>CM054057.1:557062468-557236901 GCA_028641055.1 Alopecurus myosuroides
TGTTTAGTTTTGAGAAATTAATTATATTTAATTTTACTATTCAATATTTGGTATTATGTGTGAATCTTTGCTCTTCAGATAGAATCTACATCAAGTTTAGGTTCACTGCAAAAGTAACTAAAATGAATTGCTTGAGAAAGAATATCGTAATTAAGGGGTGCTATTTGTTGTGCAATTGTCAATCAACTCTAGAACAATATCGAGTGTATTTCAATGCAATGAAAAGTGCTAACCTCGGTGTTAAATCAAACAATAACTAGGAGCTGGAAACAAATGAAAAAAATGATTTGGAGATGAAATAACACTTGGACTAGCTAGACTACTGGTAGATAGTGTTGCCATTAGTTTGCACAGATGTACATACACCATACCTATGTGCAACGGTGTTAAGTTTAGACATTGCTAATTATTCGCAGGTCTTAAGCTTCCTAGTCGGTATTAACTTGATTTTTGTTTACCGGGATAGAAGATATTAATTTTAATGTATGTGTCTGAATATATCATCGTGTGCTGTCACATCTTTGAACTCATGATCTAGTGTGGATTTTGCAAGGTAATACGTTCTCATTTATAAGATAAATATCCGGTTACAAGACACGTAAACACCGACATTACATTACTGAAAGGATAATATAATCCTAAGAAGACATAAATTCGGGTCCTTTGTGTTTCCCCAAAATATGCATTTTTTTCAGCCGCACCTTACATTTTAGGTTAGTTATGTTTAGAATTATATTTAATATTATTTTTCAATATTTGGAATTATGTGTGAATCTTTGCTTTTCAGATTTAATCTACATCAGGGGAGATTGAGGATATGAAAAATAGGAGCATGCAGGAACTTGTATCTTTACTAAGAAGGTTTGGTCAAGTATCCCCACTACTTATAAAAGAGCAAACTTGGCAGGAAAATTAATTCTACACCGCCTATGCATAATGATCAAACGGCCCAAATACGTTTGTTCTCCCCGCTCTGTATAATTGCCCTCACATCACACTTGCCTTATATACACAGAAGAAGAAGAAAAATGCATGTGTTATTAACTCCTACCTTATATACACTGCTGATTACGGCCTGCCATATATGCAAAAAAGGAAAAAATTACCTCACGCCTGCATTTATATTTTTAAGACGTGCTGGTGAGGAGCTCTCAATACACATCTTAGCAGCTCCCGTTAGTATCTTTGTACTCGTTCGTAGTATTACACAGCGTACTGCCGTTTCAATCTATGCGCGCGCTGCCATAGGAGCCTTCACCTGGTCCTTTGACACAACGAACCAACTCATCACGTTTTGTCGTAAAGCCGGCGGAGGAGCAGCCCCAGCCCATGCAGATCCTAGGCTGGTACTGCTATGCGGCTGTGCCGATTTCTTCAAGACGGTGAAAAGGTCTTGTCGCTGGTGAAGGTGGGTACGGCGACTGCGGCACCGTCCGGCGTGCTAGACAACCTAGGATGCCAGTACGCCGCGGTCTTCCTGCCGGCTCGTGGAGCCCAGCCGCGCTGGGACTGACCAACGGCGTCGCGCCCGGGGCGCAGCTCCCTGGCGGATCGTCGGACGAGGACGATGGCTCCGGTAGCTCCTATCGTCGCCGGTTAACGCCTCTCCGGCGGAATGCGTGTAGGTGGTGCCGGCCGGCTATGGTCGACCCCCGCGCCGGCGTCAGGGAGCTGCGTCTGGCCGGAGGTGCAGAGCATCGCTACCGTAACCTGCACCACGACAACCTACTGCAGTCGAGCTCGCCGCGCGGCCGCCTAGTGCCGGGAGGCCGGACTCCGCGTCTAGGACATCTGGCTACGACCCCGTAGACCCGCCGCCCGAGCGCGACCACGGCAAGCAGGAGCGCGCGGAGCTTGCACTGAAGCTGTTCGACGAAATGTGCGGCGCCGTGTTGTCTCGGACTCTGCCTACCATAGCGCTGCTTGTGAAGAGTCTGTGCCAGGAGATCATGGCGGCATGAGGCGGCGGCGGGCTCCCCGAGGCCAGCGTGTGCCGCGGACCACGTGTGCAGGACCCAGCACGGCGGCAAGGGCTCCTAGACGTCGTCGTCGCTGTATGGTGGCGAGCCACAACGACCGAGAAAAAGGGCGAAATAGGCTACGGTGACCACGAATTGAAACAAATTCACAAACTGAAACACCATCTGATACAGCGAAGGAAGTGAGGAAAAGGATGGGCTCTCGCGACGCCGGGGGCTCCCCACCTCCACCACCGCCTGACGCCGCTCCGGTGCCGGGCGGCCACCCATCTCTGGCGCACAGTCCCTGCTGCCCCCCCCCCCCCCCCCCCCCCACCGTTGGCGCCGCGCGGAAGCTGGGTCCTCGCAGCGTAGATCGGGGCCAGACGAAGATTGCGGCGGGCACCCCAGGTGAGAATTTCAGAGTCGTGTTCCAGTCCCCTAACTCCCACAATTCCTACGACGGTCTATGCCCTGCCGCCCCTGGCGAGACGTGGTTGACTCCCCCTTTCGTTGAACCCTGCTTCTCTCGACGCTGCATGGAAGAAATCCTCAATTTCTTCCTCTGCGCGCCCCCGGAACAGCTAGCTGTGTCCCTAGTGTGTGACAACGTTTTCAAAATCCATCTTACTAGTGTCGATCTTGCGCGTTACGTTGTAGTCTAGGGATCCTGGTTGTTGCCCTGCTTCGAGTTCGGCCTTCACCTATCACTGGCTTCAGCCATGGCTGCTGCCCTCTGCGTCCCGGTCAAGGAGAAGCTCAAGGTTGACCCGTTGCCACCCACCGCCCCCCGCAGCAGTAACTGGAAAGTTCCTGCTGCAACAAATGTTGTCGGTGTGCTCCCTTTACCTCTGCAGTTACTCCCACCTGATGCTGACATCGGAAATGTCCGATCATCCTGTCTGCCCGAGCTCGCGGATGCCATTGCCGGGCATTCATGTCTCGGAGTGGGAGACCGTACCATCGCCAGCAGGGGGCGCGAGGCTCCCCCGTCCCCTACACCTCCATTGACTGCCCACCGTCCGGATGCCAACCGGTCGTACTGTGAGGTGTTACTCACGCCCGACCTCCCACCACCATCCCCCAAACTGGGACCAATGTCCCTTCCCCTACAAATGCGGCCACAGCCCCCATCCCCTTTTTTTTTGCTTGGGGGACGCGCGGCCTGGCGCCTCAGCCGCCCGCGGTCGTTGATGAACTTTAACGACTGCCACACCCTCTTGGAAGCGGAGGCCAGGGCGCCGATGCCGCAGATCGTCACTGCCGCCGACCACCGCCACCTCAGGCACCGCGCGTTTCAGGGCCTAGTCGACGCCAGGGACGACCGCGTGGTCCGCGAGTATTACCGGAACAATCCGGGTGAGGAGAGCGCCGACGGGGAGCTATGGCAGACCCGCGCGGCTGAGCGGGCGGAGCGGCACCTCGAACGCCACCTCGAGTTAGATGCCGCTCGGGAGGCGAGGACGAAGGCGCTGCAAGAGCTCCGTCGGGCCGACCACGCCGGCGAAGTCTGGGCCTCCGACGATCCGAGGTGGGGGCCTATCTCGGAAATACCATCATGCACCTCCTCCGACGAGGACGAGGACGAGGAGTAGCGCGCTAGCGCGTCTGTTTTCTGTTGGCTGTTTAATAAAATAATTTGTTGTATTCCGGGAAACAGTGGCCCGCTAGCTCGTCTGTTTTCTGTTTTCCGTGTGATTTTTCCTGATTGGTTGGATTCAGACATCTAATGACATTTCGATAGACATTAAAAAGAGGGGGACATGCATTTCGATAGATAAACAAGGCATATTACACATAATGGCAAGATTGGATCTAAATCTAAACGGAGAGCATAGATCTAAATAAACAAGGCAGTACATAATGGCCAGAGTGCATCGATCTACTAACTAGTCATACTCCTGCCTAGGCCTATAGTACTCCGACTCGTAGTCGTCGTAGTCGCCACCGTCGTCGTCACTATCGTCTGACGGTGCTCTGCACTTCCTCGGAGGATCACGACTCCAGGACTGGGCGTGAGGGTAGCGCAGGCGGGGGATATCGCCGGCCCTGATGTAGTCCATGGCGCTCTGTAGAGTCCGGCCGTTCCACCATAGCCGACGACCGGCCTCGTGAAAGTTCCCAGGAGGCAGACCGTCCTCCTCATACCTGGTGAGCGCCCTCTCACGCCGATTGATGAAAAAGGCATCCCAAGTATGCTGGTTATCGGGATGCCAACTGGGATTCCTCCGCTGCTCCGGCGTGAGCTCGTGGTAGTAGTGGTTCGTGATGGCCGCCCGACGCGCCACACCTTGAGGAAGAGGAGGGACCGGCACTCCTCCGGCGCTCAGCATCCAACCGGCGGGAACGTTGTAGCCGCACGGGCAGGGGTAGTTCGAGGAGGAAAGTGCCTCCGCCTGGATGAATGTTAGAGTGGGTACGGTAGAAGCCATGAGAGAGTGGTGATTTCGTATGTGTTTATGCCAATGGTGTGGCAATGCATACATATATATAGCGAGAAGAAAACATCCCTTTAGTCCCGGTTGGGGACACCAACCGGGACTAAATGGGTTAGGGTTTCATTGGGAAACGGATCATCCCTTTAGTCCCGGTTGGGGACACCAACCGGGACTAAATGGGAATTAGGGTTTCGTTTGGACCAATCAGATAGAATCACACGGATCGTGTGTTTCTTTCAAGCGCTTGTGAGTCGTTGGATCCGGGGTGTGTTTTTTTTCGAGCTGTTGTGAGCCGTTCGATCAGGGCTACGGTGTGTTTCTTTCGAGCTGTTGTGAGCTGTTGGATGAGGTGGTTTCTTAACCGTTGGATCAAAACCCTAGAACAACACTTTGTGAGCCAGAGGACCCTATATATAGCACACCTTCATACATCGGTCAGTTCATCGAGCAAATACAAAACATCCGGATTCGCCATCATACGTCCTGCCGTGCATTTGGTATGCATATTGCACCCAGTAGCCACGGTGGGGCTGTATGATGGCGATACCGATTGTTTTGTTCTGCATCCCCTTTAAGGTTTGATACATCATGTATTCAGTTCGCAGAATACCTAGCCACGGTGTTAGGGTGGTGCGTGGCACGGGAGTTGTGACGCGTGGCGCGGGAGTTGTGACGCGCGCGTGGCCTCGAGCGCGTCTTCTCCTTTTCACGCACCGTCGCGCTTCCACCATGCCTCCGAGGAGGAACATCACCACCGGCTTCCGCGGCGTCCGAGCACGGCAGAACGGAATGTTTAGCATTGAATAAAAGAATTTGTATTCCGGCGACGCCGCTGCCCCGCGCCGCCGGCCCACCGCTGCCCCGAGAGGAGGTAAGGCCTGCCTCCATCTCGCCCTAACCCGGGGCCTTTTTTGTTTTCCCCTTTTTTTTTTACTTAATTACTGTTTTTTCAAGTTATTTATTAGTGTTACAAATGTTACAATTATTAGTTATGAATGTTAGAAATTTTAGATTAGACTTAGGAATTTTAGATTTGTTTAGAATTGATATAGGAAATTTAAGAATGTTACAAATGTTATTAATGTTAGAAAATTTAATTAAGTTAGTGTTATAAATTTAAGAATGTTAGAATTATTAGTTATGAATGTTAGAAATTTTAGATTAGACTTAGAAATTTTAGATTTGTTTAGAATTGATATAGGAAATTTAGTGTTATAAATTTAAGAATGCTAGAAATGTTATCGTACGTTTAAATATTTCATGAATATGTTGCTCTTTTTGTGTATTATCTATAAGCAATTTTGATGAAAAAAATTGATCATTAGTTAATTATTATGTATAAGCAATTTTAATGAAATGGATCTGAAATATATAGTTACTCTTTTTGTATAGTATGGAGCCAAGAGACGAAGATGCCGAAAATATGATCGAGGGTTTAATCCGCGGGCCCGACGTAGAGACCGATGTGAGCCAGTGGATGAACAACTCCGGTGAGGGAGATCCGGAGCTCACCCAGGGAGACGACTCCGATGAGGGAGAGGCCGACGGCTCCGATATGGGAGCAGCCGACGGCTCCGGTGGAACCATACAAATTACAAACACCGACCCCGAGGTGCATATATAGATATGTTAATTAATGAAGCATCCGTTGTGTATATACATGTATTAACAATCTTTATATTTTTAGCCATCCGGTTCAAGCATATCAACCGGAAAAAAGACTAAACGAGGCGCAACAAAGAAGTTGAAAGATACAGAAAGATATAGGATCGACAGGATCGCAGCAGACGGCGCACCCGAGCTTCCCGCTGATGTTGCCCAAAAATTTGTGAAGCAATGTGGAGTGCTAGTAAGGGATCACATCCCGATCACTGTTCATGAGTGGAATAAGCCAAAAGATCCGCAGAAACAAGGAATTTCATATGTCAGCAAAATAGCCAAAGACATCTTTTCTTGAAGATTTTGGCTAATTTAAACTTACCCTTACCGAACGTGGACGAGAATGAAGCGGCTGTGAATGAGGCCGATGTTAGTAAAATGAAAATTGAGATACGGGAAAAGGTCAAAGCGTGGACCCTGAAAAAGATGGCCGAGCAATTCAAAAACTGGAAGAAAAGATTGAACCTTGACTATGTTAAGAAGAACAAGACTCCAGATTTCACTCAAGGGTATGAGAAAATAAAACCCATATGGGCAGATTTCGTGAAGTACAAACTGTGAGAGAATGAACTGGAAAGGACAAAAACAAATGAGAAAAACGCCGCCAAAAAGGTATATCACCATGTTATGGGGCAAGGTGGATACAAGGGTTCCAGTCCCAAGTGGGAGCAATGGAAGAACGACCTGATTTAGCTGGGGATCACTCCCGAGCCGTTCTTGTGGGTCGAGCGGACAAGGTCATGGTTCTACGGGCATGGGGGCACGTTGGACCCCGAAGGAAAAGCAATCTATAACCTAAGGCATAAAGAGAGTCCTCTACCCATAGAAAAGCTGAGAACCACAATAAAGGACGTTAAAGAAGGGAAGTTCGTGCCAGATAGAGAGAACGACGAGCTCACACGCGCCCTCGAGAATAAGGAACACGAAGGGCGTACACGAGGCATAAAAGGCACTCCTCCGTGGAGTATTGCGTTCGACTCCACCAAAAAGTTATACCCCGATAGAAGCCGTCAACGTAGAAAGGACGCGGAGGCAGCTGAAGCAGAGACTCAGGCAAACTGGAGGCGTCAACTTGAAGAACAGATAAAGCTGACGTAGGATGTAGCAAAGAAGCAGCATGAACAAATTAACACACTTAGCCAGCAGATAGTGTCTACCGGCGCATCAGTACGCATGGTAGAAGTTGAAGTCGAGGCTACCGACGCCTCACATTCTCATCGCAAAAGCAGCGTTGCGTCCACGCAGCTACCGGGTGATGATGCACCGCCGATGATTCACCCGGTGGATGAGATCACGGAGATGACAACCTGTGAGCTCCACGTGAAGGTCGTCAATATAACCATCAAGGCGGCGGCCGGCTATGTCTTACCAATTGGCAACGAACCAACTCACCATAGTCTTCAGGTTCCACGGGGCTACGCTGTTGTTGGGGTCGATGAAGTTGTCAACGGATTCGAGCGGGTAAAGCTTGATTTTCCTGAAGGTGAAGACGAAGAGTTGACTGAACTCGGAGAAGCCAAGAACTTGACCGTTCTATGGCTAAAGGAATGCATTGTGCTCCCAAATCAGACGGCAAAGCCATCGAATCCTCGCCTTTCTCCAGCGCAAAAGTCTCCAGCGCGGTCGTCTTCGCAATGCATGCCGTCTCCGGCGCGGTCGCCTACGCCGTGCACGTCTCCAGCGCGGTCGCCTACGCTGCCGCGTCAGCCTTCTCCGCCCACTAAGTTTCTGCCGAAACGTAAAATATCACCGAAACGTCAACGGTCACCTCTCCCGAAGGTACCAAAAGAGGTACCCAAATTACCTTACGACTATACTCCCGAGGAAACCCAGAAAATCGCAAAGGACGAATACGAGGCGTGGAAATCGAAGCGGAAGGATAAACAAAAGCCAGATTTCCCCGAGACCGAAGAAGAGATAGAACGAGCTTGGAAAATGGTGAAGACTCTTCATCAACCCGAGCCGAGTCTGTCATCTGACTATGACCGCTCTATTCTGAAGTCACACCAGGAAATGGTGCGGTCGACGAAGAGTAGTAGCGCAACCGGGAAAAGGGGAAAATCAGTTGCTCAGCTCGGAGAGCAGAAAAAACAATCCACGTCCCCGCTCAAAGTGATTTCCAATACCCAGGTGGGGCCGAGCACTAATATTGCTGACGAGCAAATTGATCCGGAGTTTATAACACTGTACGCAGACAAGGCAGCTGATGCGGGTTTGTCCATTGCTGAGTATATGCAAACACTAAGCTACTTCCCCGCAGCTGAATGTGCGTACAAATACTAGTACGGGAAGCCTCTTGTCAAACCCGAGGAGATAAAGGATCTACCAACGAAAATGCGAAGAGTGCATAGTTGGTATATGGAAGCCGTTGAGAAATCTATGGACTGGATATGTCTCAACGTTAAGGCGAGCACTATGGAAATGGAAATGGATATGTTATGATTCAATTTGACGAATTGTTTCAGTTATACCAGCAGCAGGCCCTCGACAAATCTGTCCTTAGTGCCTATTGTCTGTAAGCACTTATTTCTCTAGCTCACCTCATTCGATTGCATATTCATATATATATATATAGTACACTCGTATATTATAATTGCAGAATGAAGATTCTCGAATGCAAAAGAGGTGGAATCTATGATATTGGGTTCATTGATCCAAATATTGTTTATGAAAAGACTCTTCAGCTATCTCCCAAGGATACAGAAAATAATATTCTGAGCGCAATAATATTTAACCAACACCGACGGGAAATACTATTTCCTTACAACTTCGGGTTAGTGTGTTACTTTGTTGTAAACATTCTGTTTTCCTTACTCGATGTTCACTGTATAATTGATGAGTTCTGCGTGCGCAGGTTCCACTATATTCTGCTAATCTTCCAAATTGACAAAGGAAAAGTAATGGTAATGGACCCAAAACGTAAACCTCTCTCGATGTGGGCTGACATGCAGGAAATGATCCAGCGGTAATTTCAATCTTTATTAATTTCAGTATATCGACTACTTTGTTTCATTTTCGGATATCAAGTAATTACTAACTCTTTTTATTCTTTTTCTTTCTCGGGTAGCGTTTGGAAGAGGTTCATAAAGAAGTCTCCCGGTGAATGGAAAAAAAAGCTTACATTTGATGTTGTGCAAGTAAGTACTATCTAGATCCGCGCACATCTCCTTGATTCTAGTGTCGATACCATTATCATGGCTGGTTGATTATTATTTTGATTGAAACAATGTTCTCGTAAAGTGCTTGCAACAAGGAGACGGGAATAACTTGTGTGGATACTACGTTTGCGAGTTCATTCGTCAGACGACATGTCCCAAGGGCAGAAATTTAAACCAACTTCATGTACGTTAGTCGTCAATTCTTCTTATTACTATCTATTTTAGTTACTTAGTTTCATATATATATATATATATATATATATATATATATATATATATATAATGACCACTCTTCTTTATATTAGATCGAACGGCTTCGGGACGGTCTTATACCAAGGGACCGCATACGAGCAATTCAGGAGGAAATTGCGGGCTTCTTAGATGCAGAGGTCATAAACATAGATGGAGAGTACTATACCTCCGGTTGGAACTTAATTTGATTTTGTAATACACTCCATCGGTCATGTAATATGCTCGATATACTTTGCTTCCGTAATATAAGTGTTCCTTATTCTGCTTTATATACTTATTCACTCATGCGATACGGGAGCTCCGGGGAGGGTCCACCGAGCCTCCTCTCTTCTCGTGGGACCCGGGAGGTCCGGGGAGGGGCCGCCAGGAGGTCTGGGGGTCCCAAAAAACGCAAATCGTAGAATTTCTGCCGCGGCAGAGAAAAGGGCAAAAGCCCTGCCGCGGCAGAAGGGGCATGCATCCCGGGCCGTATTGAGAACCGGGACTAATAGCCCTGGCCAGGTTCCAGCGCACGGGCCACGTGGTCAGCCCCATTTGTCCCGGGTCCTGGCACAACCGGGACCAATGGGGGAGGGGTATTTGTCCCGGATGCCCCGTCCCGGTTGCACAACCGGGACAAATGGGGCCTACGAACCGAGACTAATGCCCCTGTTTCCACTAGTGATGTTCCCCTTCTTGAGTTCAGACATCTCCTGACGTATACCCGAGGAGCGTGCAATGGAAGTGGAGGCAAAGGCACCACTCAAAGTTTCCCAAGCTTCTCGAGACGTGGAAGCAAACATCACCATGCCAACAACATCTGGCATCATGGAAGAAACAAATGCCGAAAGAACAGCCTGATCCTGCTGGACCCAATGATGATAGGCAGGGTTAGGATGTTGAACCATCACACCACCGTGGTTGACGACAACATGAGGCGCAGGACAAACAAGCGAACCATCCACATATCCCATGAGAAGCTGACTGCGAAGGAGAGGGCCGACTTGAGCTCTCCAAACCAGATAATTGTCACCAGTTAGCTTTATGGTGATGGACGAGGTGATGTTGATAACTCCGCCGGGGATCATGTGACCACCAGGCAACATGTGGTTGTAGTACTGCCCTCCCTGGTTATAGACCGGGCCAAGTATGGTAGAACCAGAGGGCATCTCATTGGGGTAAGACATCTGATGCATATGAGCCGGTATAGAATTTCCAGCAGGCATCTGATGCATATGAGCCGGTACAGAAGAATTTCCAGCCGTGAATCCTAACAGCGACAGAGGTAGAGAAGGTGGAGCCGATCCGATGTCTGGGGCAAGCACCGATCCGCTGGCTGGGGGTGCACTGGTAGATGCGAACGCGCCGGTAGTCGCCACCAGCGGCATGGAGAGGCCAACCTGGCCGCTCGGCATGAGGGCCGGTGCGAGCGTAGAGGGCAGGGTTGGCAGGGCCGACGGCGTCGACTGAAGGACTTGCGTGGCCGTGGAGACGAGAGACGACGGCGAGGCCATGGTGATCGGGGCAACTGGCGCGGACGCCGAGGACATAGATGGGTTGGTCGCCATCGAGTGCGAAGACCGGCAGCGGCGGCGGGCGGCGGCGGCGGCGGATTTTTTAGGTCAGGCGCTCGGCTCTGATACCATGAAAGATACGTGAGACGGAAACAATTGGGCTACCCCAACGTGCCTCGTCGGGTAGGTAGATTTCCATTATATACCACATTAGTTTGTACAGCGTATAGGAGTTACAAGTCTATACGGATACGTATTCTAACAGCACACCCTCATGAAAAAACCCTACAAGGAAGCGTACGAGGTTCGTTTCGCCTACTTTTCTTCTACAGATGAATGCTACCTTCATATCATAGATTGTACCCGTGTATCTTATTTTGTTTCTTCTTCATTTCATCCCGGTGAATTCATGGAAATCCATTTTCTCTGATAATATTCTATTATATTTTTTTGCGGGCAAGCATAATCATAAATAATTTATTTTTATAATCTTGCTAACTATTTGGGAATTGGGATGATTTATTTACAGAATGAAATCATATTTTAACATTCTATCCTGCAAGAACGTGCGGGGCATCATCTAGTATACATACGTAGATCACGAGTACAAAAACGCTCGATGACATATAGCAACTAAAGTTAGCATGGATTAAGATAATCCAATAATAAAGTACTGTCAGATCTTCACTTCATAGTAAATTACGTATGTTGCGTAAGATGGAAATTTTCAAATTTCCGCACGCGACCCAATAAAGATAACCAAATTAGACCAGTTGCGCGAACTTTTTCACCCACATTATGAACGTCGCATGGACACCCATGTTACATGACCTGCACCCGTACGAAGAACACTCTATGTGGCGTCCAACTCAGGGAGGACACGCCGCTTGATAATTTTGTGAGCGATCACCCTAGCACGCAACAAATAAAGTGCAAAATATTGGATTACCATCACATACAATTCATTATAGTGGTATGGTATAGCACTTCACACTTGAGGATCTCCATCATCAACGTGTTCAGGCGTCGGGGCTCTTCCTCGCACCATTGCATGCATCGAGGTCCATTATTACTTGCAAAACAAAGTTAATACAATAACATAGTAACGAACCTCAGCTATACCACATAAACAAGTTAGACGCCTCTAACACCTTTTCTACAATACGAGGCTCTATGCTTTCGATAATAACTGTTCTGTACCTGTGTTTACCAACGAGCACCATGGAAAACATTTCGTTATTTAACTTGTTTGGAGTTCATTCCCATTGAGCTATAAATAGCACCTATAGCTTAGGTAGACTTCGTCAATATGCGTGACTTATGTGAAAATATCTCCCCCCCCCCAAAGTTGTTTCATCTACCCGGAGCACATATGAAAAACCAGTCTTGATTAACCGATCATCGTAAAGTCGGCTCGGGGCGCTAATCACACAATACCGTACATATGAAAACAGCAACACCGGGAAGCAACACAAGATCTACAATGCCGGAATTCTTCAATTCCTCTATATGTACCTTTGCATACTCATAGTCCCATGATGAAGTGCCATAAGTACAACACCTCGACAGTATCCACACGTATGTGATTAGAAATACGGCCTCGTAACGTGATCAACTGCGAGGACGAAGCCGGGACATTGTCTCGCGATCACCAGCGAGAACTAGGTCAGGCCAGGACAGTAATCTGCCACATCTCTCGCAACGTATACAAAGAGCACCGTGGCACCGTCGGAAGTAGTGGACGGGTGGTGCGGCTATGTGGCAGGTGTGGGGCACTTGGAGGCTTAAGGTGTGTTCTTGGTGCCCCCTTTATATTGTGGGCTAGGCGCGTGTGGGGCAGGAGTCCTCCTAGGACTTGAACTCCCCAAAAGGGAGGAGTCCTACTGGCACTCCATCCCCTTTGTATGGATGAGAGAGAAAGTGAGCGGGAGCCAGCTGCACACTGGTAGAAAAAAGGCCTTCGGTATGCCAGCATCAGTCCCCAAGCGTTGCGCACCGTGACCAATGAGTCTTTAGTCCCGGGTCGGGAGGAGACCCGCGACAGAAGGTCAGACGTCGCGGGTTGGGAAGCGCGTTGCGACGCGTGGAGGGAATTAATTCCGGTTGACCTGGCCGCCCGGGACTATTGGTCCTTTATTCCCCGTTCCCGTGGCCAACCGGGACCAATGGCCCTTTATTCCCCGTGCCCGTGGCCAACCGGGACTAAACATCAAGCGTCTCGCCTCCCCCGCGGCGGTTTTTATTTCGCGAGCGAGGCAGAAGGGCGCCATTCCACTGCTCGCTCTCTGTTCTTCCTCTCGCTCTCTGTTTTTCCTCTCTCTCGCTCTCTGTTCTTTTCGATCCAAGCACACGCACGCAAAATGGCTGAATGGACGCAATACAATGGGAAGACACCATGCGGCAAGGATTTGGACGTGCTCTTCACCAACAGTTGCGCGAGGCTGCATGAAGCTCTGGGTCATTTGGCCGATCTCTATTTTGAAGCTCCCGAAGAACACCGGTTCTTTGGGCTCGATCTGGAGTACACGGCGAATCAGAAGGATGTTGCCCTCATCCAGATATCGTTCAAGCATTCGGTGTTGGTCTTCCAATGGTCAAGGTAGAAGCTATATATATATAGCACACGTGTACAATCTTGCATGCCATCTTCGAGTTTTTTTGTTGCATGTGAACAATACGTGTGTTGCAACATATCTAACACATATCCTATTTTTGTTGTTACAGTAGTTCGAGGCATTGCCCGGACCTTGTTGATTTTCTTGTCAACTCGGGGTTTGACTTTTGCAGCGTGGACATCACGCAAGACCGTGTGAAGTTGATGCGCATCGGTATTATGATACCTGAAGATCACTACGTTGATCTTCAGAATCTTATCCAGTTGACCGGGCCAAAGACCGGGATGGCTGTCATGGCAAACACCTTCATCCACCAGGGCTATGAAAGGATGAAGACTGATTTCCCCCGGCAGAATCACTTCTATTGGGAGGAGACCCCATTGCGCATGACGAACCTCAAGTATGCGGCCGTAGATGCATATGTCGCGTACGAGTTGTTCCGCATCTACTCGGCGGGGCCATAGATGATGTATGCATGCGTTCGATATCTATGTGCATGTAATGGGTATCTAATTAGTAGTATATATATGTAATGGATATCTTTTGTGATCGACTCTATATATATATGTTAATTATGAAATGTGATCGACTCTATGTTTGTGTTATGTGTGATCGACTCTATGTTTGTGTTATGTGTGATCGACTCTATGCATGTAATGAATATTGTTTGTATTATTGTTCTTTATTTTTGATATATTTTTTCATTTTAAGATTTTAAAATGAATTAGTATTATTTTTCTTCATTTTTTGATATATTATTTGTATTTTTAAGATTTTAAAATGAATTAGTATTATTGTTCTTAATTTTTGATATATATTTTGTATTTTAAGATTTTAAAATGAATTAGTATTATTGTTCTTCATTTTTGATATATTATTTGTATTTTTAAGATTTTAAAATGAATTAGTTCTATTTTTCTCAATTTTTGGATATATTATTTGTATTTTTAGAAATAATACAAATTAAAAGTTAATGTTTATTTATTTATTCAAAATTATTAATTACATCATTACTTTTGTTTATTAAAAGATTTATTTGAAATTCAAACAATAAAGAAATATGGCTTCGGCCAACATGTTAATAAGATTGATATGATACTACTATCATATACATGCGTGAGAAACACTTGGATTCGGGACGGGATGTAACTCGGAAGTTAAGCGTGCTAGTGCTAGAGTAGTGGGAGGATGGGTGACCGAGCGGGAAGTTTGACCATGAGTAACTAATTTGACTAGAGATAATCTTAGTTAGACACTAAGCAAATAATACAAATTGTGAGAAAAAAAGGGAGTGAAAAAAGGGAGTGAAAAAAGGTGAGAAAAATAATTAGAAACCAAATGAATTAAAAAAATTACGAAATAAATCTAGTCCCGGTTCATGTGGCCAACCGGGACTAAATGTCCTCCGACCCCAGGCTCCGCCACCCGCCCACGTGGACAGGCCTTTAGTCCCGGTCCGTAAGAGATGGGACTATAGGGGGGGCCTTTAGTCGCGCGTAGCTAGTCCCGGTTGCCCGAACGGGATTAATGGGCCTGGCGAACCGGGACTGTAGGCCTGTTTTCTACCAGTGGCAGCACGTGTCCCTAGGCATGTTTTGTGAGTAAAAGGTGGTTCATGTCTTGATAAAGTAAAACATGTGTGTAGCTAACTATTGTACAAGTTGACTATATTCTTGACTATAGATGACATGACAGGTCCTTATAGTTAGATGTTGGCTCTATTATTGAGCTTGCTCTAATATGTTGCTGCAACGTCACACATACCAAGAAACAATGAGTCGATATACTAATAAATGAATCCTCGCATGGGAACCAATATAAGTTACTTCCCCTATGAAGGTAGTAACATACACTAGTAACATGAGCATGTTACTACTCTTATGTAACATCCTTGTTTTGCTAAAATAGGGTGTGTGGTGTTGTGTTCATCTCATACATGCATGAAACAAAAAATTAATCATGTTTGAAACAATTTAAATTGTGAATTTAAATGGTTTGAGAAAATCTCCACAAATGCTACTTAATGTGGGTTTCAAAATTTTGAACTGAAAAATATGTCAATTTCACCAAAGCAAAACATGGCGAGGTTGGAAATTTTGTGAGGTTTCCAAAAAAGTATTTTTGCCAAATTTTCTGTTTAAAAAAGGTCCCCAAAACAATGGTTTCTGTTCAGTTTTAAACCTCAGAAGGGCCTCTTTGTAATTTCTTTTTTTCCTTCAGGGGGTTCCCTTTTGCTTTCTGTTTAAAAAAGGTCCTCAAAACAATGGATTATGTTCAGTTTTAAACCTCAGAAGGGCCTCTTTGTAATTTCCTTTTTCCTTCAGGGGGTTCCCTTTTGCCAATCGTCTTCCTCGTGCCAGGCAGGCAGGCACGACGCCGGTGAGCGCGTGCCACCTCCTGCTTGTCTTCCGCGCGGGAATAAGGCCGCAGAGAGCCGTCCGCATCGCCCTCTCCCTACCCCTCCTCGCCCCATCACTGTCCCTCTCGCTCTCTGCCTCCCACGAAACCGAAACCCTAACCCTAGCTTCCGGCCGTCGTCGTTCTCGCCGGCGTTCCGAGCAACCCCGTGCTCCTCCGACTAGCCTTCGAGCTCCGCCTCGAGCTCCTGTACCTCCTCGCCAACTCTCGTCTGCAGGGATGCCCGGGAGGAGGTGAATCGGGCCGTTCCCCTCCAACTCCGGCTGGCGTGCTCCTCCCGGATTCCGGCGCCGTCAAGCAACCTCCAGCCTCCCCGAACACACCTTCGCGCTCCTGGTGAGCTTCTCGTCCTCCTGGAGTCCTCCACTTCCCTTCCCGCTCTCTGTTTCGCCGTCGCATCAAAGACCGCCGCCGTCCGCCGCTGTACGTGCTCGCCGGCGCAATTTCGGCGATGCAAAATGGGCAGCACCACAACCCCTGTGTCCGCCTTCCTCTCCTAGTCCCCGTGGTGGCACTCGATTTCGAAATCGTGCGCTGCATCGCGCAATCGTGCGAAGGCAGCCTAATTCTGGCTAGTGCTGACGTCATGCTGACGTCAGCATGTTGTCAATCCAGTTTTCCTTTTTTTCCAGAAAAATAAAAAGAAGTTACCAAAATTTTCATAAAAATATAATCTACCTGTTTATGTCATTTTCATACATGTTTGATAAAGTTGATTTTGAGCATTATTTTAATGTTGCTTAATTCATTTAAAAATGGAAAATAAGTTTTTAATCAATTAAATTAGAAAATTAAAAGTTATATACCAAAATTCTTAAAATGACAAATTCAACATGTTTATGATGTTTTCAAACCCATTTGAGCTTTTAAAATTGTACTCACTTCCAGAATTGCCCGAAGTGCCCCTCCGGGGTCTATTTCGGGATAATTTCAATAAAATTGCATATTTGACAGACGAACCCTAGGAATCCAACATTCATGTTTAGCACTTTATTTTAGCGCATTAACTTGCTCATACATATTGCGCATTGCATCGATGCCATGTGTTGATTGTTGTTTTTCTTATTTCGGTGTTTGTTCCCCCTCGGTAGAACATGACTCCGAAGAGAAGGCCAACAACTCCAATGGCGAATACTTGATCCTAACCGACAAGTCAAGCACTTATTCCGGAAGTCTTTATCTGATTTTCTTGAAGCAAGCCAAGCATAACCTCTTATCTGCTCATATATGGTTTCAAAGTGATTTGAATCTCGTACTTTGCATTCGGTTCCAAACTATTTGATGTCAGTAGATAGAGTTCTACTATATAGTGCATAGCCTACATAATCTGATCCACTTCTCCTTGCAGCTATAGGTTTGTTTGTGCGCGCTTCACTAAATCCTGTGAGTCTTGCTTAGCCATGCCTAGTTGTGATCTGATCCATCCGGTTGATGAATCTGGTCAATGCGTGAATCTACTATGTTAGGTTGTTGTGATTTGAGTTATCTTTGATAACCTAACTAATCACGGCATGGATGTGAGGCCACAATGGGTTGTGGCGTTTTGTCCTGTTCATGCCCCTAGGAGCGAGTTCTCGCCTTCGAACCAAGACTGAGCGTACAGCCACACGTGGGCCGATGAACCCCGCCCGGCTAACTAACTTGTTTAACCTTATCCATGATCCACGTAGTTTGAGCTTTCCATCTGCGTGTGAGTAGAAAAATGTTTTGGAGAAAATTAGGTCGTGACCGGGACAAGTGATGGACGTACACGGATCTTGATCCCGACACACAGAACAGGTGCCGTCAGGAGGTGGCCAACTCCCTGTTGACGGGGTGGCCCTGTTTGGGTTGACTCATGGATATGGTTCGACAAGGTAAAGGCTAGGAATCGACCACCCTCTGCCGGCACTTCCCGTACTAGTGCCAACCCGGTGGCACTAAGAGTCGGTTGGTACGTGTGGGTAAAGTTGTACACCCCTGCAGGGTTAAATCTTTTTGAAAAGCCGTGTCTGCGGTTAAAGACGACTTGGTGACGGATTCTGTGATCATAGATAACTTGAACGGAATGACTAAAACTTGCTGACAATGAATGAAGGATGCCTCCTTGGAGATGCCGAGAGGGGTTACCTTGTAGCATGAGATAGTGTGGAACAACCGGAGGAGGTGATCTTTGAAGCACGAGGTGCCAAAATGATTTGGTGGATTAAAAGATGATGATATTAGTAGTTGAGTAGTTTTCTCATCTGTTTTCAAAATACTCCATGAGACGTGCTATTCCTCCCTCAACTTGGAAACCAAAGATGGCTTTACGCAAAATAACCTTCATAATTATTTCTAAAAGAAGCAGATATATAATAGGTTAACTAAGTCTTGTTGAGTACCTCCCGTACTCATGTTTGCTTCAACTTGGTTCAGGTGGAGTTCCTCACTTCAGTGGTGTTTCAACATGGACATCGACGAGTAGTTTAGGTTCCCAGATAGGAGCCTGGAATCTATGGGCTGGGACGTCGCCTTATGTTGCGGCCTCTTAGTCCCATTTTGGTTCTTGTTGACTAGCAACATAATTTGCCTTCCGTTGTCTGATGTCATGTTGGGTCATGTGACCTCTGCTTGTAATGCTATACTCTAGTAGTACCTGTTTAATACAACTTCCATGTCTAGAGTACTGCTTTGATCGGTTGTTGGTTTCGAGCTCATTGTTATACAGTTTTGGCTATGCCTGCATAGTTGTCGCAGTCGAGGGGTTGTGGAGCCGATGATCGATGACCGAGCCCGCCTGCCGATGTGATTCGGCCTGGGGCGAGGTAACCCCAGTAACCCTCGATTGTTGTTGCACTTTCTGGACACATAGCAGCTCTGTATAACTTTGGTCTCGTTCCTCCAATTTCATCCGACTCGTGGACGCTTGGGTATGTATAATTGGTTATGACTAGCATGGATACAAGGAGTAGTAGACCGGGGATCCGGACTACGTGCCGATGAATCCGGTCTGCTTGCCGTTGTTTGTTGCGGCCGGGGCTGGTAAACCTGAAGCCCTTGTGGGTCCATAACTAGGAGCACATAACAGTATGTATATCTCTGGGTCCGGGGTCTGACATCTTAGGCCTTCCGTAATGTATTGTATCTTAGCAGGCTGTCCTAAGTGGAAGTACAATCTAAGAAAAATTCACTCTAATGCATTGTATTTTATAGGTTGTATCTAAGTTATGTAACATTTCACTACAGGATGCAGGCGGTATGCCGCCGGCCGGCCCCCGTCGGCGTATTCACGACTCGATGGGGCCCGTCGACGTCTCGCCATTGGCATATAGCCTCGTCGGCGTAGAGGAATGCCCGTCGGCGTATCAAATGGCCGTCGGCGTACAAGCAAGGTAGGCAATGCATCGGTCCATTACGGATCCGTGCAATGGCCAGACGCCGAAGGCCCGTCTGTGGCTACTCTAGATTTTCATTGCTGGACAAATAGATACCGTGTTTTGGGAGTCCAAATGCTCCATCCCGCGAAAATAAGAGGGCAACTTCCCAGCCACACCCCACCCCAAGCAAAAGTTTGTGAGGGGAACAATTGAGTGGGCCAAGAAAAAAGACACTTGGTGAGACGTGATTCGCTCAAACTTTCGCCGGTTCCCCCAGCAGCCCCCAGCGCCCTGGGTTTGGCCTGGGTTTGCCGGCGCTATTTCGACGTCCTGGGAGGCGCTGGGGGCACGACTGGGCGATTTTTCGCTTGTTTTGGCCATCCGAGCCTAAACCCGAACCAAAAAAGTGCGCTGGGGGTGCCTTGGTGGATGGCTGGAGATGCGCATCTCCAAAGGCTTCCCCTATTCTGTCGCCTCCATACCAACGAGGCAACAAAGAAGTTCTACACAAGCTGTTACCTATTGGCAGAAGGTTCACCATTCAAACTTCCGTGGAACGATTAGAATACGAACCATCATGATTGAAACATTGGCGACACGAGTTCTAGAATACGACTCAATGGTGAATCTTGTGCCGATAGGTAAAGTAGATTTTTGTTAACCCGCGTCCCTTCGCCCTCGAGTGTTGCCACAGACGACCCCTCCCCTCCTCCCGTCAGCGCCATCTCTCATTCGCCTCGTCTTTGTGGCTTTCGGGCCATGGATGCACGGTGGATCTCGGTACTCGTTGGCGGGAGGGCTCCACTTTCTAGTGCTATGGTCAATATTTGTTCGTGGGGAGGCGCTTAGATGGTGTCATGGTGGTGACGTTGCCTCGTTCAATAATGGCTCCCCAGCTTTAGTTCCATCTCGGCCGTGAAGTCGAGAAGCTTGTGCGAGTGGTGTGATTTTTGAGGACTTCTTCTAGTTTGTTGGGATCTCCGGATCGTCAATGAGCTTCATCAACGGTTATTCCTTCTTCTTCGTCTCCCGGATGGATGTGGCCTTTCAAACTTGTTCGGTGACTTCCCGTCCGCAGCCAATAACGCCGGGCCGGCCTTGGTAGTGCGCCTTTGACACTGTCTAGATGTTGAAGACGAAGGCCATCTCAAGGATTTCGTTGTGATTTTTGTTTCCATTGAAATGCTTTGTAATTTTCGATGTTTCTTTTAATGTCAGGGTCCTTTTCGCAAAAAAAGGTGAACTAGATTTTTATAAAAAAAAATAAGAAATGAGTAGATTTGGCTTGGCGAGCAACACACCTTTTTTAAAACTTCACAATTTTTCAGATTTGTATTTTTTTGTATAACCTAAAATTTGTCAGTCTGCAATTGTGATTTCCATAGGTGAAACATTGTTATTTAGGTTGGTGGATGCACGCGTTGGAGTTATAGAAAAAATTATAAAGTGCATATAACACAAACTTTTGATCTACTGAAAAGCATTCCAAACGACTATACACTCAATATTTTGTTCAACTACGCACAACAAAAACGGTATATGTAGAACATCTCCACCTGTTGTCCCAGTTAATAGGTGCGGCATATTTAAAAAAAAAATCTGATATTGAGGTGGGCGGACACTAGTCCAACCCCATTGGAACGGCTACCCTAGCGCACGCTCCATAAGTTGTTCGAAAAAAAACTGAGCAAACATAATTTCTTTTAAAACACGCTCCTAATTTCACTATTTAAAAAAAATATAGCTAAATTTAAACACCGGTAAATTAAATATTATCTTGGTCTAGATAGATGATGGCAGACAACGCCTAGGCCAGCCTAGCCGTCGTTTGCCTCTCGCTACCGCACAAAGTGTTTGTCACACGACTCATGTGTCCTCGTCGTAGCCATCCATTTGCGGCAAACGGGAACCTTATCCTTCCAGAGAGCCCCCCGTTAAGAGTCGGACGAAGCCTCCAGATCCTGGCCCGCTCCCAGAGCTTCTTCCATGGCGTGGCTGGCCGGAGAGGAGTAGGGAGCGGTACACGGCGGCTTGTACATACTAGGAGTAGTTTTAAGCTCAGTTGCTATGTAGTCTGGTCCTTCGTGGCGTTTTGGAGTAGCTCCTTGGTCCTTGGCGGCCATGGCCAGGGTTTCTCGAAGCTTTGCTTCGTTGCTGCGGTGTCGAAGTGGCAACCGGCGGCGAAGGTGGCGGACGAGATTGCGAGCATCTCCTTCAATAAGGTGCGCAAAGGCAGCTATACCGACGAATCTACGGGTACTTCGTTGGAGTGGTTGAGGTCCGCCTCTCTCTTTGCTCCATGATGGGGGAGGAGAAAGGAGTGGATTGGCCGCTACCTCAATAAGCCTGATGCCGAGGTATACTTTCATCGCTATTATCTACGCTTGCCTCCCCTGGTACGTGGCAGGAACCTAGGGTTCGACGGCGAGCCAGTTTATTCGAGGCGGTGTGGGTGTGCCTATACTTCTGCGGTGTGCTTGAAGGCTGCTCTTGTCGTCTCCTCTTTGGGCGTCATGGTGGTGATTCAGGAGGGCGGCGTGATGGCGGATGGTGAACCGGAGTGGTGCTGGAGTCCAGGAACCTACTGTTGGAGCAACTCATCAGCAGCCGATCAGTTGGCTGGCCGACATCCATGGCCATGGGTTGGCCCTTCGAGCCGGAGAGATTGTCCGGTGCTATTGCAACCTCCTTTGTGATGCCCTCTACGAGACTGGCCGCTGAGGGCGTTGCCGGGACAGAGATCGGGTCTGCAGCGTGTTCGTCTCTGTGCTCCGCGGTGGAGAAGAAGGAGGACTCAATTGCGTTTCCATATTTTCCATTAAGGTCTTTCTTACAAATGCCAGGGACCTATGTGTAATGTGCCTAATTCATGGGGTTCTTTGTAACAATATGTACCTCCACCGTTGTTTATAAAGAAGGTTCTGCCCCTCGGGGGCGCTCCGTGTTCAAAAAAAAAGTGTCCTCGTCGCTTAGGCCTTCTATAATGCTTGTTAGACTATATGTATTCAACCAGGACTCTTTTGTAGTTCATCTTGTAATACAAGCTAGGGTTTAGACTAGTCGGTTATTCCCTCCTATATATACTCTGTAACCTGGTACAATCCCTTAAGCAATATACGGATCATTATAATTCTACATGGTATCAGAGCAGATCTAGGCCTATGGCTCCGCCCACCCCACCTCCACCGCCGCCGCCTGGCTACTTCGAGCAGAAAGCCAAGGCGCTCGCCATCGCCGCCGCTAGCTCCCCTGCCAACCCTTCCTCCTCGGCTATCATGGCTGCTCCTCTCTCCCATACAGATACTATATCGGATGTCACCCCCTTTATTCCGATCACCCTTGATCTCGCTCAGCACAACTACTATCATTGGCGGCACTTATTTGAGGTTCACCTCGGCCGCTGCCATCTCCGCGATCATATCACCGCCGACGCCACCCCTCGTCCGACCGATCCACTTTGGGTCACGGACGACCTCGCCATCATCCAATGGATCTACACCCGGGTGTCTACGGGGATCTTCAACCTCGTTTTCCGAGAGGCCGCCACCGCCGCCGCCCTCTGGAATTCCCTGCGTCAGCTCTTCCAGGACAACGCCGACGCCAGGATCAACTCCCTCAACTCCGCGATCCGCAACACTCCTCAAGGGGACTCCACGCTGAGCATCTACTGCCAGCGCATCCAGACTATGGCGGACGAGCTCCGCGAACTCGGTGACCCCATGCCTGATCGTCAGCTCATCACAATTCTTCTTCAGGGGCTTAGTGATCGATTCGCCACACAGGCGGCGTTGATTCCGTTCATGCGTCCACCGCCCACCTTCGCTGAGATTAGAAGTCTCCTTCAGAACGCCGACGACGATCTCGCTCGCCGGGAGGCGCGCCCCCACGTCTTCGCCGCCTCTGCTCGGCCACCGCTGCTGCCCACTCCCGCCCCGGCAGGCCATGCCGGCCATACATCTGCCACGACGGGCCCTCTGGTGCCGTTCCCTGCCTCCGCCGGGCAGCCCCCTCCGGGTTGGCGTCCCAGCCCCAACTACAAAGGGAAGAACCCCATGTACTGGCCGCCCCGCTCCGCTCCTCCATCCTCGTCGGCTCGCCCTGCGCCATCACCGGTACCTGCTCCTGCACCTGCCCCGCCACCTGCACCGGCTCCTGCTGCACCTCCCGTGGCTCCCACCTGGCGCTCGCCGCATGACCCCTGGACAGGTATGGTCCAGGCCTGGTCTATGCCTTGGGCGGCACACTCTCCGGTTGGTGCTCCCCCCGCGTACACAAGCAGCTGGGTGCCCGGTCTTCGCCCTCACACTGGTGCTCCCGGCCTTCTCGCGCCACGTCCTCCGCAGAACGCCTACTACGCCGCCCCGACCTACTATGATGCTGGGCCACAGTACATGCACTACGCGTCGCCACCGATGTACCAGCCTCATATGATCATGGCGCCTCCTCCAGCTGCACCACCATCTGCCCCACCGGCTGCACCACCGACTGCTTCGCCTTCACCGAGCTGGGACCAATCTGCGTTCTTGCAGGCCATGAACAACTTCGCTGCCTTGGGCAACGCAGGTATGGACTGGATTTTCGACTCAGGCGCTTCTAGTCACATGTCTGCTTCATCTAATACGCTGTCATCACACACTTTCTCTCCTTATTCATCCATAACTCTAGGCGATGGCTCGTCTATTCCTATACACTGTGTCGGTCACACTAACATCTCCACTCCCATGAGAAAACTCCTTCTTCGTGATGTTTTAGTAGCTCCCGCTCTCATCAAAAACTTAATATCTGTTCGTAAATTCACTTCCGATAACCATGTCTCCCTCGAATTTGATCCTTTTGGTTTATCTGTGAAGGATCTTCTCACCAAGGCGGAGATAGCACGCTTCAATAGCTCCGGCGACCTTTACTCTGTTCATGGCGCCTCCACCGACGCTCAACCTTCCTCCATGATAGCATCCACTGATCTATGGCACCATCGTCTCGGTCATCCACACAGTGCTGTCTTATCATCCATTCTTAGTGAATTTTCTATTCCATGTAATCGTCATAGTCATAATCCATTAGAGTGTGAATCGTGTCAAACCGGAAAGCATGTTCGTTTATCTTTTTCTTCTTCCACCTCTCATAGTACTTTTCCTTTCGAGTTGCTACATTGTGATATATGGACGTCTCCCCACACAAGGATTTCCAGCTTTAAGTATTATCTTGTTATTTTGGATGATTTCACTCACTTTGTTTGGACTTTTCCTTTAAGAAATAAATCTGACGTTCATACCATCTTTCTTAACTTCCAACGATATGTTGCTGCTCATTTTTTGCTACCAATTCGTTTTCTTCAATGTGACAATGGCCGTGAATTCGATAACTATAAAAATCGCAATTTCTTCCTTCAACATGGCATTCTTCTCCGTTTCTCTTGTCCTTACACTTCCCCTCAAAACGGTAAAGCTGAAAGATCATTGCGCACTCTCAATGACATTGTCCGTACTCTTCTAATTCATTCATCCATGCCGCCGAATTTTTGGGCCGAAGCCTTACGCACTGCAACTTATCTTTTAAACATTCGGCCTTCCCGCGTTAACCCCAACACCACTCCCTATTTTTCCCTTTTTCTTTGCCATCCCAACTACTCTGAGCTTCGTGTCTTCGGTTGCCTTTGTTTTCCCAACACCACTGCTACTTCTTCCAATAAATTAGCCCCCAGATCTCTCCCCTGTGTCTTCCTTGGTTACTCCGATGAACACAAGGGATATCGTTGTCTCGACATTTTATCTAGTCGTGTTCTTATCTCTCGCCACGTCACGTTTGTTGAGCATGTTTTTCCCTTCGCTGCCCGCACGGAACCCTTACCCAGACCCCAACACCAACCAAAAACCCCCTCTCCTATACACATCTCACGATTTCTTCCTGCCGCGGCCCCCCTAATCCCACAAAATCCTGCCGCGGCACCGCAACCCTCGCAAAACTCTGCCGCGGCACCGAAACCCTCGCAAAACCCTGCCGCAGCACAACACTCCCCGCCAAACCCTGCCGTGGCAGCCACCCCCTCCTCGCCACCATTCGCTTCCGACACCCCATCACCCTCTCTCCCGTCACCTCTCACGTCCATGTCCGCCTCTTCCGCTGCGCCGGACATCACCTTACCACCCCCCTGTACCCACGGCCCCTCCTGCCAATGACCACTCTATGCGTACTCGTTCCAAAACAGGTTTCCGACAGCCCATAGATCGCCTAAATCTTCATGCCACGCCTTCTCTTTCTCCCATCCCGAAAACCTATAAGTCCGCCCTTTTAGATCCCAACTGGGCTGCCGCCATGCGCGATGAATACAACGCTCTGCTTCAAAATCACACTTGGCGTCTCGTTCCTCGTCCCTCTCATGCCAATATTGTTTCCGGAAAATGGGTTTTTCGTCATAAATTTCACTCTGATGGGACTCTCTCACGCTATAAAGCGCGATGGGTCTGTCGTGGTTACTCTCAAAAACATGGCATCGATTTTGACGAAACCTTCTCTCCTGTTGTCAAACCTACCACCATTCGCACCGTTCTTAGCATTGCTGTGTCCTCTTCCTGGCCTATTCATCAACTTGATGTAAAAAATGCCTTCCTCAACGGTACTCTTAACGAAACGGTCTACTGTCAGCAGCCTCTCGGTTTCGTCGATCCCTCTAATCCCAATCATGTTTGTCTTCTCCAAAAATCGCTATACGGTCTGAAGCAGGCTCCTCGGGCCTGGTTTCAACGCTTCTCTACTTTCATCCACACTATTGGTTTTGTATCCTCTGTTTCTGACTCTTCTCTCTTCATTTATCATCACAACTCTGATATTGCTTATGTGCTTCTCTATGTTGATGACATTGTTCTTACCGCCTCCTCTCCAACACTTCTCTCTCACGTTATCTCGTTATTAAGTTCTGAATTTTCAATGACTGATCTTGGCTCTCTTCATCACTTCCTTGGTATTGCTGTTACACGTGATTCTACTGGTCTTTTTCTTTCTCAACGACAATATATTCTTGATCTTTTAAATCGGGCAGGTATGCTTGACTGTCAGTCCTCTCGCACTCCTGCCGACACCACTCTTAAACTCTCTTCTGCTGGTGAGTCTTACGATGATCCCACTTTATATCGAAGTCTCACTGGTGCTCTTCAATACTTGACAATCACTAGGCCGGAAATATCCTTCTCTGTTCAACAAGCATGTCTCTATATGCATGATCCTCGTCTTCCTCACTTTAATCATGTTAAACGCATTCTTCGCTACTTGAAAGGTACTCTTGATCATGGGTTGCACATTACCCCCTCTTCTCCCACTTCGTTGACAGCGTATTCTGATGCAGATTGGGCTGGGTGTCCCGATACTCGACGGTCCACGTCCGGATACTGTGTTTACCTTGATAACAATTTGATTTCTTGGTCTTCTAAGCGACAGGTCACGGTTTCTCGTTCGTCTGCGGAGGCTGAGTATCGAGCTATCGCCCATGCTGTTGCTGAGACTATTTGGCTACGTCAGTTACTATCGGAGTTGCATTGTTCCATCTCGCAGGCTACCATCGTTTATTGTGACAACGTTTCTGCTGTCTACATGTCCAGCAACCCAGTGCAGCATCGGAGGACCAAACATATCGAGATTGATATACATTTTGTTCGAGAGAAGGTTGCTTTGGGGGAGGTCCGAATTCTTCATGTGCCTTCGACCGCTCAGTTCGCTGATATCTTCACTAAAGCTCTCGCTGCCGCTCCGTTTCTTGACATACGTTCCAGTCTCAACGTTGTCGAACACCACGTTGATACTGCGGGGGGATGTTAGACTATATGTATTCAACCAGGACTATTTTGTAGTTCATCTTGTAATACAAGCTAGGGTTTAGACTAGTCGGTTATTCCCTCCTATATATACTCTGTAACCTGGTACAATCCCTTAAGCAATATACGGATCATTATAATTCTACAATGCTACACGTAGGATCGTTTTTTAGCTAGCCACGTAGGGAAAAAGCTGAGGTGGACATATCTATATCTCTTATAAAGCAAAACCCCACTAGGGATCATTTATGATTTTTCTATCTTCACATGCAGCCTATCCACATCATCGTATATCCAGAGCCGTCCGATTTCAATCATCGGTCCATCCATTTCCATTCTCCCCACAATATTTTTGTTCATGTGTTCTCAGCCATGCACGCAACATGATTTTTCCTATTTCTTTGCACCTCCGAACCGTCCACCCTGCCACCTAAGAATAAAAAAGGCACCCTCTTAATGATGCGACTATATTATAGTCCACTAACTCCAATTATTTTTTCACACTGTGTAACTGAAGCCCACCATAGCAAGGCATATGTTGTTCATATTCTCCACGCACAATCAATTTTCCAAGTAGAGTAGTAGACACGTTTCATTACCTTGGACAGCCTTTTGTCTTCCTTGCATTATTGTCAATACTGTCTCTCGCTCTATATAAGGGAGTCACGCGGCCCAGAACCATCTATCCATCCAACATTGGCTGTTCAGTACTCTCCATAGCTAGGTCGTGGTCTCCTACACAATCACGTCTAACCTTGGCCGCCACCGCGATCCCAACCTGTGCACAAAAGTCAGAAGAGGATAGAGAAGCTCTCAACATCACTACCGTCTCAGCACCAAACCGGGGCCTCACTCAAGCTGTACGTGAGGTGGATTTGAAAATAATTAGCTCACTGTTTCAAAGTGAATCCAATGCATATGCAAGGGTTCCGTGGTGAGGGAGTAGCAACGGGTCTTTATTCCCACCCAACATATGTGATTAGCATATGATTTTCGTGCTAATTAAATAAATTTATGTGGATGTTGATTATGGTCTTGATCACTTTTGAGTTATTTAGTACGGTGGTGCACTTTCGAGAATTTTGTGCTGTTGTTCATGAAGAAGTGGTAGCGGAAACATGATTTTTACCTCCACGGTAAGACCAATTTAGCCGTCCTGCCTGAATTTTACTTTGCTCTGATTTATAGTACAAAGTGGTTATTTTATTTTGTAGCTCAAACAAAATATCTGAAGTCCGACGTCTTTTCACATATGACGTCTTAGATAGGGTCCAACTAAAGCTACATTTTCTGATGGCGTCTATACTTTGTCTTGCTAGATAGTTAGTACATTTCCATCTAATATAATTTTTTGTGTTGCTTTAGTTTCATTTATGATTCAGATGGCATGATCATTCACTAAATTTTGATAAGATGTGGCTTGAAAATTTTCAAACATCATTCACAGTCACTGGAACATAGTATTCCCTACGTCTGTCTCCAACAATTTCCGCAGCAACGCGCGGGGTAGTTTTCTAGTATTTAAGAAAGAGAGAGAGAGAGTGAAGCCGTATGTAACCTTGTATACGAATCTTAGCACATCTCACTTTTCTGCGCTTTTACTCACCCAATCAATACGGCTGCATCACCAACTTGGTCAACCAGCGCACTAGCACACCGATGGATGGGGTGGATGGGGAATGAAGAATTAAATGTGTTTGAGAAACGTGGCTCTCACATGATGACATGGAAGGGTTTAAACATGGAACCACTAAGAGCAAGTTTAATAGTAGAGCCAAGTCGTTGGCTATAAGAAGTTGCCATGTCACTTATAGCCAACCTTATAGCTAACATGTACAATAGCTAGTCATATAAAGATGTTACTTTATTAGGATATGGTCCACCTCTCACTCTCACAAAGTGCCTAGGAGCACGTGCTGCAGCTGGCTCTTGCATGAGAGCCCACCTCCATTCTCTCTCCTCTTCTCTCCCCTTCATGTCATCCAAAATATATTATTCTAACCCTTATAGCCTGCTGACATAAGCTTATTGTACTTGCTCTAAGGCCTTCCTAGTCCGACTCCTCCTCATCGTCATATGATGAGGACGGAGGATATGATTGTGGCGGTGGCGCATGCGCATGTGTGTCTGTTGCTAGGATGATCCAGGTGGTGCAGCGGAGGTTAGACAATTAAGGAGGAGTTGGACGAAACAGAAGCACGGCGGGAGACACGCACGACAACCATTTTATAGGGCTTGGACCTTGGAGGAAAAAGGTAGCGAGGGCGGCAGTATATGCGCAGGTTTAATACCGGTGATGTGTCGCCTCCATGCACGGAAGCGGCAACACCCGTCTCGGGAACCAAAGAGGTGGTTGGCGCCATCAAAACAAGGTTGACCCGCAACATATCACTATGTCAATGGTAGGTTGGTCCCACATATTGGAGGGGCGTGTCTGGCTTCCCGAGTCGGTCCCATAAGTCGAAACATATAAGGGCATCTCCAACAGTGTTTATGTCATCGTAATATAGCAATGCCAACTCAGAAAAATGCTTACATGGCAAGTAATAATGAGGTGAGAGAAGATGGGTTGTATGATATGCAACCAACAAGCTAGCGCGCATGCCAAGATACTTTTCTCCTTTGGTCCCACTAAAATAATTATATGATTGGCTAGAATGTACTACTTTACCAACAACTCTTCCAACAAACCATTGTAATAGTTGTATGATACATTGTTGGTTGATGAGTTGGCTAGTCTATCATACGGTGTATCATTATACAACCTATTGCGGATGCCCTAAGGGGCTACCTGACACACTTTTGATGCTTATCGGGGCGTCGGTGAAGACAAGCGTATGTAACACATTTGTGAAAAATCACGTACATTGTACTATAAGATAGCAAAAGCAAAAGATATTTGTAGGTTGCACCTAGCACATTCTATCATTGTTGTGCTAAACCAACTCATTTTCAAACGGCTTTGGACATTAATGGCAAGCAAATCACACATAAGAAACTTGATACAAAGCAATGGCCAACACTACATTCTTATTATTGTTTTTAAATTATCTTGCATATTTGTTAAAAATATACTAATTTAATATCAAATACAAAGCATGCTTATTTTGCAAGATAATGATTCAACTTGAAAAGGCATCAAATATATATTTGACAAATAAAAAATAGTAAATAGGCAGTTCAAAAGTTTCGAGAAAAAAGCCCTAGCAGTAACCTTGCACATACTAGAATTTTCTATCTACTTGCTCCGGCACCATAGATACCTCTATAAAACATTTTTTATGCGGTATATTTTTTTAAGTATCTACATAGATATCTATATATACCAAAATGCGAACAAGCACATTTGTACACACCATAGTTCTTCTAATTGCCACATGATAATATTTAGAGACATGTGTTTATTTTTTCTATGATCTCATAGGATAAGGCTTAAAGAGGTTTTTTCTATAAGAGGATTGCCTCCAAATAGAGATGACTAAATCAAACTTTGGTGTAAAATATATATGTGCAATGAAATATGATATATAACATTGTATCTTTCTATTTGGAACCAAAGATATATGTGGTCAATTTTTGTGTACAATATTTCTATAAGTAACAAAGTTTAGTACAAGAACTTGTTTGCCAAAAAAACATAAAATCACCCGACTCAGAGAACGAATCATGCGTTGCATACACGGTTCATTGATTTTATGAGACTTTACTCAATACCACCAACATTATATTTCTTCTCACTTCAAATTAAAATAGGATCTAAAATAGCCGAAAAAAAGATATACATCCGCTGAAAAGTTAGGAAGTGTAATACAAACTAAGTGGTAACTGGAACTTATTGTAGCGAGAAAAGATTTACCGTACACTAGTGGAAAACGGGGATTTTACCCACTGGCGAGCACCCCTTTCCCCCAGATCGGCCACCACCCGGTGCAAAATACTGCAGAGGTGGGGCCGGGGCGAGCATGGTGCGTGGTGTTGGGGTTATTTGCCCCGGTTGGTGGCTCCAACCGGGGCTAAAGGCCCTCGACAAGCAGGGCGATGGCGGGCGCGTCGTTGGGGGGTCTATTGCCCCGGTTGTTGGCTCCAACCTGGTCAAATGAGCCCCACCTAGATGAAATGTGGTTTCTTTATTTCTATATTGCAGTTTAATAGAATTCTTTTTTTCTTCAAATCCATTTTTTTTTCTTTTTTTATAAACACCACATGCCAGCGTTCTCCACTCCTGATGCCACTCACCTTTTTGGTATGGTGTGCTCACTTATTTTTGGCATCCGGGTGATTTGTATTCGGTCGATGAACCTTCAAGGGTGGGGGAGGGGGGGGGGTGTAGAACAAAACAATCAGTATCGCCATCATACAGCCCGACCGTGGCTATTGAGTGCATATATGCATATCAAAAGAACGGTCGGGCGTATGATGGCGAATCCGGATGATTTGTATTTGGTCGATGAACTGAATGATGTATCAAACCTTAAAGGGGATGTAAAACAAAATAATCGGTATCGCCATCATACAGCCCTGCGTGCATATATGCATACCAAATGCACGGCATGATGTATGATGGTAAATCCGGATGATTTGTATTTGGTCGATGAACTGAATGATGTATCAAACCTTAAAGGGGGATGTAGAACAAAACAATCGGTATCGCCATCATACAACCCTGTCGTGGCTACTGAGTGCATATATGCATACCAAATGCACGGCAAGACGTATGATGGCGAATCTGGATGATTTGTATTTGGTCGATGAACTGAATGATGTATCAAACCTAAAAGGGGGATGTAGAACAAAACAATCGGTATCGCCAGCATACAGCCCTGCCGTGGCTACTGAGTGCATATATGCTTACCAAATGCACGGCAGGACGTATGCTGGCGAATCCGGATGATTTGTATTTGGTCGATGAACTGATTGGTGTATGAAGGTGGGCTATATATAGGGTTCTCAGGCTCACAAAGTGTTGTGCTAGAGTTTTGATCCAACGGTTAAGAAACACCCCTGATCCAACGGCTCACAACCGCTCGAAAGAAACACACCTCTGATCCAAGGAATCACAAGCGCTTGAAAGAAGCACACGATCCGTGTGATTCTTTGTGATTGGTCCCAACGAAACCGTAACCCTTTAGCCCCGGTTGGTAAAACGGGCCGGGACTAAAGGGGTCTGTTTCTTCTCACTATATATATGTATGCATGCATTGCCACCATTGGCATAAACACATATAAACTCTCCACTCTCCCATGACTTCTACCATACCCACTCTAACCTTCCTGCAGGCGAAGGAACTTTCCGCCTCAAACTAACCCTGCCCGCCCGGCTACAGCGTCCCCGCCGGCTGGATGCTGAGCACCGGAGGAGTGCCGGTCCGTCCTGTTCCTCAAGGTGTGGCGCGTCGGACGGCCATCACGAACCACTGCTACCACGATCTCACGGCGGAGCAGCGGAGGAATCCCAGTTGGAATCCCTACTACCGCCCTTCTTGGGATGCCTTCTTCATTAATCGGCGTAAGAGTGCGCTCGCCAGGTACGAGGAGAACGGCCCGCCTCCTTCGAACTTCAACGAGGCCGGTCGTCAGCTGTGGTGGGGCAGCGGACGGACTCTTCAGAGCGTCATGAACTACATCAGGGCCGGCGATAACCCCCTCCTGCGCTACCCTCACGCCCAGTCATGGGGTCGTGATCCTCCGAGGGAGTCCAGAGCATCGTCCGACGATAGTGACGACGACGGCGGCGACTACGACGACTACGAGTCGGAGTATTATAGGCCTAGGTAGGAGTATGACTAGTAGATCAATGCACTCTTGCCATTATGTACTGCCTTGTTTATTTAGATCTATGCTCTCCGTTTTGGTTTAGATCCAATCTTGCCCTTATGTACTGTGCCTTGTTTATCTATCGAAATGTCCCCCCTCCCTAACGTGAGACGTTGGATGAGGGGTGTGTTTCTTTCTGGCGTCTGAATCCCACCAATCAGGAAGAATCACACGGAAAACAGAAAACAGACACGCTAGCGCGCCGCAGTTTCCCGGAATACAACAAAATCTTTTATTAAAAATAGAAAACAGAAGAACACTACTCCTTGTCGTCGTCGGTGAACTCGTCGGTGACCTCCTCCTGGTCGTCGTCGGCGGCGAACTCGTCGGTGACCTCCTCGTCGTCGTCGGAGGTGCATGATGGTATCTCCGAGATAGGCCCCCACCTCAGATCGTCGGAGGCCCAGACTTCGCCGGCGTGGTCGGCCCGACGGAGCCCTTGCAACGCCTTCGTCCTCGCCTCCCGAGCGACATCTAACGCGAGGTGGCGTTCGAGGCGCCGCTCCGCCTGCTCAGCCGCACGGGTCTGCTAAAGCTCCTCGTCGGCGCTCTCCTCCCTCGGATTGTTCCGGTAATACTCACGGACCATGCGGTCGTCCCTGGCGTCGACTAGGCCCTGAAACGCGCGGTGCCTGAGGTGGCGGCGGTCGGCGGTAGTGACGATCTGCGACGTCGGCGCCCTGGCCTCCGCTTCCAGAGGGTGTGGCAGTCGTTGAAGTTCATCAGCGACCACGGGCGGTTCAGGCGCCAGGCCGCCGCGTCGGCCTCCGCCTCCGTCGCAAAGGAGCCGAGGGGGATGCGGTCGTCCCCGCAGCGGATATGTGCGGTGAACATTCCGTTCTGCCGTGCTCGGACGCCGCGGAAGCCGGTGGTGTTGTTCCTCCTCGGAGGCATGGTGGCGGAGTGACGGTGCATGGAGAGGAGAAGACGCTCGAGGCGCGGTAGTTTATACCGCGCGCTCGTGGCCACGCGTCACAACTCCCGCGCCACGAGGGACAACTCCCGCGCCTCACTTTTCATTATTATTTTTTAAAACAGATTTTATATTTGGAATCTTTACGCAATTTTAAACACTTTTCATATTGAAAGTTTCTTCAAATTCAAAACCATTCGTAAACTAGGTTTTAAAAAATGTTTGAAATTTCAAAAATTGTTACTAGTTTAAATAGTTGGAATAATTAATTTTTTAAACAGAAAATGTGTTTGAAATATTTGTCCAATTTTAAACACATTTCGTATTGAAACTTTCTTCTAATTCGAAATTATTTGAAATGTAATTGAAAAAACATTTTGAAAATATATTTAAATGGGGCAGCGGGAAAAAATGGCGGCAGGAAGCCAAAAAATGAAATTTCGGGGCTTTTGCCCCGGTTCGTATTTCCAACCGGGGCAAAACGGAGAGGTGGGCGGCCAAGCGAGGGCCCACACCCCCCTTTTGCCCCGGTTGGTAATACCAACCGGGGCAAAAGACCCCCCCCCCTCTTTTGCCCCGGTTGGTGTTACCAACCGGGGCAAAAGCCCTCCAAGTATATACCCCCGAGCGGAGCAACCGCCCGTGGCAAACCCTCAGAAGACGCAGATTTCGCTAAGTCCCCGGCTTCGAATTCCTCTCCGACGCCGTCAGGCTGCCGGATTTCCGCGCCGCCGGAGAGAGCTCCACCGCCTCGCGCCTTTCCCCTCGCCCTCGAGCCCGCGCCACCGCGCCGTTCCCCTCGCCCCCGAGCCCGCGACCGCGCCTTATAGCTCGCCGCCGGCATCCTCGTCATCGTCCTCGTCGCCGTTTGACTCGCCTCCAAGCCCTCGAGGTACTGCTCGCCGTAGTGCACCGCCGTATCAAAATACTTACGAATTTTAGTACTTAGGAATTTTAGTATACTTAGTGAGGAATTTTTAGGAATTTTAGTATACTTAGGAATTTTTAGGAATTTTAGTACTTATGAATTTTAGTATACTTAGGATTTTTTAGTATACTTAGGAAATTTTAGATATACTTAGGAATTTTTAGTATACTTCGGAATTTTTTGGAATTTTTAGTATACTTAGGAATTTTTAGATATACTTAGTATACTTAGAAATTTTTAGATATGACTTGTTCAAATAAAGATGATATAGAATTTTTAGATAGTACTCCCTCCGTATCAAAATATAAGATGTTTTTGCATTTTGTAGATATAATGTATCTAGACATGTTTTAGTGTGTAGATTCATATGCATCTTACACTAAAACATGTCGAGGTACATATTGTCTAGGAAATGCTAGCTAAAACATACGGAGGTATGTGTCATATTATTTTTGTCTGAACATATTCATATATTATATTTAAAATACTCCAAAACAAGTTACGTGGAAAAATGAAACTGACCATGTAGTTTTCACTATATATTCAAAATACCGTCATATTTTTACATATAAAAGGAGTATGTAATATAATTATACATACTACCTAAAAAGTAGTATATATACTAACAAAATAGTAATATATACTTCATACCACTTGTACAAAACCTCCGGTATAATAGATACTACCTATATCATACTAAGCACATGTGGGTGTAGTTACACCCGAGAGTAGCGTAAATTTGTCCTATATATATATATATATATATCTAGAGGGAACCGAGGGGAACCGAGACGAACACTACGCGCCAGAGTACTACAGGCCTAGGAAGGAATATAACTAGTAGATCAGATCCACTCTTTCCTAGTAAAATTGCGACTCGAATGGTGCATAACAGCATTAATTCCAGATTATCCAAGTCATGTGTGAAAACGTTACAAATCTCTTCCTCTTCTTCTTCATTGGATGGCGTCTGAATCCCACCAATCAAGAAGAAGATGGAGAGATCTGCAATGTTTTCACACTTGATATGGATAATCTAGGATGCTACATCTATTATGTCTCGTTCGAGTCGCAACTTTACTCGGCAAGACTCGATCTGATCTGCTAGTCATACTCCTTGCTAAAGTTTACTTTTTTGATGATTGTTTACTGGAATATTATTTTTTCAAGAGAATTTATAACTTACTAAAGTATTTTATCTTTCATTTGTATTAGTTGAGCTATGGACGATAGAGAGGGTGAAGAACAGGTGTTCGCGATCATGGAAGAAGGTACACTCCCCGGTGGACCCAATGACGACGATGGAGGTGATCAAGACGACAGCTCACAGTACCTGAATGAATCAGGCCAGGGAATGGAGGAAGACGAGCAATTGCAAGGAACAGATCATGCGGAACCGGAGAAAACAAATGGTGAACAAGCCTTAGTGAAGGCTGCATCGACATCGTCTAGCAAGAGGTCAAACCGAGGCCCGACCCAAGAGATGAGCTCGAAAGAGAAACTGGTAATCGAGAAAGTCTATCGAACCGGCCAACCTGCTTGGCCCGCCAAGACAACAACAAAGTTTACAACCCAATGTGGAGTTATTGTTAGGGACATGATCTCTATAAGTATTGAAGAATGGAATGAGCCAGCAAAGGACGAAGACGATCCTGGACGAATGGCAGTTTCTTTTGTCACAGACCGGTCCAAACAACTCTTGTTCGAGAGGCTGATGAGCCATTTCAAGCTTCCACAATGTGATCATGATGATGAAGAGGATGACGAGACGACACAGCAGGAACTGCGAGACGCAGTGAAGCACTGGGATCTGAAGAAGATGGCGGAGGCTTTCAATGCTTACAAGAAAATATTATGGAAAGAATATAAGAAGAAAAAAAGTCCCAAAATTTGAGGGGCCGTTTGAGAAGCAGAAGGTGACTCAGCATTTCTGGCGTACAAGGAATCAGAAAAGGGGAAGCTGAGGTCAGCCAAGAATGCGGCAAATGCCAAGAGGAAGGTATATCACCATAAGATGGGTTCAGGTGGCTACAGAGTTGTAGTGCCTAAGTTTGAAACACTCGAGGCAGAGCTGCGAGAGAAAGGGATCATTCCAGGTACTCAGAATTTTCCCCGGAGGTCAAGGAATTGGTTGCTTGGGCATGGGCGACGTTTGACGAACAAGGGCACCTTATTATGACCGAAAAAATAAAGGTCCCCTTTGCAGCACTTGAGAAACTGTTCAATGTCGCACCCCGGTTTCTAGAGGATACTCCTCGGGCCGAACTGGATAGCAGGTGCTTGGATTATGGGGCATACCTGCTCCCACGTCCCAGCTTCCTGGTAGGCCTGCGCTTATGCGCGACAACACAAGCCCTGCTATTCCACCGTCGAGGTAAACTATCCGCTAGGAACCTAAGGCACTACTGTCGACGTACTTCATATCAAGCACGCACTGTACGTCAACAGCTTTAAACGAAATGATAGCACAGAATGTCTCTAAGACACAAAAGAGTGAAATAAGTTTGCAAATAGCCTTCACTAAGGCAGAGAATAGCAAAACACTCATTCAGAGGACACATGTCCCAACATATCATTCATTACATCAGCGGAAGCAAACAACGGTGTCTGAGTACAGACAAATCCAAAAGGCTTAAGAAGCCGGGGAAAATAAAGAAGACGAAGCCCATCCACGTAGTTCCTGGATCCTGCCCGAGGTCCAGCTATCTACTCGTCTGCAGTGTCGTCAAACTCCACGAAGTAGCCATCCTGGTGATCATCGTAGCTGTAGTCGTAGTCTGCGTAAACCACAGCCCCAACGGGGTCAGTACATCCAAGTACTGGCAAGCAAGACTCACACTTCATCAAAGAGTTACCCGTCAACACAAGCCGGGATGCTTGGGATCAACGGAAGAAGATAGGTATTATAAAAGCTGCAGCGGGCTGCCCTAACCAACTACAGAAGATACTACTAGTTCCGGCTAACAGAAAAGATAAGATCGAGTAATTGTAACCAACGGGAAGATAACTTCAACCAAACCCATCCTGGATCTCGCCCCTTATCCGAAGAAGCAATCCGAGGATAACTCACACGGTGGTATTAAAGGTGAATAAAGTTATTGTGTGAATAAACCTATTACTAGTCAAGTTATTAATCTTTGGGTTTAACATGGTTGATCATTATGTTTAAGTTGTCCTGAGTACTTGTTAGCCAGTACTTTCACCAAGTAATCCATAACCGCGGAAAACACGGCTTCTCGAGAAGATTATCCCTGCAGGGGTGTGCTCCAGTACCCGTACACACTCAAGCCACCAACTAAAACTCAGGTTGGCTTGACACGACCCAAACCATCTCTACAACCCATCCTAGGAGCCACGGAGCTATAAGGTCCCGGCCAGTCCGCCTAACCTAAGCGCAAGGGTGAAAACCACACCCCCCGGCACCACAGGCCTCGCCCTATATGCATCAACATCATCATAAGTAACCATGGGGGATCCACCCATTATGCAAGGAGCAAATGGAACACCCGAACTAAGTGTGGCTCTTCGGACAAGCTGCAGATCAGGTCTAAGTCGAGGGGGTCCCATACTACCACCCGGATGCGGTGAGCACGCTCATCATGGATCAGTAGACAAGACCCTTTTCCTATTAGGGTCGACACTAGCAGGCCTCAAAACCACAAAGGGCCTCCTGCCGGTGCCTTATCATCAAGTTATTATTACCATTAGCATTAACAGGATTGATTGATTAACATTCGGGCCCCCGGTACAATAATAATAGTAAAAGAAGTAACCGACAACGGACTCGAGCAAAAGCAACCCTAAGCATGCTAGATATGACCAAGGCAACAAGCAAGGGGTTTTAGGTATGGAGGTGAGGAAATATCATTGGTTCAGGGTATCATGTGATAGGTTCGGAGAACAAGCAACGATACATAGGGCTAGCAATAATAGACAAAAGGATAGTATCGACAACAAGTGTGGAAGGGAACTCGATGATTCATGTGAGTGATAACTTGCCTGGAAGCTCAGCAGCCTGGTACTGGGCTAGGTCCTGGGTAGTGGTGTAAGTCTCGTCGGGCTCAGCGTCGTCGTCTAAAGCGAGAAGAAGCAAACACCCAATCGAAAGAGACGAACAATCAATAATAGGATGTAATGCACAATCATGGGATGATGCATGCCAAGTTAATAGATGCATCAAAATAAACTACTTGACAAGAGAACACAATTTAATTGGACCCATATGCAATGTGGATTGCATATGGATGCAAATGGTTGAGGTTGAAGCAATGATCTACAATTTATTAACAAGTGTAAGTGGTTTAACATGATGCATGCATGATGAAAACAAATAGGTAACAATATTATATGCAATTGGAATGAAATTAACAAGTGTGGAATTGATTTAACAAGTTAAGCATTTTGGTTCTTAATGGTGTTACACAAATAGTTGTTGTTTTCATCAAGTTAAGTTGTTCAAAACAGATAACAAAGTTTATATTTGAAAAGGTTATGTTTTTCTGGTTGGAAAACATATTTTACATGTTCAAGAATAATTAAATTTGAGCAAGTTATGATTTTAGCAATTTTAATTGAATTAAACAAGGTTTAAATTATTTAGGCAATTTTAATTATTCAAATCATGAAACAAAATTTATATTTGAATTGGTGGTTCAAAAAGGTATGGAAAACATATTTTATTTGTATGATTTGGATTAATAATGAATTAGTTATGGATTTTAGCAAATTGCAGTTGAATTATTTGAATTCAAATTTGAATTGCATTTTGAAAATTCAAAACAGGAAACAAAATTCATATTTGGGTAGAATATACTTTTCTGATTGGATTACATATTTTATTTGTTCAATTCTGAGTTAGGATGGCCAAGATATGATTTTTACAATTTGTTTGGTTCAAAAAAAACATTTTGTGTAAAAAAAGAAACACCGCAGGACTTTTCCCACCGTGGGGAAAAGAACCTACACTGGCTGTCCAGTGGGCCAGCGCCACGGTGGCGCTGACTGGTGCGGGTAGAGGCTGAGGTGGCCTCCAGGGCCCATGACGAGCGGGTCCCAGCGCGGGGCGGTCAAAGGAAAAAAATGGGGAGGCAAATGCCTCCCCTAGGATTTGATCCAGGGACCTATCGCTTCCGCGCACGGGACGTTGGCCAGTGCGGCTCGCTGCGGTTCTTGACAGGGAACGGTAGCGAAGGGGCTTAAGGTATTATTTCGGGATGTTTTTCTTTTCCTAACTGAACTTCTCTGAAACTTTCTCGTGCGTGCAGTACCGAAGCGGTCGCTGCCAGCGACAGGGGCAGTTGCCCGCCGGCGATCTGCTGAGGGGTGCCCGCGGCGGCGCCGTGTGCGGTGCTCGTGCGGCCGGGCGGCGCGGGACTGCTGCGTGCGCTCGCGCGAGATGGAGAGGGGAAGGAGGCGAGGGCGGATGGCTTACAGCGAGGCGTCGGTGGAGCTCGGTGGTGATCGTCAGGTGCGGCCGGTGGCGAGAAAACGGATGGCGGCGGCGATTCCGTGGCTCCCGGCGAGAACCGCGGGCACGGAGAGGAAGAGGACGCCGGGACGGTTCCGTTCCCGGCCTAAACACGGCCGGGCGGGCGCCGTGGCGCCGGCGACGAGCCGGAGACGGAGCCTGTAGTGGTTGCCTTCGGTGGTGCGGTTCAGACAGAGAAAAAGAGGGAGCAGCGAGAGAGAAGAGAGGAAGGGGAGCGGCGCGAGGGAGGAGGAAAGAAGGAGGAGATTAGGGTTAGGAAGGGGAGATCGAGGCAGGGATATATGGATGAGGAGGGGGGCATCGATCACCGTTCTCTCCTCTGTATCCCCACGTGGCCACCATGGATGGGGTTCGTACAATGTACGGAGGAAGAAGACAACTGAACAGGTAAGCAGGCCAGGACCACTTGGGCTGGCCCAATTGGGCTGCAGGCCCTATTCCCCTCCTTTTCTCTTTTGTTTTTCTGTTTATTACTTTTTTTTTGCAGATTTGGAAAAAGAGAAAAGAAGAGATGGTTTTAGGGTTGGCAAATTTTTAGGACAAATTTTTAATGATTCATTTTTGTAACCCCACATTAAAATAACCTTTTGTTTTCCAATTATTTAATTGATGGTATTGTTTGGAAATAAATTAAATGAGTTGAGCAATTGAGGTATAAAAAGAAATAAATGCCACTTAACCAATTTAAAGTTTTTGAAACCAAGTTTTAGGGGAACCATTTGTTTGTTTGTTTGTAGTTTTTTATTTGACACAAAGTAACATAACAAGTATGACAAATGATTTGAATGTTTTGTTTGGAATTTCATATAGAAAACAAATGGAACCAAATAGAAAACAAGTGCAAAGATGATGACATGATGCAATACTTGAATTAAACATGAAACAAACATTCTAGGGGGTAGATTTTCATACTTGGGATGTTACAAAACGCCCCCCCCTTGAAGGAATCGCGCCCCGAGATTCCTACTGAGAAGTGAAAAGGTCCGGATACTTCTTGCGAAGATCCTCTTCGGTCTCCCACGTTGCCTCTTTATCGGAATGATGCGACCATTGCACTTTCAAGAACTTGGTGCTCTTGTTGCGAGTCTTACGCTCGGTCTCATCGAGAATACGAACAGGGTGCTCCTCATAAGATAGATCATCTTGCAGTTCAATGGAATCATGATCAACTGCACGATCTGGATCTTTGAAACACCTCTTGAGCTGTGACACGTGAAACACATCGTGCACCTTGTATAGTTTTTCTGGAAGTTCAAGACGATAGGCATTTTCCGCACGTCTTGACAGGATGTTGAAAGGACCAATGTATCTTGGTGCCAGCTTTCCTTTCACACCAAAACGATGAGTGCCTCTGAAGGGAGTTACACGGAGATATGCCTTGTCACCAGGAGCATAGATCATGTCCCTGTGCTTGCTGTCATAGTAACTCTTCTGACGAGACTGAGCAATCCTGAGATTGTCACGAATGATGCGTACTTTCTCTTCGGCTTCCTTAACAATGTCAGGACCCAAGAGTGAACGTTCACCAGCTCCAGACCAATTGATTGGACTCCTGCATCTGCGGCCATACAATGCCTCAAATGGTGCCATGCCTAGGCTTGCCTGGTAGCTGTTGTTGTAGGAGAATTCAGCATATGGAAGGCATTCCTCCCATTTCATGCCAAAGGAGAGACCACATGCTCTAAGCATATCCTCGAGAATCTGATTGACTCTTTCGACTTGGCCTTGAGACTGAGGGTGATAAGCTGTGCTGAACAGAAGATTGGTGCCCAATGCTTCTTGAAAACTCTTCCAGAAATGAGAAGTGAATATACTTCCACGGTCTGAGCTTATTTCCAATGGAACACCATGAAGAGGAACAATCCTTGTTGTGTAGAGCTCTGCTAACTGGCTAGCTGAGATAGTTTCTTTGACAACAAAGAAGTGAGCTACCTTAGTGAGACGATCAATAACAACGAAGATTGCATCGTTGCCCTTCTTGGACTTTGGAAAACCAGTGACGAAGTCCATTTCAATCATGTCCCACTTCCACTCAGGAATTTTCAGAGGTTGGAGAAGACCGACTGTTTTCTGATGAACTGCCTTGACACGTTGACAAATGTCGCATTCAGAAACGTATTGAGCAATTTCACGTTTCATGCCAGACCACCAATACAGCGTCTTGAGATCCTGGTACATCTTTGTACTTCCAGGGTGGATGGAGAGAGGAGTTTCATGAGCCTCCTTGAGAATAACATCTTTGAGACTCTGAATTTGAGGAACTGCAATGCGTCCTTCGAAGAACACCGTTCCCTTGTCATCAATTGAGAAGCACTCATACTTCACATTGCCTTCTTTGATGTTATTTGCGATCTTCTTGATCTCAGCATCACGAAGTTGTTCAGAACGAATCTTGTCCTCGAGAGTTGGACTGGCTGTCAAGTTTGCAAGATAACCTTGAGGAACAAGACCTAGGTTCAGCTTCTGGAATTCTTCATGAAGTGGAGGTTGGCTTTCCATGATCATGAGATTATTGCAATACGACTTGCGACTGAGAGCATCGGCCATAACATTAGCCTTGCCTGGAGTGTAAGAAATGGTGAGATCAAAGTCTTTAATCTTCTCAATCCATCTCCTTTGCATGAGGTTCAGATCTGGCTGAGTGAAGATGTATTTCAGACTCTTATGATCGGAAAAGATTTCAGTTTTGTTACCCAACAAGTATTGTCTCCATTTCTTGAGGGCAAACACAACTGCTGCAAGTTCAAGATCATGAGTGGGATAGTTTTGCTCATGTGGGTTCAACTGACGTGAAGCATAAGCCACAACTTGACGTTCTTGCATAAGAACTGCTCCTAGACCTTGGAGAGAAGCATCACAGAATATCTGGAAAGGTTTGGTAGTATCTGGGCCAACCAGAACTGGTGTAGAAGTGAGTTTAGTCTTTAGGAGGTTGAAACTTTCATCACACTGTGGAGACCAAACGAACTTCTTGTCCTTCTTTGTGAGATCAGTGAGAGGTTTGGCAATCTTGGAGAAGTTTTGGACGAAACGACGGCAATAGCTAGCCAAACCAAGAAAACTTCTGACTTGCTTCACCGTCTTAGGAGGTTTCCAATCAACAATTGCCTTAACCTTTTCTGGGTCAATGGCTATGCCCTTGGCAGAGATGACATGAGCAAGGTAAGCAACTTCTGGAATCCAGAACTCACATTTGGAGAACTTGGCATAAAGACGATGCTCGCGAAGTTTCATGAGAGTGAGACGAAGATGTTCTCCATGCTCTTCCTCGGATTTTGAGTAGACAAGAATATCATCAAGATATACCACAACGAACTTGTCGAGGTATTCATGGAAGACAGAATTCATGAGTCTAGAGAAGGTCGCCGGTGCATTGGTGAGGCCAAAGGACATGACGGTGTATTCATATAGACCGTAGCGAGTGGTGAAAGCTGTCTTTGGAATATCTTCCTTTCTGATCTTTATTTGATGGTAACCCATCCTCAAGTCCAACTTTGAGAATATTGAGGCTCCAGCAAGTTGATCAAAAAGATCATCGATACGAGGAATTGGATACTTGTTCTTGATGGTTTTCTCGTTAAGAGGACGATAGTCCACCACGAGTCTCTTTGTTTGGTCCTTCTTTGCAACGAACAGAGTTGGGAAACCCCAAGCCGAGGAACTAGGTTGAATGTAACCTTTTTCCATGTACATATCGATTTGCTCCTTCAACAACTTCAGTTCAGGAGGAGCTATCTTGTATGGATGCTTAGAGATTGGAGCAGTGCCTGGTTCAAGTTCGATGACGAACTCAACAGCTCTGTCAGGAGGCATTCCTGGCAACTCTTCTGGAAAGACATCAGGGAATTCACAAACCACCGGAATAGTTTCAATAGATGGTAGAGGATTTGCATTGAGAGTGTAGAGTTGAGCAACTGGATTTTCGGCATGGAAGTAGACTATCTGGCCAGAAGGGTGTGTGATTTTGACAGACTTGGCAGGACAATCAATGACTGCTTTGTTGGCTACAAGCCAATCCATCCCAAGAATGACATCAATATCTGAAGAGTGGAGAGCTATCAGAGATGCCTGGAATGGAAGGTTTCCAATTGTGATCTCGATGTTCTGGCTAACTTTATTGCTTTGCCAGCTAGATCCCGGTGATTTCACTAGGAGAGGGATAGACAACTGTTCGAAGTTGATTTCACTGTTGTTTGCAAAGCATTGAGAGATGAAAGAGTGTGAAGCACCAGAATCGAACAAGACTTTAGCACGAAACGAGTTCACAAGAAGTGTGCCCATTACAACCTCTGGAGATTCTTCTGCTCCCTGGGCCTTGACATGGTTCACCTTAACGGTTCTCACGCCAAGGTCGTTGCTGTTGTAACAACCCAACGGAGGACCACGTTTTCTTGTCGGGGTCGACCTGTTGCGAGGTGGAGGTGGAAAGAGGTGCCTTTGCGGACACTTATCGGAAAAGTGGCCCGACTGTCCACACTTGTAGCATGTAACAACAGAACGAGGAGTTGTTGGACCTGGCTGAGATGGAGAACCTCCTGAAGATACCACTGGGGTGGGAGGGCGGGGAAGAATTCCTGCCGGGCTTGGCACGTAGATGGGCGGTGTTGGAGTGGTATATGGAACCCAAACTCTCCGTTTTTGTGGAGGCATGATAGCTTTTGAGAGATTAGCCTGTTCACGAGAGTGCTTACGAGATTCCTCAACTTACGCCCATGCTCTTCATTTAGAGCGATGTTGACGAGGTCCTCAAAATTCTTGGCCTTGACGTTGGTGAGAGCATACTTGAGTTCCGGGTTGAGACCCCTACGGAACTTTGCCATCTTTCTCGCTTCCGTGGAGATCTCATCTCCGGCGTAGCGAGCCAGACGATTGAACTCTCTTTGGTATTCCAGAACGTCCAGACTGCCTTGTGTGAAAGAATAGAATTCCTCACGCATTTTCTCCATGAGCCCATCGGGAATGTGATGGCGCACGAAGGCTTGCTTGAAATCCTCCCATGTGATTGCCACACTAGAACCTCTCATTTCTTGGAAATTCTCCCACCAAGACATGGATTGTCCACGGAGAAGGTAGGTCACGTAAGGAACACGGTCCTCGTCAGCCACATGAGCTACCATAAGAGTACGGTTCATTTCACGGAGCCAGTCATCAGCATCCAATGGCTCGGAGGAGTTATCAAACGTGCGCGGGTTGAGCTCAAGGAACTCCCGAATAGACACCCGGGCGTTGCCATTACTCCCAAGGTCTTGGTTCTGCTGCATCTGCTTTATGACTTGTGTCATCTGAGACAGCACTTTCCCCATCTCGGGTGGCAGTGTGGGTTCTTCGTCACCACTTTCCATCCTGAAGAGGATACCAAGGTTACACACTAACCGGATAACAAAATCCAATATAAGTGCTTAAAGGAATTACTTCAGACGGTAAGACGGTAGCATGGATCAAACATATACGACCCTCAACGTTCACCATAAATGGTTTGAGTACGAAAGGATAACTAAACATAACTAGGAATGGATACATCGGTACCCAGTGATGAGCATTGGAGTACACCTTGTGAATAGGCGCCGGTAGAAGAAATTAAGTTGAAAACCACAATAAGATTCAATGGACGAAAGGTTCTTGAGAGAAACATGATATTGAAGCAACATCGGGAAACTCGCGACCAAAACTCCTAAGGTACTACGGAAGAGCCCAGAACACGTGAAATCCTAACTTGAAAGTTTAGGTGAGAAGAGAAAAACAACGTTGCACTTCCTTACCAGAAAAGGGAGGGTGGGTGGGGAAAGAAATAAAATGGCAGAATTCCTACTCTCACGTTTCATTTTTCCTATATAGCTACAAAATAGTTTCTAGACTCAAACTGCGACCAGTAAAAGGGATCCTACCGTCAGACAGGCTCTGATACCATTTGTCGCACCCCGGTTTCTAGAGGATACTCCTCGGGCCGAACTGGATAGCAGGTGCTTGGATTATGGGGCATACCTGCTCCCACGTCCCAGCTTCCTGGTAGGCCTGCGCTTATGCGCGACAACACAAGCCCTGCTATTCCACCGTCGAGGTAAACTATCCGCTAGGAACCTAAGGCACTACTGTCGACGTACTTCATATCAAGCACGCACTGTACGTCAACAGCTTTAAACGAAATGATAGCACAGAATGTCTCTAAGACACAAAAGAGTGAAATAAGTTTGCAAATAGCCTTCACTAAGGCAGAGAATAGCAAAACACTCATTCAGAGGACACATGTCCCAACATATCATTCATTACATCAGCGGAAGCAAACAACGGTGTCTGAGTACAGACAAATCCAAAAGGCTTAAGAAGCCGGGGAAAATAAAGAAGACGAAGCCCATCCACGTAGTTCCTGGATCCTGCCCGAGGTCCAGCTATCTACTCGTCTGCAGTGTCGTCAAACTCCACGAAGTAGCCATCCTGGTGATCATCGTAGCCGTAGTCGTAGTCTGCGTAAACCACAGCCCCAACGGGGTCAGTACATCCAAGTACTGGCAAGCAAGACTCACACTTCATCAAAGAGTTACCCGTCAACACAAGCCGGGATGCTTGGGATCAACGGAAGAAGATAGGTATTATAAAAGCTGCAGCGGGCTGCCCTAACCAACTACAGAAGATACTACTAGTTCCGGCTAACAGAAAAGATAAGATCGAGTAATTGTAACCAACGGGAAGATAACTTCAACCAAACCCATCCTGGATCTCGCCCCTTATCCGAAGAAGCAATCCGAGGATAACTCACACGGTGGTATTAAAGGTGAATCAAGTTATTGTGTGAATAAACCTATTACTAGTCAAGTTATTAATCTTTGGGTTTAACATGGTTGATCATTATGTTTAAGTTGTCCTGAGTACTTGTTAGCCAGTACTTTCACCAAGTAATCCATAACCGCGGAAAACACGGCTTCTCGAGAAGATTATCCCTGCAGGGGTGTGCTCCAGTACCCGTACACACTCAAGCCACCAACTAAAACTCAGGTTGGCTTGACACGACCCAAACCATCTCTACAACCCATCCTAGGAGCCACGGAGCTATAAGGTCCCGGCCAGTCCGCCTAACCTAAGCGCAAGGGTGAAAACCACACCCCCCGGCACCACAGGCCTCGCCCTATATGCATCAACATCATCATAAGTAACCATGGGGGATCCACCCATTATGCAAGGAGCAAATGGAACACCCGAACTAAGTGTGGCTCTTCGGACAAGCTGCAGATCAGGTCTAAGTCGAGGGGGGTCCCATACTACCACCCGGATGCGGTGAGCACGCTCATCATGGATCAGTAGACAAGACCCTTTTCCTATTAGGGTCGACACTAGCAGGCCTCAAAACCACAAAGGGCCTCCTGCCGGTGCCTTATCATCAAGTTATTATTACCATTAGCATTAACAGGATTGATTGATTAACATTCGGGCCCCCGGTACATAATAATAGTAAAAGAAGTAACCGACAACGGACTCGAGCAAAAGCAACCCTAAGCATGCTAGATATGACCAAGGCAACAAGCAAGGGGTTTTAGGTATGGAGGTGAGGCAATATCATTGGTTCAGGGTATCATGTGATAGGTTCGGAGAACAAGCAACGATACATAGGGCTAGCAATAATAGACAAAAGGATAGTATCGACAACAAGTGTGGAAGGGAACTCGATGAGTCATGTGAGTGATAACTTGCCTGGAAGCTCAGCAGCCTGGTACTGGGCTAGGTCCTGGGTAGTGGTGTCGTAAGTCTCGTCGGGCTCAGCGTCGTCGTCTAAAGCGAGAAGAAGCAAACACCCAATCGAAAGAGACGAACAATCAATAATAGGATGTAATGCACAATCATGGGATGATGCATGCCAAGTTAATAGATGCATCAAAATAAACTACTTGACAAGAGAACACAATTTAATTGGACCCATATGCAATGTGGATTGCATATGGATGCAAATGGTTCAGGTTGAAGCAATGATCTACAATTGATTAACAAGTGTAAGTGGTTTAACATGATGCATGCATGATGAAAACAAATAGGTAACAATATTATATGCAATTGGAATGAAATTAACAAGTGTGGCATTGATTTAACAAGTTAAGCATTTTGGTTCTTAATGGTGTTACACAAATAGTTGTTGTTTTCATCAAGTTAAGTTGTTCAAAACAGATAACAAAGTTTATATTTGAAAAGGTTATGTTTTTCTGGTTGGAAAACATATTTTACATGTTCAAGAATAATTAAATTTGAGCAAGTTATGATTTTAGCAATTTTAATTGAATTAAACAAGGTTTAAATTATTTAGGCAATTTTAATTATTCAAATCATGAAACAAAATTTATATTTGAATTGGTGGTTCAAAAAGGTATGGAAAACATATTTTATTTGTATGATTTGGATTAATAATGAATTAGTTATGGATTTTAGCAAATTGCAGTTGAATTATTTGAATTCAAATTTGAATTGCATTTTGAAAATTCAAAATCGGAAACAAAATTCATATTTGGGTAGATATACTTTCTGATTGGATTACATATTTTATTTGTTCAATTCTGAGTTAGGATGGCCAAGATATGATTTTTACAATTTGTTTGGTTCAAAAAAAACATTTTGTGTAAAAAAAGAAACACCGCAGGACTTTTCCCACCGTGGGGAAAAGAACCCACACTGGCTGTCCAGTGGGCCAGCGCCACGGTGGCGCTGACTGGTGCGGGTAGAGGCTGAGGTGGCCTCCAGGGCCCATGACGAGCGGGTCCCAGCGCGGGGCGGTCAAAGGAAAAAATTGGGGAGGCAAATGCCTCCCCTAGGATTTGATCCAGGGACCTATCGCTTCCGCGCACGGGACGTTGGCCAGTGCGGCTCGCTGCGGTTCTTGACAGGGAACGGTAGCGAAGGGCTTAAGGTATTATTTCGGGATGTTTTTCTTTTCCTAAACTGAACTTCTCTGAAACTTTCTCGTGCGTGCAGTACCGAAGCGGTCGCTGCCAGCGACAGGGGCAGTTGCCCGCCGGCGATCTGCTGAGGGGTGCCCGCGGCGGCGCCGTGTGCGGTGCTCGTGCGGCCGGGCGGCGCGGGACTGCTGCGTGCGCTCGCGCGAGATGGGAGGGAAGGAGGCGAGGGCGGATGGCTTACAGCGAGGCGTCGGTGGAGCTCGGTGGTGATCGTCAGGTGCGGCCGGTGGCGAGAAAACGGATGGCGGCGGCGATTCCGTGGCTCCCGGCGAGAACCGCGGGCACGGAGAGGAAGAGGACGCCGGGACGGTTCCGTTCCCGGCCTAAACACGGCCGGGCGGGCGCCGTGGCGCCGGCGACGAGCCGGAGATGGAGCCTGCAGTGGTTGCCTTCGGTGGTGCGGTTCAGACAGAGAAAAAGAGGGAGCAGCGAGAGAGAAGAGAGGAAGGGGAGCGGCGCGAGGGAGGAGGAAAGAAGGAGGAGATTAGGGTTAGGAAGGGGAGATCGAGGCAGGGATATATGGATGAGGAGGGGGGCATCGATCACCGTTCTCTCCTCTGTATCCCCACGTGGCCACCATGGATGGGGTTCGTACAATGTACGGAGGAAGAAGACAACTGAACAGGTAAGCAGGCCAGGACCACTTGGGCTGGCCCAATTGGGCTGCAGGCCCTATTCCCCTCCTTTTCTCTTTTGTTTTTCTGTTTATTACTTTTTTTTTTGCAGATTTGGAAAAAGAGAAAAGAAGAGATGGTTTTAGGGTTGGCAAATTTTTAGGACAAAATTTTAATGATTCATTTTTGTAACCCCACATTAAAATAACCTTTTGTTTTCCAATTATTTAATTGATGGTATTGTTTGGAAATAAATTAAATGAGTTGAGCAATTGAGGTATAAAAAGAAATAAATGCCACTTAACCAATTTAAAGTTTTTGAAACCAAGTTTTAGGGGAACCATTTGTTTGTTTGTTTGTAGTTTTTTATTTGACACAAAGTAACATAACAAGTATGACAAATGATTTGAATGTTTTGTTTGGAATTTCATATAGAAAACAAATGGAACCAAATAGAAAACAAGTGCAAAGATGATGACATGATGCAATACTTGAATTAAACATGAAACAAACATTCTAGGGGGTAGATTTTCATACTTGGGATGTTACATTCAAGGAGGTTAGAGAGGTAGAGTTCAAGCCAGATCGAGAGAATGACGAGCTTACAAAGGACCTCGGGAATGCAGAACATGGCGGCTGGACACGAGGCAAAGGACGATATCCGTGGTGCTTTGGCTTCAGGCTGGAAGATTGTCTCTTTCCATATAGAAGCCGAGCGAGAGGACAGATAAAGAAGGATGCAAAGGTCGAAGAACGGGTTGGTGGCTAGGAAGCCGTAGTGATGCAGCAGCAGCTACGACTTAATGAGCTTACTAGCCGGCCCTCCCAAACACAAGACACTAGTACATTCGAGGAAACAACACCATCTCCAGAGCAGCGTGGCTTCAACGGAAGTACCGGCTTCTGCTGCAGTTCTTCTTGTTGATGTCCCTCCACAGACGGAGGCCGTGGATGAAATCAAGGAGAAGACAAGCTGTGCGCTATACGTGTCGGTCTCAAACATATCCATCAAGGTGGAGGACGGCTACACTTTACCTTGTGTATAGGGAGCGACCTCGCATGGCCGTCCGGTTAGACCTGGCTATGCTCGTGTCGGCGTTGATGATGTTCAGCCGAATTGGAGGATATTGTGGCTATACATCTCCGGAGGTGACGGGGTAGAGACACTTGGAGAGGCCGTCAATTCCATCATTCAATGGGAAAAGAGTGGAATAGTGTTTCCCCCACGCAGTCCACCGCTGCCACCACCGCCACCTTCTCCTAGACGGAGTCCACCGCCAACACAAGTAGCTACTTCTCCGAGACGAAGTTCACCGCCGCCACCACCACTACCTTCTCCGAGACGCAGTCCACCGCCGCCATCACCACAACCTACTTCTCCGAGACACAACCCAGCTCGATCATCGCCAGCACACGTCGATGCCATGGACGTCAGCAGCCCGAGTCTGGCTCGAACTCCGATGCCCGAGCCGACTCCGCCGTCCACTAAGTCCTCTAAGCGGAAGACTGCTGCCTCTAAGTCTTCCCCGAAGAAGAAACCTCCGCGGAAGAAGAAAGCCAAGAAGCTGCCAGAAGTGTTGCCTTACCATAAGACTGACGAGGAGTTACACGAATGGGTGACTGCGGACACGAAACGTCAGATGGCTTCGTGAGGAAAGAGAAGCCCGGAGCCGCCAAAGGAACCAATAGATCCGGCTGTGAAGAAGCACTTCAAGAATATGCTGGAGATGTCATACCAACTTAAGATGAATCTTCCAACTGACTATGATCGCGGAGTAACGATGAGTTATTCCATAGCCAAGAAGGAGAGGAGAACAATTCCCCAGCTCGGGAACCAGTCAAAACAATCGGTCCCCCCGCTCAAGGTGTCAGACACTGCACAGGCTCAAGTTGATATGGAAGGAGCTGAGAGGTTTGCCAGAGACGCTGATATAACAGTTGAGCAACTCCTAGGCCAATCCGACGACTTTGAAAAGGCTGAATTGGCATGGAAATATAAGTGTGGGAAGTCTCTCGTCCAACCTGATCAGCTGGGCTCTATGACAACATTGAAGCACCAACTGCATACGCGGTATATCCAAAGCGCAGGAGATGGGCTAGACCAAGTCATGGTGAAAATTAGACAACAGGATTACTTCCGCGATGATTCGATGTTTATTGATTTTGAAGATCTTTATTTCTTATATAATCTAGACGCCCTCGGCAAATCGATCATCATCACCTATTGTCTGTAAGTATCTACCTCAGCTAGTTCGATGATTGCTTCTTATATATATTATATCCTCACTGAAGATATATATTATGCAGGATGAAGATTCTGGAATGTAATGGAAACGGTGGCGTTGGGTTCATTGACCCATATGTCGTCAATGATATCGTTTTAAAGATACACGCTAAAGATACGGAGGATAACCTAGTTATGTTTTTGAGGAATCAATCTCACTGTAGTGAAATACTATTTCCTTACAGACATAAGTGAGTGTTTATTGTCTTATGCATATTCCTTCGCAATTCTATTTCGCTAAGTCGGTGTTAATTAAGTGTAATTGATGAGTTAATCGCATGTGCAGATTTCACTGGATTCTTTTCGACATTCACGTTGACAGCGGAATAATTGATCTCATGGACTCTATGGATAAAGAGAAAGAGGAGTACCAGCCCATTATGTCAATGCTCACAAAGTAAGTTCAATCGTTGTCGCACTACACCGTCCCCTTTTGTTCAATCATTATCGTACAATGACTCATAATTTTTTTTTCGGACAGGGCTTAGAACTGGTTTAAGAAGGAACAAGCCGGTTTAGCGGAGTTGAATATGATATTTGACAAACTCATCGTAAGTAGTACTTGCTACATTCACGCATCTCTCTTTAATTCCTTGATCATTATTTGACTCAATTATATTTCTCGTAAAGTGCCCTTAGCAGCCACAGGGAACAAATTTATGTGGCTTCTATGTCATGGAGAACATACGGATAATCGTGAATGAGCGGTTAGGAAGAAAAGTAAATATAAGGCTCCATGATCTCCAGAGGAAGCTCCTACCGGCAGACTGCTTACAAACATTTCAAGAGGAATGGGCGGGTTTTCTGCTGAAGGAGGTCGTATCTCAGAATGGAAGATTGCATTGTTAAGTATAAACAATGATATGCATGTAATGATCTCTCAATGTGTATAACTCTATTCGGATGTAATGATCTAATTGAGATCAGTGTAATTATATTTTGATGATATCAATGCATGCAATAATTTTTATGATGATTACTATCGATGTGCAAAAAATATGTTATTAACAGCCTCACCGGAAAAAACAGCCCAAAAAGAAACATGCCAAAGCTCTGCCGCGGAAGGATACCTTTTGCCCGAGATGGTGTTACAAACCCGGGTAAAAGGTGGGTGACTGCACGCTACGCAGAGCTCACGTGGGGCATGCGTTTTACCCCGGGTTGCTAATGTTGGGGGGATGGTAACCCGGTAGGCTCATGCCTAGGCGAAACTCGGCCCGAAGGAAATCACACAAGACCCGGCCCAAGGTGGAGGAGTTTCTAGAAGGCCCAAAAGGGAGCGTGGATCTTGTAATCCGCACCTTGGAAGCCAAAATTAGGAAAGTTTGGGTTACGTGTGTATTCCGGGTAAGATTCCGGGTGTGCCTTGTATAGGAAGCCAGAGAGCCGGGTAATATATAAACCGGCTCCTGGGACAGAGAGACCAAGAGTTTTCTAGATATTCGAGTATTCCGATAATACGAGAGTTGATAGTTGTAACCCTAGATCGGAGTCTCGGCGACATTGCAGCCCGAGCTACCAGATCACCAGATAATATGATTTCCCCTGAGCTAAACCCTCTCCCAAACACCAGAGTCGATTTGCCCCAAAGTAAGTTACCCCTGGTAACGTCTGCCGTGATTATCCCACGACAGTTGGCACCCACCTTGGGGCCTACGTCCAAAGGTGTTTACATCACGGGAGAAGCTCGGGAAAGCATGAAGAACCTCGTCATCGGCGAGATCATCACCAACCCTGAAGGAGAGAAGATCGTGGACGACTTTGGCTGGGGCCAGAGTCGGATCTGCTGGAAACCGGATCTGTTGTCACGATCGGCCGGGTCAACGTCTTCGTCGGTATGGTACGTGCGTCCGATTTTGTTCCTGACGAAATTGAGTATGATTCTATATCAGGAGAAGCGACCTGCGTTCAATCGGATAGAGAAGAATCGGTCGGGACAGCCGATCCGGAGGAAGATCCCACCACGAAGAGGGAACAGCCGGAGGAGCCGGTATGGACCCCGCGTGGCCGGGTTATGAGAGAAGATGATACCGAGTCTATCTTACACCTACTTTAAGATCGGTACGAGGAAGATAGCTGCGAAGAGGAAGGGTACGAATCTTCGCCAGTCATCGCGCGCCGGGTCGCGGTCTACACAGCCCCTGCAACCAATCTTAATCAGGGAGATGTGTCGACGGCCGCGGGCGGTGCGGCGCGAGCGGTGGCCCAACAGCAGGCATCGGCTGACGGAAACCTGGTCATAGCCCGGGTCGATGGAGAGCCGGACTCTTGTCACCAGCCATACAGGAGAAAGCGAGCAGCACAGAAATATGTTTGGATTCACGGCAAATAGAACACCAGGAGTAGGAGCTTCGCACCCTCGAAATCCGGCTCTATTCAACAATAACCTAATCTTAGATCCCACAGTGTTGGCAACGGTGATAACCCCAGAAAATGCGGCGGCACGCGCCCGAGATCTGGATGTGGCTCGCCGTGCATTGGAGCAACAGAGAAGAGATGTAGAAGCTGAAAACAAGGGATGCCCGCGCGCCAGCGCGAGTTGGAAGAACTGGAGAATCGTATTCAAGCTCAGTCGACTAGGATCTATAATTAGAGGCATGAGACGAGATTACCTGCAACGGGTGGAAATTTACAGCCAGCCGCGTTGTTCATTACCCCTCAGGATCAACCAATCCCGGTTGTGAATCAAGGAACCGGGTATCAAGCTGCAACCCTGGGAGGACAGCCGGCGAACATGCAAGCCGGGTTACCCACGTTGCAAACTGGGATCGCCACTGGCAATGCCGCACCACCACCACTGCGATTTCATACTCCACCAGGTCACTTCAATAACCCCATGGATAACGTGTATGCAGCAACATTGGCACTCGATCGCATCCCTGTGGGAGAATCACCTCATGCAATGGAGACCCGGCGGGCGATAGACCTGTTACGCACGGCAGTTGCCCAAGAGGCCAATTACCCGGATAACAGGAGTGGCATGCATGGGACGCCATTTGTTAGTCGGGAGCATGGGATAACCGGCTATATTCAGTCAAACTCGGCACGACGGAGGGCAGAGCAGCAGCAAATGCCGCCTGCACCCCACAGGCCGGCAACTGCTGCAGCTTCAGCGGCGCAAGCCATTGTGGACAGTTCTCGAGCCAGGCGTGCCGCAGCTGGGTCTGTGGTAAGAGGGCCGGTAGCGGTTGCACCCCCCCGCTGCACCCGCTGCGGGATCGCACGTTCCTCGAGTAAGGCCAGTACCGGAAAATCTAGCCGGGCCTAAGTGTTTGTCGGACGCCATCAGGGCTGAGCCTTACCTGGATAAATTCAAGGAACCGGGTAAAGTGGTTAATTATGAGCCAACCATGGATCCAGAGACCTGGTTGAGCAGTTATGAGATGGCTATGTCGATTCGTAATGCATCCGAGAAGCTTCAAGCCAAGTTTATGTACCTTATGATGTCCGAAGGAGCAGCAAAATTGTGGTTCAATAACCTTCCTGAAAGATCCATCAATTCATGGAGCGAGTTGAAAACAGCCTTCATCAAACACTTTCATGGGACATGCCGGAAGTTATTCACCATTGACGATTTGGAACGATGTGTCCAAAGGAAGGGAGAGTCGGCGCGCAGCTGGGTGCGTCGGGTCATGGAGATTCTCTACTCTTCCACTGATATTCAGCCAAAAGATGCATTACAAGCTATGGCGAAAACATGCAAATACATACCCTTGGTGCAAAAGCTGACGCGCATGAAATCTAGTCGGCATGCTTCAGAGGTTACAATGGGAGAGTTGATGGATGCATGCAACAAGCACGCCGCCACCGACACTACAGAAGAGGATGTTGAGGTCAAAAAAGCGAAGGCTAATGCAAACAATAACGGAAGATCCGGCAATGGGACTGCACCGGGTAATAATGGAGGAAGTAATGGAAATAACCAGCACAAATGCCCGTATGAAGGAAACTCCGAGTTTGTTGCTAATACCGAAGCAAGGTTTCCAAGACCCAGGGCAGAGGGAAATTTTAACGGAGGAAACTTCAATGGAGGAAATTACCAAGCACCACCGAGGCCGGCTAACCATATAGAGGCCTTCAGGATGCCCTGTCCGCGTCATAGCAGGAATGGCAAGCCGGCTAATCATTCATTGGAGCAATGCATGGACTTACAGAGATGGAAGAACGAGGAAATAAAGAAGGCCCTGCGAGGTGCAGGCCGGGGAGGAGGACCGGGTCTGGGTGGAAACCCAGGCAACGGACCGCCCCCCGCCGGCAACGCAGGAGGTGGCAATCTGGGTAATAATCAAGGAGGTGCTGGAGGTTTCCAAGCCAACCAAAACAGCTAGGACAATATCACGTCCACACTACCGGGATTTCTAACAAAGAGAGAAAAATACTTAAAAGGGCCGTAAACTCGGTTTCTTCAGGTGTTCCGAGATACTTGAGATGGTCAGATCAAGAAGTAACATGGAGCCGGAGGGATCACCCAGAAACAATAGAACATCCGGGTGTGCTAGCTTTGATGGTGGCACCGCAGGTCAATGGTTATGAGCTGAAAAAGGTTCTGATGGATGGCGGAAGTAGCATCAATATCCTATATTGGGAAACCTTTCTACGCATGGGGCTCAAGGATTCTCAGTTACAGAAAAGTTCCACAGTTTTCCACGGAATCGTGCCGGGTCACTCGGTGTGTCCTGAGGGAAAAATAACGCTTGAAGTCGCTTTCAGAGAATCCAAGGATAACTTTCGAGTAGAGTGGCTCACGTTTGAGGTGGTGAAGTTGCGCAGTCCTTATCACACGCTGTTTGGGAGGCCGGCTTACGCCAAGTTCATGGCCAGGCCGTGTTACGTGTACCTGCAACTAAAAATCCCGGGTCCTAAGAAGACCATCACTATACATGGGAAGCGGATTGTGGCAGCAGAGTGTGATGAAGGAGATGCGGCAATGGAGGACCAAGCTTGCAGGAAGGAAGAGCTCAAGTATTACCGGTCTCAAGTAGACCCGGAAGATAGAACAGCTTTGAAGAGGCCGAATACGAAGGACGATAGAGCAAAGTTTAAAGCGGCCCAGGACACAAAGATGGTGGCTTTTGTCGAGGGTGATCCCTCTAAACAATTTGCCATAGGTTCTAACCTAGACAACAAGGAGGAAGAGGCGCTTATAGAGTTTATTCGTGAGAATCGGGACGTCTTCGCTTGGACGCCCAGTGACATGACGGGTATTCCGACTGAGTTGGCTGAGCACAGCTTGCACGTTGATCCCAAATCCCGGCCCGTGAAGAACGGTTTGAGAAAGATGAATGAGGAAAGGAGAAAGGCTATAGGAGCAGAGATAGCTCGGCTCTTGGCAGCCGGCTTTATTATGGAGGTTTTTCACGCAGAGTGGTTGGCAAATCCGGTTCTAGTGCTAAAAAAGAACAACGAGTGGAGGATGTGCATAGATTACACGAGCCTCAACAAGCATTGCCCAAAGGATCCATTTTCCCTTCCAAGGATAGATCAGATCATAGATGCAGTGGCAGGAAGTGACCTATTGTGTTTCCTGGATGCTTATTCCGGGTATCACCAAATCAACTCAAAAAAAAAGAGGAGAAAAAAACATCATAACCCCTTTGAAGCTTTTTGTTACAAAACTATGACCTTTGGGCTGAAGAACGCTGGCGCGACTTACCAACGGTGCATTCAGAAGTGCTTTGAGGATCAGATTGGACGCAACGTCCACGCCTATGTTGATGATGTGGTGATTAAAACAAGGAAAGCAGAAACGTTCATTGACGACCTAAAGGAGACATTCAAGAATCTGAGAAGATATCAGATGAAGCTTAACCCCACAAAGTGCGTATTTGGGGTCCCAGCAGGAAAGTTACTCGGTTTTATTGTTTCTGAGAGAGGGATTGAGGCAAACACGGGAAAGATCAAGGCCATCCAGAGCTTGAAAAAGCCAAAAGGCCTGAAACACGTTCAGAAACTCACCGGATGTGTAGCAGCATTAAGCCGGTTTATATCTAGGCTTGGAGAAAAAGCAATACCCTTATACCGACTCTTGAAGAAAACCGACAAATTCGTATGGGACCAAGAGGCGGACGAGGCATTTGAGGCTCTGAAAAAACAGCTATCTGAGGCGCCGATTTTGGCAGCGCCGGGTCCTAAAGAGCCCATGTTGCTATACGTTGCGGCCGGGCCCCGGGCGGTCAGCGAAGTGGTTGTGGTTGAGCGCAAGGAGGATGGAAAGGATCACCCGGTACAAAGGCCGGTTTACTATGTGAGCGAGGTTTTATCAGAAGCAAAGCAGCGTTACCCGCATTGGCAAAAGCTAGTTTTGGGGGTCTTCATGGCCAGCGGGAAACTGAAGCCCTATTTTCAGGAACACCCCATAACGGTGGTCAGCTCCATACCAATGACAGATATTATCAGAAATTCAGATGCGACTGGCAGAATAGCCAAGTGGGCCATTGAGATGGGAGATTATCACATCAACTAGAGCCCCGGTCTGCAATCAAGTCTCAGGCTTTGGCTGATTTTATTAATGATTGGACTCACACAAGTATGCCTATAATGATGCCAAGTTCCGAGTCTTCGGTGATGCACTTTGACGGTTCCAAGCAATATGAGGGATCAAGAGCTGGGGTAGTACTCACGTCACCAAAAGGAGACAAGCTGAGTTATGTGTTGCAAATTCATTTCGATTGCTCCAACAATGTGGCCGAGTATGAGGCCATGTTACATAGACTACGAGTGGCAAAGGAGATGAACATTAAGCGTATAAGGTGCTACGGAGACTCGGATCTTGTGGTACAGCAGGTCTCAGGAACCTTGGATAGAAAGGATGCAACAATGGCAGCATATCGCAGAGAGGTAGACAGGGTAGACGGATCTTTTTCCGGGTATCAGGTGGAACACATTGATAAGCGAAAGAACGAGGCAGCAGATGCGCTCGCAAGACTCGGCTCGCGTCGGGAGCCGGTTCCGCCTAATGTCTTTCTGGACGAAATATAGCGGCCCTCTGTCAAAACCGAATCTGAAAAAAGAGGCGGCTAACCAAGACCCGGATTTGGAGCTTGTGGCCGCTGTACGTGCTATTCCCGAGTGGACGGAGCCGTTCTTGGCTTACCTGTCACGGGGCGAGTTACCACCACAGGAAGTTTTAGCCAGGAAAATCCGGAGACGAGCAAAGGGCTATTCTATAATTAACGGTGAGCTTTATAAGAGAAGTGTTGCAGGTATCTTTTTGCGATGCGTAACCCCAGAGGAAGGCCGACAGATTCTGAGGGAGATTCATGAAGGTGATTGTGGGCACCATGCCTCCACAAGGTCCCTTGTGGCTAAAGCATATCGACACGGTTTCTTCTGGCTCACGGCTTTGGCGGATGCGGAACGCTTGGTGACAAGATGTGATGGATATGAAAGGTACGCTCGCCAAACCCATGGAGTTGCGAACAATCCCACTGACTTGGCCGTTTGCGGTTTGGGGTATGGATATGGTGGGTCCCTTTCACATGTCTCCTTGCAAAAAGACTCATCTTTTGGTGGCTATTGATAAGTTTACCAAATGGTTTGAAGTCATGCCAGTCACAAATTGTGAAGCAGCTACAGCGGTCAAGTTCCTGAAAAAGATCATCTATCGGTTTGGATATCCACACAGCATAATAACAGATAACGGAACCAACATGTCCTTAGGTGAGATGGAGAAGTTTTTTGGAAACAATGGCATTCGCCTTGACGTAGCCTCGGTAGCCCATCCACAAGCCAATGGACAGGTGGAGAGGGCAAACCAGGAGTTACTTCGTGGGTTGAAACCACGACTACGAGTCCCGTGCCTCAGAGCTGCTGGAGCATGGGTTGAGGAGTTACCATCAGTGGTTTGGAGAATTAACACTACACCTAACAGATCTACTCAGATGACTCCGTTTTTTATGGTTTATGGTGCAAAGGCAGTTCTTCCGAGTGACATTATCCATGACTCACCCCGAGTGGCGGCTTATGTTGAGGTGGAGAACGTGAAGACCCGGCAAGACTCCGTGGACATGTTAGAAGAGCACAGGGAGCAAGCTTTGGAGCGATCAGCTATATATCAACAGGATTTTAGGCGATACCACTGTCGCCGAGTCAAAACCCGGGTTTTCCAGGAGGGAGACCTGGTATTGCGCTTAGTACAATCAAAGGAAGGGAAGCACAAGTTATCTCCACCATGGGAGGGCCCGTTCATCATAAGCCGAAATTTGCATAATGGATCATACTACTTAATAGATGTAAGGGAAGAGTCGGATACTGTCAATGACACCGCCCATACCACTTCATCTATGCAAGAACGGGAAAGAACATGGAACGTGGCTCAGCTGCGTCCCTACTACACTTAGCATAGACTCGGTTTACAAGTTGAATTACACGATGTAACGGGCAGCAGGATTCAGACGCACTCTTTTCCTATCCAGGGTACCTAAGGGGACTGGAGGGTTTTTAATGAGGCGGCTTGCTGACCTAACCTTTTTCATATCAATAAAGAGATGGTTAAACTATGATATTGTTTGTTTCCTATTTCTTTCTGTTAGTTTGTTTTGAGTTTTTATGTCTTATTCTACTCCATATCAGGTAAGTATTTATTGTTTAGTCGTAATATACTAGGTTTAAAATTTTCACAGATTGCATATATAGGTCTTGGGGACTGATTGCTTGAATAGCACAGTTATAATCTCAGACCCGGCCACGACGCCATTAGGTTATGAGGACCGATTACTTGCAATAAGTACGGTTACAATCTTATAACCGGACAATAGAGCCAAACTTTTTCTTGGTTTTTCTTGTTTAAGCTTGATGTGACTCGCAATAATGTGGCATGTTTTGCTAACATATATATACAATCATTCATGATGCCCGCTGGGACTTGCCTGACCCTGTTTTTATAGAGTTATAGCAGCATCGAATATCCACGCGAAAGCCGACTTACAACAAAGGGAATCAAAAGGGTCATCTAAACCACAAGTTATGCGGAGTAAAAGGCTATAGCCGGAAACTCACCATGTATTAAGCATAGCTTCAACGTTCATATATGAAACTATATGGTTTGGACCTTAGCAAAAACAGGGAGTTTTCTTTAAGTTGCAAATCCCTAGACTCAGAAATTTGAGTCTTGGGGACTTGGGAATTTGAGAAAAACAGCAAATTGTGTAGCTATTGAGCTTAAAACCCAAAAATCCGAGTCTTGTGGACTTGGGGACTTAAGAAGCAAAGTTCACCCAGTCAAAAAATCCTAAGACCCGGAAACCGAGTCTCATAGATTCGGAAAATAGGACAGTGTAGAAAAGCAAAAAATATGCAAGCTTAAGTCTGAAAAGTGCATATCAAAGTGGGTGGCCAAAAGGGCCATCAAAGCCATAAAAGTTTAAGTGTGTTACAAACCAAGGGAGTAGTATCACAAGTGCACAGGCGCACTATCAGATAAATAAGTGTATCAGGCATATTACAAAATTCCTATTGGCCGAATGAGTGTTTACGGGTGAAGACGATAAACTTTACTCGGCATCCATAGCCGAGTCATCAACGTTGATCTTAGCAGCCGGGTCTTCAGGGGTTGCCTCTGTAGCTTTCCCCGCCTCTGTGTCCGGGTCAACCGCGATATCAGCGCGAGCTGGAGGAGGGACAACGGGAGTGGACGATGTTGGCACAGAGTCGGCCTCGGCCTTCTTCTTGGCAACTTCCTCCTTGTACCGGGCTAGCATATCAAAAGGAGTAGGGAGAGCGGAGGGTACCGGCTTATCTTCAGCGTTGTACGGAGGGGTAAGCTTGTTCACATCGAGTTTCTCGGCAATCAAGCTGGCCGAGTGACGAATCTGAGTGTGGAGAGCTTTGAAGTCCTTTGCCGAGAACCGAGAGCCGTCAGTATTGAATTCGGGGAATCCGCTCACAAGCGTTGCCGGCTCAAGCCTAGGATAGTAGGCTTTGGCCAACGCGAGGCCACAGATCACCCCAACCCGGCACGACGAGCGCTTCCACATATCGATCCAGGCAGGGATCGTCGAGCATGCATCGAGCATCTGGGATACGTTGCCATAAGTACCGAGCCACTTTGCGGCTTGAAGGGTCCACTTGGTCCCCACAGAAAACTGCCGGATAACCGCCTTAAGGGTCTTCAGTTTCTCCATATCATCCTGATCATCAACATCTTTCACCCGGACCTGCAGAATAAAAAGAAGAGCAAAATGGTAAGACTCGGGTTAAAGACCCTACAAAATGAGAAATCCGAGTGATAATCAGGAAGTTAGATTTGTTTACCAATTATGGAGCTGTAAGTATCGGTAGTAAAGGTTGATAATTTTTTCAGTATACCCTCAGCATTATGGAGTTTTTTCTTGTATTTCTTGCAATCCTTGGAAAGGTCCTTCACCTCGGCCTCCAGCTCTTCTCAAAGTTTGGTCTCAACCTGGAGGAGTTCGTTGGTTTTGGCCAACATCTCTTCCGTCCAGGTCACGTAAGCCTAAAAAAAAGCCAAGGAAATATCAGTCGGCTGCAGGGTAAAACCGAGCATGGAAGGTTATACAGCTATGGAAGTACCGAGTAAACTATGTACAGTTCACCCGGAACTTGGGGACTAGATGAGTATGTAAATAATATCAGTTAAATTACCTGGTGCTCAGCTGATAGAGACTCGATGATATCTCTCTCAGTTGCCTTTAGAGAATAATACTTCTCCAGCATCTGTTCAAAGCTAAGGTCACTGAGACTCGGCCTGGAGGAGCTAGGGTTCTAATTACCCGGTGGCGGGGTTCCCTCCTGCTTGAGCGGGTCGATTCTGATCGCCTGGGTGTTAGGAGCAGGAGCTGCCCTCTGCGTTCCCAGATACTCGACGTTAGGATCAGCCGATTGATGTGTGGGCATGGGAAACTCGGTTCTTCGAATAACTGTATCATCCAGCTCTTCTTCCTCAACAGATACGGGCTTGGTGGCGCTTTCCGGGTCTTCCATTGTCGGGTTATCAACGAACATGTCCTCCTGGTCACTAAGTGTAACCTTGGCTCTGAGGAAACAAAAAGAAAAAGTTAGTAAGTAATAGACGGAAGACATGGAAAATAAAGATATATTGGCCATTAAGGGAAGCGAATTACCCAGTATTCACGACAAAGTCGGTTGGGAGATCATTGCTGGACCTGGAAGATGCTGGTAAGGAATCGGAAAGTGAGACTCGGAGCTGTCCGGCTAATGGATGACTCGGAGAAGGATATTTTTGAGGAATATGGGTAGGATAAGTTGGAGGAGTACCGGCTCGGCGAGCGGGCGACATGGGGATACCAGGGTTTTAAGAGGATCGTCACCCGGAGAAGTCTGGGTTGCCCGTCGTTTGGCTGGAGTTGCCTCCTTTAGAGATGATGTAGTGGTTAGATGCCTATTAAGTTCGCACATATTGGCATAGGAGTATGGATTTGAGGTCATGGAGGAGTATGGCACCTTGAAAGCAACTCTTCTGGTTTTCCTCTTCGCCCCAACCTTAGCTTCCAGCTCTGCCTCGCTCTCTTCTGATGGAGAGCCGTCCTTGTCATCTAGCGCTGATGATTGAGGGGCATTGTCAGAAGGAGGAGAAGTTTGGTCTAATAGGCTAACAAAGTATTTATTGAGCAGAGACCCAAAATTACCTTCATCACTATCAGTCGGTTCTTCCTCCTCCTCCGAGTTTTTAGAAGGGGGAGGGGTGACAATCTTCCAGAACGCGTCAGTTTCCTGAGTAAGAAACACAGAGATAAAAGTTAGTATGCGTACATAAGAAATATCAGTCGGAATAAAGGGTGATAGCCGGTTTTTACTGGAGGATCCGGGTTAGAGCGTGTAAAAGGGCTGAGTCCGGAGATGCTTTTTATGACATCAAATTTCTCAGCCAAGAAGTTCTTCATGGACTTTTCGGATATATACCGAATAGGGGTATATCAGGTGGCAGTCTAAAGTGCCGGATTACCCGGGTGGCCCAAGTGGTAGTGGATTACGGTCCATTGGGCGGCCCTGTAAGCTGACGCACATAGGCCGGATTCTAGAAGAACCCGGATCGCGGCCCACGTGATCTGGCTTGGAGTAGAAGGCGGATTCATTACTTTCCAAGTTGATAGTTACCATAGTCTTCTAGGTTTCCTATTCTGTATGCCCTAATCCGGCTATTATATAAAGCCGTACGGGAGATATGATAGAAAGAAAAGAAGCTACAGGCTAACTCGCCGAGAGGTTGATCCTTGACGAGAAGCTAATAGAACCTCACATTGTACTCTATATACACAGGCTTTAGTCCTGAATAGTGAGATTGTAGGAGTAGGAACGCCACATTACTGCGTCGTACCGAACCTGCGCAAAAACCCTGTGTCATTGTCCTTAGCACAATCACGTCCCCCACGTCTCTATCAGTAGTCTCATGAAAGCCCATCTATGAAATCTACTACGATGTCTCGACAGTTGGAGCCGGCCGTGGGACCGGCGACGTCAGGCGTTAAGTTTCGATCTGGGATACTCGGCGGAATCGGCAGTTCCATAACTGTCGGAAGCTTGGAATTCGACAACGACGTTGGACGCTTCCTCGACAATGGATCTTACATACCGGCGCAAAATCATCTGGTAAGTGCCTGCGTGTTACCGATTGGATCTACAAATATCTTTATCGGGTTAACTGCAGAGGCCATGGGGTTTTGCGGTGGAAGTAGATTTATCCCACCCGCCCTATACCTAGTCAAAGATGACTACGATACCGGGTTTTGCTCAGACCGCCGACATACAAGTGAATCACACTTTGTCGGCATGGTGCAATCCGAGATCGCCAAAAACACGGATGAAAGTAATCCCGTGCAAGAGGCAGAAAACAACACTCCCACAACAGAGGTGGAAGATCCGACATCCGTCGAGATCACGACGCACTCGGAAGCTGACTCTGTACTAGCCGCCATTGAGGCGAGATTAGAGTCGGAACCCGGATCGGATCACTCCGATACCGAAGACGAAGACGAAGACCCTTTCGAGAGAAAGGTCAAATCCTTCCAAGAGGGATTCCACGAAGTACTTATGGCAAAACCGGCTGAAAACACGGACGCCGACAACCAGGAAAGCCCTAGAACCCCTCCGTCATAGGAAGAGAGAGAAGATGGAGAAACTTCTCCAAGATACCCTGATGTCGGAAGAACCAATCAAAAAACCTCCCTCTTCCAAGAAAAAGCACAAGGACGCTAAAAAGCTCCAGTACAAACTCCGGAAGAAGAAATCGGCCGATCCAGCCGATGAAAGCCCGTAAGTAGGAGGTGCAAGCGGAATAAAGCCCGCGGAGAAGAAAACAAAAGAAATCATTGTTCCGCCAATCACAGAACAAGAAGAACATGAATTACTTACCAGTGGGATTGCACGAACCCCCTGAAGTGCTAGAAGCCAGGAGACAAGCTCTCCAGAGGCAGCAGCAACATCTATTCAGAACTCGTGAACACCTCCAAAAAAACCCAGGATGACATCAAGCTCATGAAGGAAGAAATCGAGGAATATGAGAGAAAGAATAGATCTGGAATTAAACCTACAAGGTTACCCGGAATTGTAAGACCGGAAGTACTGCCGCCAAAAGAAAGGTTTCACAACCCATCTTGGCAAAAGCAAGTAAACGGCAAAGATGCTAGAGGCAATCCAATATACAAAACCGCAGCAGAAAAGGCGGAAGCAGCATTCGCCATCCTCAACAATGATATGTACTCCAATGGTGAAAAACTTCAAGGGGTGTATGCTTTCTTAGGAAAAGCATTGCAACAACAACAGCGGGGGCAACAGCGATCAGGGAAGTTGCACGACGACTCAGCCCTATGTAAAACAGCTACATGCGCCGCTGGAGCACCTGGACCGGAAGAACCTGGAGATTCAAGCAATTCAAAATAGAAGAAAGTGAATCCGAGAAAAGACAAGAAAAATCCCGACAGCAAGGATGAAGCGTCTAGAACTGGATCCCATCTCCCGAAAGAGGGACTTAATCCTCGCGATCGGGAAGAAAAGAACCGGAATGACGGCAAAGCAATGCCACCTCCGAGACGCCCAGCTGAAAAAGCTGGAAGACAGGATATACCTCACAGGCGTGAGAGATCCCGGACACCCCCCAGAAATAAGGAAAGAAACAGGAGTAGAACTCCACCTTATCCAAAGGGGCAAGATCTCAGAAGAAATAGAGAAAATCCTGGAAAAGCGCGTTCGTGCCACAATGGAAAAGAAAGGAGCAGATCCCCTTCTGTCCATTCAGCCGGCAGGTACTCCGCACACATGGATAGAGCGGAAAGAGATGATTTATACTTTGGATCTAAGTTCTTCGCAGGTAGGATCCGAAGGATAACCCTGCATTCTGGCTTTGCCAAAGTTGGTCCAACATACCAAAAATATACCGGTAGTACAAACTCGGATACCTGGCTCTCAGACTACTATACAGCCGTCCAGATCAACAATGGGACAGACTTGGAAGCTGTAAAGTTTCTTCCCCTAATGTTACTGGATGGAGCCAGAGACTGGATCAATGGATTACCCTCCAGAGCTGTCGACAGCTGGGATGATATGGCTCGAGTATTCACCCAGCATTTCCGGGGAACTTACAAACGCCCGAATAGCATCAACCAGCTAAACTGTTGCACCCAATTTGAGGACGAACCATACGTGGATTTCATCTCAAGATGGACGGCAATGAAGAATAGTTGCTCCGGAGTAACTGACGTCCAAGCAATGCATGCTTTCGTCAATGGCCTAAAACCCGGACTTGTACCGTTCATGATTGGTTCCAAAAAGCACAAAGATCTCGGATCTATGCTTACAACCGCCAATGAACACGCTGCAGCTGAGGACAACATCAGGGCAAGAGGAGGCAATATCGATACACTGATACAGGCCAAAAAGAATCCTCGCCCTGAGAAAAAAGGAACTCCAGATGCAACACAAAAGCCCAAAGAGGTCAACATAGCCTTTGGAAGGGAAAATGGGAACAGGTGGAAAGGACGCAGTACAGAGCCGATCAATTACACCAAGGAAGAATGGGAAAAGATTAAGTCGGAAAACTGTGTCCACCACTCGCAATTCGGGAAACCCACCCACACTAACGCACAATGCCCGCTGAACAAGCATATGAAAGGCAGTGCAGGATCCGGAAACAAAGGGAAGAACTCCAAGAGGAAATTTTCCAAGCAAAAGCCAGAAGCTGAGAAAGAAGACAGTGAATCGGACACTGACGAAAAAATCCAGGAACCGCAGCGAAAAGGCGAACCCAAATTTCCGAGAGTTGATGGAGAATGCAACCTAATTTTCTGGCAACTCCCTCAGCAAAGGTGGCAAAAAGAACGCTCCGAGAATTAAACGCGGTTGTTCCGGCAACCCCGAAATTCTTGAAGTATTCAAATACACCAATCACCTGGGATCAGTCTGATCATCCCGGAAACATCCCTGAACTCGGCACGCAAGCTCTTGTTGTATGCCCTATTGTCCAAAACACTAGGCTAAAAAGAGTGCTGATGGATGGAGGATCCAGTATCAACATAATGTACCTGGATACACTGAAGCATCTAAAAATTTCCGAGACCCAGCTCAACCACAGCAACATACGTTTTCACGGCATCGTTCCTGGCAGACAAGCACGATCCCTAGGAGAAATTTCCCTAGATGTCACTTTCGGAGATAAAGATCACTTTCGTCAGGAAAAAGTATCCTTCGAAGTGGTGCCGTTCGAAAGCGTGTATCACGCCATACTCGGACGTCCAGCTTTCGCCAAATTCATGGCAAAATCATGTTACATCTATAACAGTACTAGGGAAAAGGCTACCGCAGGCGAACCAAATTAGGCTACCGCAGGCGAATGTGTTCGCCTGGGACCACATCGCCAGCGGTAATGACTTACCGCAGGCGAACAACAAGATGCGCCTGGGGTAGCTTGACATACCCCAGGCGAACGTGCCCTGTGCGCCTGGGGTAAGCCTTTTACCTGAGGCGAACAGGCAATGTGTGCCTGGGGTACATATTCGCCTGGAGTACGATTTCTTATTCGCCTAGGGTATGGTTTTGCTGTGTCAAAAATAAAAGAAACGAAAATAACAGAATTACAGCAAATTGACAGTAATAAATATGAAAATGACAGCAAAATAACAGAAATATTCTCGATCATCACCAAATAGTCTCGATCATCACCAAATAGTCTCGAAGCGAATAGTTTAGTTACAAGCATAGTTCAAACACTAGGAGTACATAGTCCAAACAAATCGATAGTTTAGTTATCTAGACAAGCAAAACAACAAGTAGCATCAACACTAGGAGTATAAGCACGGAGATGGCGAAGGTGGTCATCCGGGCCCTCGTCTTCTCCGTCTTCTCTCTCGCTAGGTAAGTGGCGTATCGAGCTTCCGCCTCCACCATGGCATTGGTCCCAGTCGTCGTAGACTCCGGGAACCCTACCGACATACACAACATACCATGTCATCTGTGCATAGGACAAAAATACGAGTTTAGCATCGAAAGTGATAATTGACCGCAAATAACTATCAAAAAATAGAAGCATCAAGGTTTACGAATAAAACACGACAAATAAAGGTCTAAAAGTTATATGATGCAAGTGTATACTAACATTTTGTCAATCCTATAGTCTCGGCGGGAACGGACGAACGCCTTGTAGCGTGTTGAATGTCCGGGTGTCACGTTGCTCTCGTAGGTGTGCTTCTATGTCACGGTTGCTCGGTGGTGCGTGGCCGTGGAAGAACAAGCCACCCCGAGTGATGACATCCGACGAGAGTATCGTGCAGATCCTCCGCTGGATGCGACGGAACTCAGCCCGCACATATTCATCGGGGGTGTTGGCCATCTTTGTGGTCAGGTCTCGGAGATCACTTGGTAGATGGGCCTGTTGGGGCAGGGGAAGTTTCCAACTCAGATTCTTGCTCATCTGAAAGATGACATACCAAGCTTCCAACTCAGATTCTTGCTCCGATTGCTTGAGGCAGGGGAAGTTTGTTACGTGGGTGCACACGTAGGCGCCTCGGACTATTTTCTCCTTTTTTAGGGGCTTGCCTAAATCGGCGGCGAAGCCGTTGAGGGCACTATTAAGAACAGCTCTTATGTCGGTGTAGTCCTTCTGCACCGCCCTAGCCGCATCGAGATAAGTGCATTGTGACCAATGCGGTTCCATGACGATGAGTACGCATCCTCCGTTTCTGCGCAGAACATTTCGAACAAGCCATCAATATCATCAATCGGAATACTAAGGAGATTCTAGAAATAATGTAACGACGTGAAGCGGAGAGGACTACTTACTTGGGAAAGTATGGCATGAGAATGGCGTTCTTATCCTTGTTATCTATCAAAAAACCCGTTATGTAAGTCGTGATAAGAACTCGGTCCGCATGTGACCGCAAGTAGTCCTCATTCATGTAGTAGGGGTCCATAATCGCGATGTGCGGGGTATTCTCCATGACCATATCGTGCGCCATGCTGAGCGATACTAGGCGGACAATGTTTTGGTCGAGCTTACCCAAGTGGAAGACCCTGAATATGTCTTCGTATCTGATGAAGAACACCTCTGCGGGATTTGAATCCACAAAGCCCACGGATCGGGGCACCTTGACCATGTATAGCGGGTAGGAGGGATGTTTCTCACGTAGAAGTTCATTCTCTTTGAACAAAATCCCGTCGTGGATGGTCCTCATGTCACCACCCATGACAGCGACAACCTCTGGCGGCAGCATCGGCTGACCTATCTCATGCACCTTCCTCCACGGGACGGCGGGCGGCAAACGGTCCAGGACTCGGGCGGCCGCTGGCTGGCTACTAGAGGAGGCACCACATTTCTTCTTCTTGGCTACCGTTCTCTTCCGATTCTTCTTCGGCCTCAAGCAGATGGGAGTGCCGCTTTGTTTTACCGCCTCCGCGGCCGTAGCACGGAGTGTATTCGGGGTAACCAGCGTAGGCTGTGGAGCCGTAAAGGCCGTCTGCTCCTCGGGAGTTTCTTGGGAATAGGTTAGCTTCTTCTGGATATCCGGTTTTCTGGTGGGTAACTCAGAAGAACCGCCCTCTCCGCCATCTACCTTCTTCTGGATATCAAGAGTTCTGGCGGGTAACTTCGGAGGAACCGGCTTCTCGCCATCCAACTGATTTATGAAATCGTCAATGGGAGCAAGTTCAATATCCATGTAGTCGTCATGGGTCTCATGCTCGTGATGTTGCTCGTCATTGGACGTCTCGTGCTCGGGAGGAGGAGGATCCACCGGAGGTGGAGAGAGGACATTGCCATGTTGGACCTTGTCTTGTTGGCTTGCCGCGGGCGCAACCGGTGTAGTGGTGACGGTCATGGCTTGGCTTGGCGCCGACCCTGACGTCGTGTTCAGCCGAATAAGGGCTTTCGGCCATAGCAAGATTTGATTGTCCAGTTGGCCGAGATTCAGCTCGCTGTCGGCATCGGCGGGTTGATTAGGAGGATACAAGTTCTCGAATCCCGGTAGCACCAGATCGACGCGAACCTGAAGCTCGTTGGCCGGTATATCTCTGCAGTGGTACTTGCGGGATAGTGGCTGCAAGATGCTCCCCTTTGCAACATCCTTCAACTCGCTGCCCACTTTTAGCAGGAAGGTGCATCCCGTCGCGTCAGCCTGCGATAACATGCATGGATAGGTCAGAGAGTAGGGTTATATTGAACTGGCCACAGCTTGAGACGGTCAATAATTTACCGTGAGGGCATTGAGCTCGGCTAACGTCGACGGACCACAGGTGATGGTGGGCTCGTCGAGCAACGGGGTGGTGGCCGCGCCGGACACGGCCGACGGTCCATCGGGGGCAGGCGCGTCGGGCACGGCGGGGGCGACAGGCACGGCCGACGTCGACGGACCACCGGCGGCGGCCGCGGCGGGCACGACCAACATCGACGGTATGTTGAACGTCGGTAACGGCCCCTGTGAGCCCCCGGCGATGTAGCCACATATTTTTTTCAAATACGGTGGGGATGAGCGCATTCATCTTTTCCCCCACCGTTTTCTCAATCTTCTTCTCCATGTTTGTTTCCAAGTCATGGACCTTCTTCTTCAGCTCCTCCGTCTCCTCGCTCTTCTTCGCCGCCCGCAACTCCTTAGTGCTGGGCTCAGCCAAGCCATAGTTGGCGTGCTTCTTATTAAGTCCGCCGCCGGTGATACGGCCTAAGTGCGGCCTTTTCAGAGGGTCCTGGCTCTTTGCCTTGTTGTACCCCCTGATGAAAGGCTTATCCCACGCGACTTTGGTCGTCGACGTCTGCGACGAGGAAGATTCAAGTTGTTGTTCTTCTAGCTGCAGAAGCAACATATAAACGGTTTAGAATTGGTTTCGTACTAGAATGAAATCATGGACTTGATGATGATGAGTTGCATGAAATGGTAAATTTCTTACCACTAGCTTCTCAACATTCTTCACGCTATCGTACGTGAACAAAATAACACCCTCCACCATCTTCGGGTCCGAGACAAGTTCCCCGGTCGGAGTTACTTTTCTGTACCTCGACCTCATGAATTTCTGGAATTGCGGGTCATGGGCATACTTGGTGTAAGGGTTCTCAATCCCTTTTCAATGTAGGCCTGGTCCTCTTTCGCCCAAACTGGCTCCTTCCGGTCGTAGCCACGACAGCCGTGATTGTTGTGACCGATGTTCTTCGACGCTAGATCCTTCCCCCATCCCGTTTGCTTCTTAGTGACATCAAGCGACTCGTTATTTAGGAAAGTGTTGAAGTCATCAGGCGTAATCCGCGGGAAGTGGCGATGGATCTCTTCGAATGGTGTCGATTCCCTAATCATCGCCCTCACCATAGTCTTGTAATTGCTCAGGGCTTTGGTGAATCTAGTGAGGGCGAGTTTGTTCACGAGGTTGCCCTTCAGATTCTCGTTGTTGTAGGGTGGAGGGAACTCGTACCGCGCGTGCAGCCTCGAGATGAGTTGGGCGCGCAGAGTTGGCTTCTTCTTGAGAGTCGGCTCGTTGACATTGACGACATCTCGAAGTATCGCGCCAAGTTGGAGGAAGTACCCCTTCACAAGGTCCAATGGCATTACAGGCGTGCCACTGGAAGGGTCCACCTCCGTGAATTTCTCTCGAACGGTGCCGACCTTGTTCGGTGCTCGCTTCCTACGCTTGTTTCCCGTCGTGCTGCTCCCTGAGGGACCCCCGGCGCCACTATCAGTGGTTTCCTCCTCGCCACCGGTGAGCCCGTCATCATTGTGGGGCTCGACATCATGGTCAGTTTGTGTCCGATCTTCCTCTTGCGACTCTCGGGCCATAAGGATGTAGTGGTCCAATAAAGCCGGATCCGTAGTAGAAGAAGACATGCCCTAGCTAGCAGTAGACAAAACGTATACTTTTAGTCACCGGAAAAATTCGGCGTGACCTCGGCTATAAATGGTCATGCCGGAGTGCCAGAAATTCGCCGGAACGGAAATGAATCAACGTTCCGACAAAACATTGGAACTCAATGTACCTGCAACATAAATTGAATGCACACATGCATGGCCACAAAAACAGTTCTTTGCATTGATGTCATCACATGGCACAAAAACTCCCAGGAAATTCATATATCATGCCAAAAAAACCTCCATATATATTGATCAAAGTAAAATACTGCACTTAATTAATAACAAATCACAGAGAATTCTAGCAGTGTCCAAAGCTTCAGTGTTCTATTCACATGTAATTAGTAGGTGATTCAGCTAGTGTACGAAATATAGCATTTATATTATTGATTTTACGTGTCTTGAAATTTCGTGGCAACCCACGGGCATTCAGCTAGTGTCTAAATTCATCTGACGATCTTGCCATATCTCAATAGGCGATGTTCCTATCTGCATGGAAATCCATTCAGCCCTAACCATCTCAAAAAACACCTCCTGACGTAGCCATGATAACTCAAAAGAAAAGGCAGATCGATTTCCACTATGAGCTGAACTACCAGAATCCAGAAATAATGGTACATGATCAGATCCAGTTCTAGCTAAAGCATGTATGATGGAGTAGCAGCAGTAGTATGAGGGCGTTGGAAGAGGGGGGGGAGCTGACCTGGGTTCGTCGTGGGCGTGGGCGACGGCGGCGTGGGTGACGACGGCTGGCGTGGACGACGACGATGAGAGGGACGGCGCGCGGCGTGCTCCCGCTCCTCCTCCCCTGCTGCTCCCGCTCCTCCTCCGCTGCTGCTCCTGCTCCTCCTCCTGCTGCTGCTCCCGCTCCTCCTCCTCCTGCTCGACAACGACGATGGCGGCGTGCGATGAGAGCTAGAGACGACGGCGGCGTGCGGTTTGGGATCGATATGAAACGAGATTGATATGCGGGTTGGGCGTTAACAGAGCGAGGACTTACAGGCGCACAACGAGTGAAATGCGCCTGCGCTATCCTTTACCCCAGGCGAACAAGCCAGAATGCGCCTGCGCTAATGTTAGTAGCGATTCGTTATGCGCGGGCCCACAGAGCCATACCTCCAGGCGCGTAACCTAAGAAATGCGCCTGCGGCCATTTGCTGCAGGTAGGGGGGGCCAGGGGACACACCCTTTAGAACCGGTTTGTGATACAAACCGGTTCTAATGTGCTTGGCTCGAGGCCCTGTTATGCGCGGGCCCACAGATCCATACCCCAGGCGCATGACCTAGAAAATGCGCCTGTGCTAAAATTCGTAGGGTTTTGGTTTGCGCGGGCCCACATAGCATTAGCCCAGGCGCATGTTCTGTTAAAAGCGCCTGTGATAAAGTTTACTTCAGGCGCATTTTCTCGCAGATGCGCCTGTGCTAAGATTTTCTAAATTACGCAGCCCCACCCCGGCCCGAGACACATCGAGCAATACGAATGCTATTATATGGGGCTCCCCCACGTTGGTTTTCACTTAAAAATTACATACATATGAAAGTTAACATGTGCAAAAATATTTAATATGTCGCATCGAGCGTAAATAGATTGATTTAGCGAGATACCGCAAGTGTTTCTCTCTGAAAACACATTGTACATAGTAGCTATTAGCATGTTATATCGCGAGTATTTCCCTCTCTCAACCTTTCGTCACAATCTTACTCTTGCCTTTCTTGGTCGATGTTGAATACGTGACCGCCATATTGTGACTTCTTCTTGTGAATGGAAGACCTGCCCTAGGTAGTGTGGTCCTGCTTCTTCTTGTGGTGTATGGTGCATCGTCTTCACCGGGTTCTTCCATCATCGGGTCTCCGACTAAGCCGTCGAAGTCCTTCTCATTGGCGACTCCATCCATTCCGATGAGGACCCTTTTTCCTCTACGACAACACGACTAGGCTTTGCCGGGTCGGTTATGAAGAAGCATTGCTCCACGTGCTTAGCCAATACCCAGGGCTCATTTTGCGCGGTGGGGTTCTTGGATTTGGGTTTGTTGGCTTCAGACATCGACATAGTGGTGAAATATTCGTCTTCTTTCGTGACGTTTGTAGCCCATCTGACATGGAACATCGGCAGCTTTACCCCAACGTAGTCAAGCTCCCAGATTTCCTCGATATTTCCGTAGTATCTTCTAATCTCTTCGCCCGTGTAAGATTCCATCGTTATAGACGAGTTTTGATAGTCGCTACTTTTGTCTCTTTCCTCCGTGTAGAATGTGTACCCATTGATGTCGTATGCTTGATAAGTCATCAGATTGGGCGCGGGGCCATATGACAAGGCCAATACAATTTTATCTTTCTGACATGTCATTGGCGGGGATCGGCATCAATCTGCTTCTTGAACCATGTCGCGAAAGAGGAGTTGTGTGCTCTAAATATCTCATCTTCCGTCATCGGCCTGCGAGCACTGTTTTTTATCGCGGTTTTGTGCTCTTCTATCAAAGGGTCGACATCGTCGATGTGTTGTAACACTACTAGGTGGGCCCTTTCAAAGTCGGCTCTCCGACCACAGGAGTCCACGTCCATTACCCTTTTGCCAGTGTTGTGGCCTACCCCATGAACCTGTCAAGGTGCTTGTTTGCGGGCAAACCAACAGCTGGCTTCTCATCGCCTAGAAAATTCTTCCAGAAAGAGATGCATTCTTCGGTGAGAAATCCCTGGACGATGCTTCCATCCGGGTGTGCCCTGTTACGAACGAATGATTTGATGATCCCGTTCATTCTTTCTAACGCCATCATGTTGTGCAAGAATGCCGGCCCAAGATTGGTGATATCGTCCACGATATGGACCAAGAGATGTACCATAATATCAAAGAAGGTAGGTGGGAAGTACATCTCAAGCTCGCATAGGATGGTGACAATCTCTTCCTGCAGCCTTCCGAGTTTCTTCACGCTTATCGACTTCCGAGTGATGACATCGAAAAAGTTACAGAGGCCAGTGAGCGTTTGACGGACGTGCGGTTCCATTATCCCTCTGATTGCAACCGGAAGTATTTGCGTCATCATCACGTGACAGTCATGAGACTTCATCCCGCTGAAGATTTTTTTCTCCGCGTCTAGGTATCTGCTTATCAGCCCCGCGTAACCTAAGGGAAATTTCACTCCGAGGAGGCATGTGAATATTTGCGCGAGCTCGTCGGGGCTTAGAGTGAAGCAAGAGGGTTTCAGGCGGTGAGTTTGGTGTTTCTTAGCCCTTTTCCGCTTGCGGTCGTCCATCTCCTCCACCTCATCCTCGTCCTCCTCCGTCTGTTCACGCGTAGAAGGCGGTAAGTGAAGCTCGCTCCTGATATTCAGGACCATCAGGTCGTATCTTCATTTTGGCCCGTCTTTGGTCCTATCTGGCATGTTGAACAGGGTGCCAAGCAAGCTCTCACACACATTCTTCGTGATATGCATGACATCAAGGCAGTGAGGCACTCCGAGGATTGGCCAGTACCGCAAGTCCCAAAACACGGACCTCCTTTTCCATACCCCCAAGAGCGGTCCTTCTGGCGGAGGACACTTTTTCTCTCCTCGCTCCGCTTTTGTACCTTTCCCGACGGAGGACACGTTTTCCAATTCTTCAATAGAGTATCGATCTCTTCTCCTCTTCTCTTGCGTGGAGGTAGATCGAGCTCATCTTTACCGTTGAATAGGTCTCCGCGCTTTCTCCACGGGTCGTTCAGTGGAAGCCACATTCGATGCCTCATGTATACGGTTTTAGAAGATCCGGGATCCTTGTGTAGCTGTAGAAACGGGGTAAATTCCATGCACCTGACACAAGCCTTGTGTCCATGGCACACCTGACACGCAATATATCCGTATCCGAGATAGTCCTGCACCGTCGTGATCAGTGCGGCTCTCATACGAAAATTTTCTTCTTTGAAGGCGTCCCATGTTTCCACCCCTTCCTCCCACAACGTGTCTAGCTCCTCCTTCAATAGCTCGAGATACAGGTTGATATCGCTCCCTGGCTGGGTCGGCCCTTGAATCAGCATACTCATGTGTATGTACTTCCTCTCAGACACAGCCACGGGGGGAGGTTGTACATCCATACAAACACGGGCCAGGTGCTATGTTTGCTGCTCTGATTGCCAAACGGATTGAGACCGTCGGTGCTCGCACCAAGCCTGATGTTCCTTGGGTCGTTCCCGAATTCTTCATCGAATGCGTCTAATGCTTTCCACTGACGTGCATCCGAAGGGTGTGTTAGCACTGGTTTTTCAACACGTTCTGGATCGCTCAGCACCGCCTTCTTTCTGTCATCGTGCCAGCGCATGAGCTTTGCTTCCTTGGGGTCCACGAAGTACCGCTGCAGACGGGGAATGAGTGGAAAGTACCACACAACTTTCCTAGGAGCTTTCTTCGTCCCCCTCTTGTAACGATCAGCACCGCACACCGGACATTTGATCTGGTCCGCGTGCTCGTTACGATAAATTATGCAGTCACGGACGCAAGCGTGGTATTTTGTGTGCGGTAAATCGAGGGGGCACACGATTTTCTTGGCCTCCTATAGACTACTAGCACATGTGTTCCCTTCAGGTAAGTGCGTCTTCAGGTATCGCAGAAGATCGTCCATGCTTGTGTCGGTCCATCCGTGTTTTGCCTTCATCTCAAGAAGATCCAGAGCTACTCTCAAGCGTGACTCCTCCGCCCCGCGACTTGCGTCATACAACGGAGTTGCAGAGTCTATCTCTAGTTGCGTGATCTTAGATTTAAGTCTGGCGTCGGTCGACGTGTCCTTGAGAAGAAGATCTTGAACATGAGGGTCCCGCACGACTGAAGTTAGCGGAGTGTTCATGTCCTCGTCTTCATGTTGTTGATCACCATGACTCCCTTCTTCTTCATTATAGTCGTCTCCGTCGACAGCCTCTTCGTCCTCTCCATTGCCATGTTCAGAATCCTCCTGATCATCTTCACATGTCGCCGCCCAATTGGTCTCGACGTGATCATCGTCTTCATCGTCATCCATCCACTTAGTGTGGCCCTCCATGAAACTATACCTGAGCAGGTGCTTCTCCACATTACCAGAATCTGGTTTGAACAAAGACCCCAGCTTGCATTTCCGACACAGACACTCTATCTCGGTGCGGTTGTTTCGATGCATCTCGGCCGTCGCGCGTCGCACGTACCTATGCACCACACTTGTCCTCATCGCAATGACCATTGCTACAAAATGCAAGAGAGAGAGGTTTCATTAACTAGATCCGGTTTTCACGGAAAATTTCGGCATGACCTTCCTACAAAAGGTGTAACGCGGAGCGCCGGAAATTTGCCGAAAAGGAAATGAATCAACATTTCGGCAAAACATTGGCAACTCATCCTCATGGCAACACAATAAAATGAAAAAGAGAACGAATTCTCATCCACCGACCAATCCCACGCACCTATTAAGATGACACACAATGCAAAATATATAGACGCGATGACGATGTCGAAGATCACCGAAGAGACGACCGATAAGAGTGATAGATCTAGAAGTAGCTAGTGGTGCATTTGTGGTGAGATCTAGTGTCCGGTTAGTAGATCTAGTGGAGAGATTTGGAAGAGGGAAAGTGGGGTAGCATACTAGCTAAAATATAACAAACATGATTGGTTAAATTAGCTAAAAATGGTGGAGGGGTGTGGGGGATTGAGCTAGGAGCACTAATGGCTCGAGTTTGGACTAGTGAGTGAGTGAGTGGGGTGGATAGGGGTGGTGGTGGGTGGCTGGCCGCACTTATATTGGGGACAAATATTACCCCAGGCGAATATGGTAATAGATGCGCCTGCGCTAAGTGGTGCTACCCCAGGCATTTCTTTATCCCAGGCGAACAGCTTTTCGGTGCGCCTGCGCTAAAGGGAGCTACCACAGTCCACTTTTTACCCCAGGCGCTTCTACATTTATTCGCCTGTGGTATCTGTTATACCGCAGGCGAACTGGTGGGCTGTTCGCCTGCGGTAAAGGAAGCGTGCCAGGGTCGGCCGTGCTTGGCCCTGCCACACTTTACCCTAGGCGCTTCAGTTTTCTGCTCGCCTGGGGTAACAGACTTACCCCAGGCGCACAGATCTACGCTTCGCCGGCGCTAATTAACCCAGGCACATAGGTATTCTTGTTCGCCTGTGGTAGGATATGCTGCTATAAGGAAATCTCTAATAGCGTAACAAGCTGAAGATGCCATGGCCCAAAGGAGGAGTAATCACCATATCTAGAGACTTCAAGTTGGCAAACGAGCTGGAAAAAGAAAACGCCCTTTGCGCGGAGAAAATCATAGCAAAGGAAGAGTTGAAAGAACTGGCAAAAGAGGTATCAACGACAGAAATGCCGGCAGGAAAAGAAAGCCGGAAGCCAGCAGATAGCTTCAAGGCTTCCGAGAATACAAGACAGGTAATCCTAGATCCCAAAGATCCGACAAAATTTGTCGTAGTGGGAACTGGGATGACCGACAAATAGGAAAGCGAGCTCATCAAGTTCCTCCGTGAGAACTGGGATATTTTTGCTTGGTGTCCAGCGGACATGCCAGGTGTACCCAGGGAACTTGCTGAGCATCAACGTAAGGTGATTCCAGGATCCAAACCCGCCAAGCAAGGTCTCCGTCGATTTGACGGAAGAAGACGGAAGGCAAGCAGATTTTATCCGAGAAGTTATACATACTGAATGGTCAGCAAATCCAGTATTAGTCCCGAAGAAAGACCCTACTACCCTTAGGATGTGTATAGATTACACTGGCTTGAATAAACCGTGTCCAAAAGATAGGTTTGCGTTACCGCGAATCGATCAAATAATAGATGCCACCGCAGGCTCTGAGCTTTTATGCTTTTTGGATGCATATTCCGGGTATCATCAAATACGCATTAAAAAGGAAGATCAAATCAAAACTTCTTTCATAACCCCCTATGGGAAGTACTATTACATAACCATGCCATTTGGCCTGAAGAACGCAGGTGCAACCTACCAGCGTTGCATGCAACGATGTTTTCATAGTCCGATTGGCAAAAATGTCCACGTTTACATTGACGAGATTGCTGTCGTAACCAAGGAAAAAGAAACGCTCCTTGAGGATTTGCGAGAAACCTTCGAAAATTTGCGCACTTATAACATGAAGTTAAATCCATTAAAGTGCGTATTCGGGGTTCCCTCAGGAAAACTTCTGGGTTTCATCGTTTCTCACAGAGGAATAAAAGTAAACCCAGAAAAGATCAAAGCAATCTTAAACATCTCCAATCCTACGTGTGTAAAAGATGTGCAAAGATTGACGGGTTCCGCTGCAGCCGTCAACAGGTTTATTAGCCGGCTGGGAGATAAAGCCTTGCCATTGTACAAGTTATTGGAAAAGTCCGACAAATTCGAGTGGACAGAGGAGGAAGACGCAGCGTTAACCCAGTTGAAAGAAACTTTGATGAAAGCTCCAATTTTGGCATCCCCAAAATACGAAGAATATATGCTATTGTACCTAACGGCTACAAACCGGGTTATTAGTGCAGTAATTGTTGTGGAAAGGAAGAAAGACGAACAGAGCATACCCGATCAGCATCCGGTATACTATGTAAGTGAAGTTTTCTCCGAGTCCAAACAAAGATATCCACACTACCAAAAACTGGCATATAGCGTATTTTTCGCATCTAGAAAACTTCGCCATTATTTCCAAGGACATTCCATAACAGTGGTATGCAAAGAACCACTAGGGGATATAATAAACAATGCGGAGGCGACTAGCCGAGTGGCCAAATAGGGCATCGAGCTAGCAGCATTCGACATTAAGTATCAGCCTAGGACGGCAATAAAATCCTAGGTTCTGGCAGATTTTGTTGCCGACTGGACGGAAGCAATGGAAAAAACACCAATGCTAGAGTCCGAGTATTGGATCATGCACTTTGACGGATCCAAGATGAAAGAGGGCGCTGGAGCCGGTGTAGTCCTAAAATCCCCTAAGGGAGATACAATGGAGTATGTATTACAAATACACTTCAACGCCAGCAATAATGTGGCAGAATACGAAGCTTTGCTTCACGGCTTGCATATTGCAAAAGAAATAGGGGTCAAACGCATTTTATGCTATGGCGACTCAGATTTGGTACAGCACCAGCTCAACCAAACTTGGGACGCCAAAAGTCCTATAATGGCCGAATACCGGAGAACGGTGGACGAGTTTGCCATCTGTTTCTTCGGATTCGAAGTACTCCATGTTAAAAGGGAGGAAAATTGGAACGCGGATGCATTAGCCCGCATGGGATCAGAAAGAGTAAAAATCCTACCTCCCGGTGTATTCGTCCAACATTTGTACGAACCATCGATAAAAGGTGGAGATGTTGATTACCCTCTGGCTTCCGAGTCAATTAAAGTCATGCTCGTTAACCCGGATTGGAAAATCCCATATTTAAACTTCTTAGTTGATCAGAAGTACCCGGACGGAGCAGACGAAGTCTTGCAAAGACAGATTCAGCGTCGATGCAAAGGATACACGGTAATTAACAATTTCTTGTATAAACGCAGTACTTCCGGAATTTTTCTGCGATGTATTTCACCAGAAGAAGGATGAGAAATCCTGCAAGAAATCCATGCCGGAGATTGCGGACATCATGCTCAATCAAAGAGCATAGTCAAAACAGCATTCCGCGCCGGGTTTTCTGGCTAACAGCCAAGACAGACGCTGAGCACATAGTTAATACGTGTGCAGGGTGTCAATATTACGCCATGCAGACAAATATGCCAGCCCAAGCACTCAAAACTATCCCTATTACAAGGCCGTTTGCGGTCTGGGGGTTAGATATGATGGGACCATTCAAGACTGCAAGAGGCGGACTCACACATCTACTAGTAGCTGTGGATAAATATACCAAGTGGGTGGAGGCTAAACCCATCAAAAAGCTTGACGGTGTAACTGCCAGAAACTTCATCATTGACATAGTCATGAGATACGGCGTTCCACAGAGCATAATAACCGACAACGGGACAAATTTCTCCATTAGGGAGTTGGCAAAATATTGCCGACAAACGGGAATTCGCCTAGATCTCGCATCTGTGGCACACCCGCAATTCAATGGGCAGGTTGAAAGAATGAATAGCTCAATCTTACAAGGAATACGCCCAAGACTCAAATCTCCTCTTCATAGAGCAGCTGGGGCATGGGTAGAAGAGCTACCTTCCATTCTTTGGAGTATTCGAACAACACCAAACAGGTCAACTGGGCAAACCCCGTTTTTCCTAGTTTACGCTGCAGAAGAAATTCTCCCAACGGACATGATCCATGATAGCCCAAGAGTGCAGGATTTCGACGACTCAGATGCCAAAAAAGCACGACAGGATGCCGTCGATCTCTTAGAAGAGGAACGAGAGCTTGTGCTTCAAAGATCCGCCATTTACCAGCAAGGTTTACGACGTTACCATAGTCAGAAAATCAGGCATCGTTATTTTAAAGAAGGTGACCTAGTGCTAAGATTGGTGCAACAAAGAAAGCACAAATTGGCCCCAATATGGGAAGGACCATTCGTCATCAGCAAAGCTATGAAAAAATGGATTGTACTATCTTGTAGATATTCGGGATACAGAAGACCACCCTGACAAGCCGAATCGCAAAAGAAAGAGAAAGATAGATGCTGAGCTAAGAGAGACAAAAAGGCCCTGGAGTATCCAGCAGTTACGTCCCTTCTATACTTAGTTCAATTTCTATGTAAACATCTTTGAGATCATGAAATAAAGTTATCGGAATTCTTACATCCATGTTTTTACAAGTTTATTATAGTACAAAGCATGATTCCGCCTTATCTATTTCCCAATGATCTTACAAAATACTCAATGTTAACCCGAATTGTGCATGCGTGCTCGGTGTTTAAAATGAATGATTTTCAGCCTACTAAAGGTTAAAGGAAACTCGGATTGTGCCTGCGTGCCCGAGCTTCATGTAATATCCCAGTGTTTGGGAAATTATAAGGATTTAAATATAATATGTGCATTTGCAAAGCATGCATCTAAAAGTACGGGAAATTTTGGCGCGAAAGTTTAAACAAACCAAAGTGACCAATGTTTCACTTGACTTGGTGAAATAGGACTAGATCATCTGGTCAAGAGGACAATTGGAGTGATCTTTCTAAGAAGTATCTTAAGAAACTAAATCATCTGGTTACACAAGCCATAATTGGTTGTGGCCAACACTAACTCCCAACAAGTCTAACCTCAAGTCTGTAAGGGATTTGAGAGAAGTCAACTAGGTATCTGGAACTCGAAGAGGGGTGAGTATCCAAAGCACAGAATTGATGATCTCACTTCTGCAAGTTAGTCAGGTATAACTGGATGATCTCATCAGACCTGAAGGATGAATCTGAACGAGGAAGCAAACCTTCTTAAACCAAAACTAAACCCTGATCAATGTCGATGATCTTTTCAAATTCTTGTCTACGTTCCTGCATGACCATGGCCACAAGAGAAGCAACCCAGGAGGGAGCCAAGATAAGAAGATATCAACCGAGGGGGGTGAAATCCTGGTATTTGGTGTCATACCAGAATAATTTTAATACAGGATCTGACCAATCTTGTAAGCAGATTACTTCTTAGGGCATCAAACACTCGAGTCTCATTAGGTTAGATTATACAGGAACAAGTTGGTAGTTGACTCAAAATCAATATCCTAATGAGAGTGACAACTAGTGATATGTTTGCAAATCCTTAACCTTGAGTAATCAAAGATTCGTCGACCATCTGGCTTAGGGTTTAGAGTCGAAGAGGGAAGGTGGAAGGATATCGACATGATCTTTTCCTAACTTAAGGTTTGGATTAGATTAGAGGAGGTGGGTGAATGTGGGTATGACCTAAGTGGTGAATCGTCGAGAGATATGACCTCTTACTTTTAATGACATGGAATTGAATTTGAATTCAACTTAAATATTTAAAGTTATAAGATAACAGAATAAGAAAATAGAGGATAGTCATCCATTAATTCCAGTCCTTATTAGATAAAACACAACCCAAGGAGTAATCAAACAAAAATAAAGACTTTATAAATTTAAAACAATAGTACATGGTTTTTATAAACATATTTACAATAAAAGGAAATTATTAAAAGAATAAACTTTGTTGATAATCAATTAATAATACAAAGTTATTACATGATTCAACAAATAGAAAAATTACATGTTGACTATTACAAAAAGTAATTCCTATACTAATTCTTGCTTAATAAGTCTTCAATTGTTAATCTTCTGTACCTGCAATATCAATAAGAAAAGCAAAGAAAAGTAAAAAGATTAGTGGGGGAATTAGTACTCTCAGCTTGGCAGTGAGATGCACTGCTAATCGCATCATCGAGTTAGGCTTAGACAAGTTAAGCATATGTTCAAATCAGAAAAATATCTCAGTGTAACTTCATGGGCAAGTATCAGGTAATACAAGTGTCAGGCAAAAACAAACACAGCACCAGGATAAGACCAAGGGCAAACCGAGCCTATCTCCAGGAAATATCCTAGGCAGCATTGAGAAGCACACAGCACACTCACCAGCACCCTTTGGTGCTGTCAAGACCTCTGCTGGGGTATAAATACCACATCAGCCGCAAGGGGAGGGAGTCACCTCACACTTTCCCTGTTCACAGCTCGAGTTGCACAGGTCCAGCAAGAACAGCAAGATCCACCATCAGGAAACCACAGCACCACAACTCAACTCATCCAGCAAATATCTGTGAGACGATAGATCCAGTAGTATAACAACAAGGCCAAGCCACTAGCTGGGAAAGCATAGCTGGAGCAAGATTAACACAAGGCCAAGCCACCATATGGAGAAGCATACCTGGAGCAAGGCAAAGCAAGGCCCAGCCTGGAACTAGAGGAACAAGGCAGCAAGACTGCAGGGAGGAAGGCCAACAAGGCAGGTTCTCAACACAATCCCAGCACCAACACTTAACAGGTGGATCTCTACACACCACTTAGCAAGAAATTGCTAAGTTATGCATAGAGGGGGGTTGGGATTTATTTCCTCAGTCTAGCATAGTGTTGCTATGCTAATAACATCACAGGGATTTAAAAAGTAGCATAGTATCTGTTCCCATCTATAAGATTTCCTCAGAACAACATCACTGGATTTGAGAGTATTAAAACAAGCATAGATCGTTCTTATCAGTTTAAATGGCAAAGAGAGGGCAAATACAAACCCTAGATCATACCACAGCAATGCTCATTCTGTGCATGATCAAAATCTGGGCACATCCCTAAGGAGCACCTCAAGATGTAGTCAAGCAAACCATTGAGCACTTGGGCACAAACTAGGAAATGGTTAAACAAGATGTGTTAAGTCCCAAATAACCTTACACCTGAGTCAAGGCCTCAGGCTATGCATCATTGGCTTAGGGGCAAAGAAAACAAGTGCAAGCATCTGTTCTTAATTGATAAACCTCAAATAAGTAAAAGAAATCATCAGTAGTCATCTGTTCTTATTATGAATGCAAAGAAGCATCAGATAAGTAAGGTATAGATTTTTAGCAAAAGGATCCTGAGTCAAATAAACAGCCAAGGGCTACTGTATCATATCACACACACAGTGTTGCTGGGCACCAGATCTCAAGATCTGATACCTCAAGGCAACTGCATCAGGACATGAAAACAGTAAAGGTAAACCATTGGTTGATGGCATATCCTCTGAATAAATATTCAGAGTAACACCTACCAAAAATTAAGCACACCCATAGAAAGTATTGAAGTCACATATGCTGGTAAGCTCTGTTCAATATACAACAAGCCACAGGGTTTAACCAAAGGGAGATATCCTAAGGGATCTCTTCACAGCAAAGGCACTGGGAATGAATCTCAGATAAATTTCCCATCACAAGCACCAGGAACTAGCCCAAGATGATTCCCACAACAAATTGCATCAGATAGATAATCCCTAAGTGCAAACTAAGCCATCACAGAACCTACCCAATCCTTCACAGCCTCTGTACCAGGGATTCCATTATCCATGGAAATTTTTTCCAAAGCCAATCCAATCATTCAACACCTCACAGAGGGACTCACAGGGGGGCATGGCATGAGCACAGGCTCGATGGCCTGGCTCCAGAGCAAAGAGAGAGAGGAGGCGGAGAACAGAGGGGTTGAAAGGAAGGGAGGGGGGTAGGAGACTCACAGGTGGTCACCATCGTGGTGACCACGGCCTTGGGCGTCGCGCAGAGGTGGCCGGCGTGGAGCCGCGGTTGCTTCCGGGGAACCGTCCCGGCGGATCCTCACCTCCTCAGCATCCGCGGTGGCGCCTAGGGTATCAACAGCAACAGGGCAGCACGCTAATGGCACCTGACCTTCCTCGGGTGGGCAGGGCTCGCCGGAGACGGGTGGAGCGCCACGGGCCCCGAAACCCTAGGGTTAGGGTTTGCAAGCGCAAGGGAGGCTCATCGAGCAGAGATCAGATCGAGGAGGAGGAGGTAGTAGTAGGTGAGTTGGCGCAACGTTTGCGACCATCCACGGCGGCGGGGTTGGCCGGAGTGGGCCGGAGGAGAGCGCCGGAGGCGGAGGCGATTCCGTATCGCCTGGGAGTCGCGCGGGTGAGGAGGGAGGAGTGGAGCAGGTGCGATGCGGGACTGGCCGCCTGCTCGAAGTCACCCGAGTGGGTTTGACCCAACACACTGGTGGGTTGGCCCACCTGTCAGCCTAGGGCAGTTTAGTAATTGGTTAAAATCATTAAATAGAAGAAATAGAAAAATATTAGAAAACAATAAATAAAATTCTACAAAATTTCAAACCTTGACAATACAACTAATTTTTAATCTAGTAGAATGGTGGAATATTAAGATTAAGAAAAATAAACCAATAATGCTCATAGTCTTAAAATTATAGATACAAAATAATATTTTAATAATAAAACTTTGATAATAAGGTTTAGAAATATTCAAAACTATTTAATCAAATGTAAATCATTCTTTCAACATTATTTTGATATTTTGAGCATTGCAAAATACTCCCTAACAAATGTTCTCTAAGAAAACAATCAAATAAGTCATAAGAATAACAATAAATATTGGAAAAATAATAAATAAATCATAAAATCAGAAAAATACAAGTTATATATCAAAATGCTCCAATTGATAAATGAAACTCATCTATGATGTGTACAAAATAATTTGACCAAGTTTTTATGTGCAATGCTTCGCCTAATCATTAATTCATTTACAATTAATAAAATCATAATTTATTCAAATATTTTCAGAAGACATTGAAGGATATAGAAAAGAATTCCCAATTCAAATATGTCAAAGATAAAACATTTTATCCAACTTATAAACTTGTTTCCAAAGGTATTATAAAATTCTATAATGTTTCATTACAATCAGAAATAACTGCCACAACATTATTTTCTGTATTAATAAAACCCTCATGATTTCACACCAACTAAAACCTATCATCACTAGTTATTAAGCAAAGTATTATGATGATAGAATTAGATGTATTAGTTCCTCATTTTTCAAATAAACTTGATGTTATTAGCTCTACACTTTATAACATAAAATCAAATGTGTTTATTATGTTTTCAGTAGTTGTTTTCCATATAATAGTGTTCTCAAGTTTAATCATGTGATAACTATTTATAACCTAAACATAATAAAATTGGTGTGGTAAATAAAAGTGAAAACCATGTAATTCTAAAACCAGTAATAACAACATCACCACAAATAACAAAACAATTCACCTAAAACTCTTGCGAATAAGTTATCGTATTAAACATGGCTTACACTTGTAAGCTGGGGTATTTTCCAGGGTATCTCACGATTGCATCTCATTATTATGCATGTATCATGTTGCCAGTGTTTCTGTAGTCCTTACCAGGACTACTTTGCTATCTTTCAGACGTCAGGATGTTCTATGTGACCCTTGAACCGAAGACATGGAATTTTATGGTCATTTAAATCTCAGGCAAGTTCATCACTTGCTCATATCCTTTGCAATACTTCATAACAAACTATTTGCAAAAATCCTATCGTATTACCACCTGTTCTCAAAAGAATGCATGATCCTATTTTTATAATAATATGACTAATTGAATGACTACCCGAGTGGTAGTGTTCTGTTTGGTGGGCGGATGGAACCATGGTAAGATGAATAGGTCAAAGGAAGGTTCCATCTGCATGGGAACGTATTACCTAGGAATTAACAACAACTGCCGTCAGGATTCTTGCGCCGTAAATTCGCGTTGACCATGGATCTTCTATGGGGGGAGTAAGTCAGCCATGATACTTTTCTCGTTCGCATGTCAACGGACTAACAGAGACGTACGCTGTAGGTCTTGCGAGACTACATGCACATGGGTGGGAGCCCTTACGTCCCACGGGCTCTGGGGTCTATGAGTGTCTGCCAGGGGCGCGTAGATCTCCATCGTGAGGGGTGGAATCAGGCGTTCAACCTGCTGGCAGAAATGGGTGGGCATGCGTTGTGCGGAGAAGCACGGTTTGGCTTGGACCAACAACCGGGCCCCACACCTAAGTGGGAGTGGACAGGAACGTACGCCTGGTTGTGCAACATGGTCTTGGTCGTCCATGGGTAAAGTAACGCACCTCTGCAGAGTGTAAAAGGATGTGACATGTTACCCCTTGTTCCGGGAAGGAGCTGCGAACGCCGCAGGAAAGGCAACTCCATGAAAGTTCTAATCCTGTGAAGATCTGGCGGGCATAGTTTTCAAAATTAAAAGCAACCTCTTGAAGAAAGTTTTACAAAACCTTGCATTAGCTTATGACTCTTTCGAGTCTAAAGCTGTAGTTAGTGCATCAATCACCCACTATATCATGAACTTGCTGAGTAACGCTCGTTACTCATTCTATCCCGTTTGACCCCTTGCTTAGAGTTGAAGCCTGTTGAAGTCGTCATCGAAAAGCCATCGCTGTCTAAGGAAGCTAGGTGGGGTCTTATACTACGTAGACGGTAAAGCATCATCATCAACAACGCTGATGGAGGAGAAGCTATCTAGGTGTAGGTAGAGTCCATTCTTGGACTTAGCATTTACAAGCCATATTTTAGGGCTGACATCAGCCGTAGTGGATTAGTTCTGAGCTAGAGTTCTTCTCCAGCTTGGAGCTTCGAATTGCTTCTTCTGATGTATCATTTGCAGGAGATCTTCTTGATTCATCAAGGAGATTCTCAAGATTTTGTAATGAAGTTTGTATCCTATAGCTTTGCTTGGACCCGCTGTGTTTCTGTTGTACCACTCTGAGGGATGTAATATTCACGGATAAGTCCTTCTGTGGGTATTATGTCACCGACTTGCGCACTACACATGCAGTGGTGTGCTGGGTCACCACACTTCATTCAAAAAATTCCTTACTATTCTCTAAGTATTATCTGATTGTTTTTGTGCTAGGTCACTGGAGCTAGTAAGTAAAAACGCCTTTAGTATGATCCATGTTTCCGAGTTTAAACTGATCGGTTTTACCCAGTAACTTGGCATGAAGATTAAAGTACTACCGAGCCATTTCAAACACTAAGGACAGTTAAAGCACATAAGCCAGAGAACTTAGAAGATAAAGGAATATAAAACCCGGAAAACTTGCAAAGGATTTCATAAATATTAACTGCAAAAGGCGGAGTACTTTTTCACACAAAAGAATAGAAGCATTACAATAAAAAATACATTGTAAAGTGCAGTAATGCTCCTATTTCCTATTTCTCCTATCCAGGACAGAGAGAATTCTTCAAGCATCCGAGTCTTCTTCACTGCTGTCATCCTCGGGGGATTCTGGAATCTCTTCTTCCGGATAGGTGATGGAGATATTCACCATAGAGGAGATCTTGGTGGCGTGACCCTTGATTTCATCAAAGATGGTGGTCCGCTGGGTCTCCGAATATCCAAGAGGGATACCGGACGCCACACGCCAAGATTTGGCACTGGGGGTAATGCATACGCATAAGGCCTAAAGCCATGCGTGCACCACCCCGTGCTGCGGAGCGCAAAGTTGATTCCTTGGATTCCGCCACCTCCAGGATAGCTTCCGGAAGTTTCTCAACTTCCGAGAATTCCCCAGTTCTTGCGGGAAGGTACTTGTTGACCAGATGCATGCCTGTAGCTCTGATCGCAGTGAATACCTTCCCAAAAGCTCGGATTTTTTGAATCCGAGTAAGATCTGGGTCATCTCCTGTTTTTCAGACAAACAACCGAAGGGTTAGTGAAAATGCAGAGAAATAAGTTAAGACATGGAAAATCTGGTAAAAATTGATAACTTACCGAGGATCTTGTCCATCTCGGAGCCTTCCTCCAGGCGCAGGTTCAAGGCGTTTTCCAAATCTTGGATAGTGGCCTTGTCCTTGTCAGCTTGTTGGGAGGCCTTGGATTGAGCAATTCCAAGAGCCAGATTGTTGGCCTCTAGATCCTTCTGAACCTTCATAAGGTCCTTATGAAGGTCCAAGTTCTCCCGGCGGAGATTCTCGGCGTTGTCGGCATCTTCAGCAACTTGCTTGGCTTTCGCCAAAGCAGCTGGAAAGCAAGGAACAAAATTCTGGGTTAAGAAAACTCGAAAAAGTACTTAGAAAAAATTATGGACAAGCGACTTCAGAGAACTAAAATAAACATGTTGTTTCATCTAGCCGTAGCTGAGACGATGCTAGCTCTGCTTCCTTAATGTCAAGAATAGATAGAAGGTTTCTAACCTCCTTATTCTTGACGGTAAGCTTGTTGAAAACTTCCAGGTTTATAGTTTCAGCGGTTTGCTGAAACACGGAAGTGAAACATCGTGTTTAAGTTATAAACAAGCATGATTATGAAAGCACTAAGTGAAAAGTAGACATTTTAACTTGTTGCTTGGGGGCTAGAGATAATACCTGGCTTATCCGCCGTAAACCTGCCAAGTTTTCGGTGAACTCTTTTGCGTACTCAGCAAAAAGAGTCCCGGCCGCGCTAAGGCCATCGCTGATATGCTTGAAATCCTTATCAAGGGTGGGAATCTCCTCTTCAGTTATCCGAGAAGGACCTCCCACCTCAGGGACCTCCCTTTCCCTCGTGTCCGTTTCCGGCACAATGGGCTGGCTGGTCTGCAGGGATTCGGTGTTGGGGGCTGCAACATGCTCTTCTGTTGCTGCCATCGGTGTATCTGGAGCGGTGGGAGGAGAAGGATGTGGGCCTCTGCTGGCCACAGCCTTGTGCCTCTTCAGCTTTTTCGGCTTCAGAGTAGAGGGAGGCAGGCTAAAAAGGAGAAAAGTCGTAAAGTTAAACTCCGAGATAAAGGAAGAAAATTCCGACAAAATAAAACAACCCAGATGTTCGAACTTGGAGGTGACGACGGGGACCTCGTCAAGATCGATGACTTCCTGGGAAGCGGAAATCTTCTTGCGCTTACGCCCACTGGCAAAGGTGGCATGCAATGCCTCCAGTTCGGAATCGGAAGCAAGTTCCGACTCAGAAAGTTCGGCGATCTGTTAAAAAGGTAAAAGCTGAGATAAAAAACACGAAAACCGAGTAAGCGAAAAAGATTTAAACCCAAAAGGCGAAGAATTGTACCTTGGGAGCCGGATTCTCGGCCGTGTACATTGGCCGGCTTTCTTCATATTGGTCACGAGATGCGACCAATTGATTTGCGCGTCTTCGCAAATCCTTCGCTGACCAATCCTTGCTGGTTGTCCGCATTTCGTCGCCGGTTCCCGTGTTCTCGCAGAGAAGGCGAGCACCGTGGTTAGCCAAGGGCTGAATCCGCCTATCTAACCAGCAAAGGACCGTGTCCATGCCGGTTAGAGTCGGATCAGAGGTGACGAGCTTTGTGATGCGCCACTTGATCCTGAGAAGATCCGGCGGCACGGTTTGAACTGCTTCAGTTCCCCAATTTTCTTGGAGAACAGCGGCAGTGTTCGAGAAAGGTGGAACCCCGGTGGTTTTCCCAGGGAAGGGAACGTCGGGATGATAAAAGAAGGAACCCGTCCAGAATTTGACGGATTCCGATGTTTTAATCTTGGGGAACCAATCCTCCCTGAATCTACGCAGGGTAAAGGAAATGGTCCCACAAGTTGGGAGGGCGCCCTCCGAAGAGTTCCGCTTAACCCCAAAGCAATCAAGCCAGAAATCTAACCTAGGTGCTATACCTAGATATCCCTTGAAAAGGGCCTGAAATCCGGCTAGGTAGAGGATGGAGTTGGGTGGCAGATTGTGGGGTTGGATGTTGTAGTGGGCTAAGTTCTGGAGGAAAAAGGCGGATGGTGGAAGACCCATACCTCTCAGTATATGGGAGGAGAGGAGGACACATTCCTCGTCCTTTGGCGCGGGTTCGGTCTCGTCCTCCGGGATTCGCCATTTCCCTTTCAGCACAACCCCCTCCTTCTCCATTGTCGGAAGGAGGGATGGCGGAATACTGCTGGCGCTCCAGTTGCTGGCAGTTTCTGCCTCGTCTTCTGCTCCGGCGGCGGCGGACGCTGCGGCCTCCGCGGCCGCGAGCTCGTCTCCGACGAGGGTGATTTTCTCCTCCGCCGTCTCGGGCGCGAACGGCGGGGGAGGTGCGGAAGAAGACCCCGCAAGATCTGCGGCGGCGGGAAAAATTTCCTCGCCCGCCGCACCGCCAGTGGCCTTCGCCGGCTCGTCGTCGGAGGCGTGCACCGGTGAATCCAGTTGTGGATCCATCGTATCGATGATTTCGTCGATATCTTTGGCGACGGAACGGGGCAGTGAGGAGCTTGGAGATGCCATCGATGGGCGGCGCGCGATTGCTCCGGTGAGGTCTCGGGTGCGTTCGTACGATCGGAAGTGCTCTGTGAGAACTTGGGCGCTGGAAATGGTGGTGCGAAGTGAGAGCGGAAGGTTTCCTCGGGGGACGGAGGCAGCTATTTATAGCCGGAATCCCGTCATGATGCGTGCTAACGGCTCTTTTGACCGTTGGATGATCAACGCGTGTCACTCGCCGGAAATTCCGGGAAATGAAACGACGGGTGATTATTGCTATCGCCTCGTTTCCCGCGAGAATCTGTCAGAGATATGTTTCTGGGTTTCCCGCCTGAAACCCAAACGTCCCTTACGTCAGCAGGATTAAAGCGCTGACGTAGGAAGTTCCTTCTTCACGAAGGATCGTGTAAGAAAAGCCGGATTTTCTGGATTCCGAGTTTTGCGTTGTAACATCCTTTGAGGAGAAAAAGAAGAATCAAGACTGTAGGCCGATATTTCTTGGAAAATACGCATTTGGCGAAATACGGCGAATCAGAGTCTTAATCCTTCTTGGGGGCTACTGTCGGATATATACCGAATAGGGGTATATCAGGTGGCAGTCTAAAGTGCCAGATTACCCGGGTGACCCAAGTGGTAGTGGATTACGGTCCATTGGGCGGCCCAGTAAGCTGACGCACAGAAGCCGGATTCTAGAAGAACCCGGATCGCGGCCCACGTGATCTGGCTTGGAGTAGAAGGTGGATTCATTACTTTCCAAGTTGATAGTTACCGTAGTCTTTTAGGTTTCCTATTCTGTATGCCCTAATCCGGCTATTATATAAAGCCGGACGGGAGATATGATAGAAAGACAAGAAGCTACAGGCTAACTCGCCGAGAGGTTGATCCTTGACGAGAAGCTAATAGAACCTCACATTGTACTCTATATACACAGGCTTTAGTCCTGAATAGTGAGATTGCAGGAGTAGGAACGCCGCATTACTGCGTCGTACCGAACCTGGGTAAAAACCATGTGTCATTGTCCTTAGCACAATCACGTCCCCCCACGTCTCTATCAGTAGTCTCATGACACCCCCGTCTATGAAATCTACTAGGATGTCTCGACAGGCCTTGTTCACATCTGCGGTCGGGTATGATTTCTCCGAGTATCGGAGAGAATCGGTGAGGTGGCCGGAATACTCACAGATGAGCTTTGGGCGAACGCTATTTGGCTGGATCCGGCAACTGGCCCAGGTTTTTATTAAGTTTAGCCCAATAAGACCCTGGGTTGATAGCACAGCGAGTTTGTGGAGGAGGGGCTGGATAGACTGTCTATCGTCCTCGGGTGCAAAGGAATTTAGGTTATCAGAAAGAGATAAGGGATCATCAGAGAAACCCGGCAAAGGCTTTTCGCCGGGTGAGGACGTGTCTCGGCAGTAGAAAAAGGTCTTTTGCCAGTGCTTCACATGAGTGTGAAGACTGAGAGTCGGCATCAGAGAATTTTTACGTCTCTAAATCAACCCCCCCCACACACACACACAAACTAGGAGGGGCCCATCCGTGCTTGTCACATCCCAATTTTGGAATACATGTTAACATAGTTGTTTTGCTAATTGCTTGACTAATAAACCTTGGTTGTGTTTGTTTGTGGTTGTTTAAGTGCAACCAAACAAACTAATTATATAAACTTGCAAACTTAAAAGGATAGCAAAGCAGTGAACTAAAAATATTCAACATATTGTTCCAGGGATAAAAATATTCAACATATTGTTCCAATGACTTTGGCAATATTTTCTAAAGTAAATATTGATCAAAGAGTTTTCCAAACACATCTTATAAATCTCATACTTGTTGAATATTATTCCAAGACCCAAATTAAGAAAGATGAAACACTTAATAAATTTCCATAGATGATTATCAGAAAAAGAGGCATTCTTAAATGCTTCACCAAAATATTATCAAATGTTTTTCCAACCTTGCAAGATTAAAAACAATAGTATTAGAGAGCATTGAATTGCTATCTCTAGTCATATAAATATTTTGGCAAAGCATTGATAAAGAAAAGCCTAGTGCTTTATTAAATAGAAATTCCAATATTTCCAGAAACAGAAAACTAAAACAAGTTACTATTGGAAACTTTCCTCAAATGATTTGAAATTCATACCATTGCTTCCTTATATCAAATAAGGAACACACACAAGAGGAGACCAAGAATTGAATCCATTAAAGCCCTGAAAACATGAATTTTCTCCACAGCAACATTTGGGATTTTGAACAAGTTTGTTCTACAAACTTTTTCCAAATGACATGAAATAAATACCACATGCTCTATATCATAAATGAGGATGAAAACCAAAAGGAAACAAGTTTTTGAATTGTTTAAGTTTCCAAAAACCCCTGTTTTCTTCACAGCACCTTTTTGAAATTTGAACAAGTTTGTTCTATGAAGTAACTCTAAATGACTTGAAATTTCTACCACATAAGTAACACATTAAATAAGGAATGTGTGCCAAAAATTATCATTTTTGGAAGCTCCTAAGTAGTCTAATAAATTCAATGTCCATTTTTGTAAGAATTCAAATTTAAACAACTTTGAATTATAAAGTTTCACCAATTGATCCAATTTTCATATATGTTGTGTATCTCAACTAATTAGAATTTTGGGCAAAAGGATTTAAAATTTAAACTTTGTTTGCCTAGTGAAAACAACCTTTTTCAGAGAGCAAAGGACCTACTTGTAAATTTTCCAGGGACTTAAATGTAATCCTAGTCACATGGTGTCCTTCTTCTTCCTGTAGATGACGCCATGGCTGCCCATGCTTCCTTAGCTTCGAGTAGAAGGCTCCTAGTTGCTTAAAAACCCCTCCCATGTGTGCTACCTGCCCCCTCTCTCTCTCCCCCTCGAACACTCTCTCTCTCTCAGGATATTTTGGCAAAACCAAACCCTAGGCCGAAGTGAGTCGCCGTCGATTGGGCCGTGTACGACCTCGCCGCCGGCCGCCGTGTAGTCCAATAGCTCCGCCTTGTCGCGCTGTACCTCCCTGCCGAAGGAATCATGCCGGAACGAACCGAGGTGGCCGCGCCATCCCCGAGTCTTCTCCGAGCCCGGCGGACTCCGGCGACGGATTCCGGCCGCCTCGAGCTCCCTATTCCGTCTCCGAGCATCCGTGCACGTTTGTGGTAAGCAGGGGAGCCACCCCGTCACTTTTCCCTCTCCATCTCGCGCTAGAACGTCGCCGGGCCGAGCTCCCGTCCGGCCGCCGCGCGCGCCTCGTCGCCGCCGCGCTCCGGTGGTTCCCGGGAAGCGACACCACACCTAGTTGTTTCCCCTCGTCTCAAGAAGCGCGTGGGTGCTCTCGATTTCCAAAATGGTTAACAGAAGCGTGTGATTCGAGCTCGCCGGAGTTCATCTCCCGCCGGCGTGACGTCTGGGTGACGCAGCGCTCGCGTCATCCCTTGACCGCGCGCGTGGCTAGTCAAACTGTCCCGTGGGCCTGGCGCTTGCCCGCTGGCGCCTGCGTGGCTGGCTGGCCCGCGCGTCAGCGACTTGTGACTGGCTCTGCTCGCGGTAGAAACAAATCTGGGCAGCCCGTTAGCAGATCTGGCCCGTAACATGTTCCTTTTTCCATTTATTTTTTTTACAGAGTGTGCCTTGTTACTTTTGAGTCAAAAAGGCAACCAAAAGGATGAATTTTACCAAACCAAAATTCACAGATCTAAAGAAACAAAATATGAACCATCTCCACTTTGTAGATCTACATTTGGATGGATATTTTTGCAATGAAAAATGATTTGGCAACAGCTACCAGAAACACCAAAATGAGCACCATTTTAATTTTACAATTCCAAATGAAGTGAGGCCAATTGCATTGGAAAGACCTTGAAATTATCTAACAGGAGCATTTAACCTCGTTTCCAAATTCATTGTATTTTTGAAATGGCATGCAATTTGGTAAAACACCAGAGAGAACTTTGGTGATTTTTATAAAATTATTAAAAATGATTTTTGATGCAAACTCAACTGGATGGTCTTGTATATGTTTAGGGCTATCAAAACCTAGAAGGGTTTAATTTTTAGAGCATCCTACAAAATTTGGTGGACAGATCTTTAAAATGCATGTTTCTGCCATTTTGGCATTTTAGTTAATTAATTTGTGTGATGATATTTTTGTGTTACAATATTGTTTTCTAGCATGTATAAGTTGTGTGAACTTGCTTTCTAAGTATTACTTAGCTATTTTAGCATGTTAGATTGTGTGGAATTGAGTTGAGAAGAAATAGAATTTTTGTTAATAGCATTTGATTATTCTCTAGTTAATATTTGCATAGCATTTTTGAGTGATGAATTCATGTGCAAAGCACTTGGATTTTTTGAGTGTATCCAGTACCATGTTGGTACTTAGTTTGTGTTGTTATCACCTCTGCTATGTTGCATTGGAATTGGTATAAAAGCATTATTAGCTTTGTCATGACTATGAGAATGGTTATGGAAAAAGTCCCTCATGTGTGGAATTTTGACATAATCATTTGTGGTTTTGTGACCACATATTTTTGGGTTGTATCCATAGGTCCAGTAGCATTTTGATAAGGTTGTTATGAGTACTTGACACCTAAAGTTTTCACATGTGTGAAAGCAATAGCATGAGTATCATTACCTTGCTTATTTTAGCACCCTGTTATCTTCTGCTAGTATTGTTATTGCACTAGAAGCTTGTTTAGTCTTTTGTTAAATTTTTAGCAAGTGGACCAGAGGCATTGTGACCTCTTAATGCTTTGATATGCTAGTGGAACACCCACTGGTTTCATTGCATTTTTGGTGGAAACATTATTTCCCCCACACTAGATGTGTTTTCTTTTATATATGTTCTGAGTAGATCTTTAAATGCTTTTTAGGCTTATTGCTAGATTAATTCTCATGAAACTAGTACCATTTAGGTACTGTTATTTTGGTTATAGAACCTCTAAATACTTGGTGCTTGTTTTTGAAATAGGTTTAAAATAGAAATGCTTAAGGACTAGATTTCACACTAGGATATTCATGTATGCTTTTTGTCTTGTTTTCCCTTAGGGAAAAAATGAATCTTTGGTGTGGAAACCAGAGGATGGAATGTCCTTGTGGCATTATTATCTTAGGGTTTTCACCTCTGATAGGTTTCCTCTTAAGTAGCATAAAAGCATGAATAACACTTGGATGACTAGGAATTAATCTCCTCACATGTGTAGCATTTTAAGCATAGTTTTTCCTTGTTTCCTAGCTATGTTTTTATGTTATTTTGTGGAATCCAGTAGAATTTATGGTACTGGTTAGAGGAGTATTTTTCCTCTGCTATCTTGCACACTTGTGCATAAAATTAACTAGTGTAGCCTAAACTAGTCTAGTATTTTTCCTAAATTTTCTACTAGTATGAGTAGGAGTTTTTGGATGCTAGATTGTTTGTTTGGAGCACTTTTATAAAAGTGACCAGAGGCTTATTAACCTCTTGGTGAGCATATTTAATAGGGACACCCACTGTATGTTTGCCTCATGGTGGAAAATAGGTTTGACTTGTTGTCATGAGCTTATTTCACCACTTGAGTAATTTAGCAAATTATGTGTGCTAGCCATAGAGATTGTTGTGGGAATTCTTAGACATCAAAATGTGTTTTATGTGACACCCTACTGTCTAGTAACATGTGCTTTACCCCACTGGTCCATGGTGTTCTTAACTAAAAATCATTGAATTGGCCACACATAAACACTAGGAAAAAAGCAGACTTTTCAACTATAGTTTTTATGCCAATTTTTCTTAAGGGAAAAATAGAGAACTTGGGTGGTACTTCTTGATTGCTTGATGTATGTATTACTTGTAGCCTTGTTTGTCTTGTTTGGTTCTGAATGTGTGTCCTTTATTCTCTTTTTACGGCGTTAGAAAAACGAAGAGGAAGGAAGTGTCGTGAAGCTGTGTTTCAAGTTCCAGTCACTCCAACAACCAGGGACACAAAGAGATACCAGGCAAGCCATCCTGATGCTTGCTGATACAATACTTATCATTATCTATCATGCATGTTTTACCTCTGAAGTTTTACCAAAAACTTGGTTATCAAAACTATTTTTGAGGTGGAAATTACTACTACTATATATAGGTTACTATCATGCCAATAGTTAAACTTGGTAATACCAAGCCCATAGGCCACCATATGGTATTTATTACCATCAAATATACTAGTCCCTAAGTGGACACCCTAAAATTGTGATTCTACAAAACAAAGGCTTTACGGAAAAACCCGGAGAAAAGGCGGATCCTTGTTCTCCGGGAGGAATGTGGAAGTGTCATTTTTGAGAAAGTGGTGTTTTCAAAAATGACACATAACCTAGTCTTCGCCGGACAACCTTTACCGTACTGCCACCCTACCCCAACATGGGCAAGGGGCTTAACTTGAAGTTTGTTCTTATTAGTGTGTGCTATCTCACTTGCTATAAGGGGCGTCGTACCCTCGAACCGAATGTCGTCAAAACTCCCAATGTTGAGGCATATAAAGTGTGGGATTAATTTTCCCTCCGGTTGCATCGGTTGAGTCTCCTGTCATGGCGATGTGCGACATGGTGCCGAGGAGATTAAAACTGAGAGATAGGCATATTCTAGCTTGAACATAGTGGATGGTTATGATCATATACCTGATGTTTACATACTGTTGTTACAGTCCGTGATTGTTCACGGGGAGGTGTACTGGATCTGGTGGATGTGTACACCTCTGCAGAGTACAACTTTTTCGAAGAAGCCGCGTCCTCGGATATGGACAGTTGAATGGCCATGTAGCTAGCATTGTGTCAATGTTTTCAAAAAGGAGTTTTGAAAGGGAAATTTTGGAAAGGAAGTGTTGAACTTGTGAAGTTCGGAAAGGAATGGAAACTTATACCGTGGAGGTATCGTCGATGATGAAAAGCCAGATGATGTTATACAAAACAAAATGTTTTGCAAAGAAAACCTTTTCTACTCTAAGCAAGAATTCTGGAAACTGATTTGAAGTTTTGCAAAGAGAAAAATTCTTTAACAAAGTTTTACAAAACCTCTTGTACATGTGAGATCTACAAGAGAAATAAAACTATATATTATTTTTCTTCTGAAGTATCTTCTTCAACGAAGATACAAAAACCTGACTGCAACTGTGGTGTCATCATATATGAACACCATTGATAGTGAACCATATTTACCTACCTAATCCACCATATAAGCATATTTGCAAGTTGGTAAGTGACATGATGGATGTCTTGCTGAGTACATTCAAATGTACTCATTTGGTTTCGCCCCTGGTATCTACTCAGATTTGGAGAAGGAGCCTCCAAAGGAGATCTACGAAGAGAAGTACGGAGCTGACGGCTTTGCGAACTAGGATCGTCTCCGGGTCAGCAGCCTGTAGGTTAAGGCGTGACTTGGGATCAACTACGTTGTGTTTTATTTGCCTTCCGCTGTGTTTGTTAAGTGCCTGCCCTTTTGGCAGTTGTGCTAGACTTGATCATGTGATCATTTGTGTAATACCTTTATGTATTCGTGTAATGGATGATGTATTTCTGTGTGCCAACTGTGTATGTTGTTCACGACTGATCTTTCTGGGATCGTGAATGTATGCATAGGGTTTCAGACTGCCGGTCTGGGGTCCTTACAGAGTTGGTATCAGAGCCATCCTGACCTTAGGAGACCTTAGTTAGCATGGACGTCAGATAGGAAAGAAAAGTATTTTTGAGTAAAAACCTATTTACTATCTAAATTATTTTTATCTAAGGGAATTTTAGTATATTTTCCCTCCTTTATATCTTTTCAAAAGATTCTAAATGCATATCAAGGGCGTCCTTGAACAGTGTTTCGAAGGGCGGGCCTTACAGAGTTAGTATCTCTCCCGGTTAAGAGTTTATTTCTTACTTGTTTGCAACTGCTCCGCTCTGTTTTGAAACATCTCTCGTATTTGAAGTTTTCTGTCCAGAAAATAGTTGGGTTCAAAAACAGATTGTTGCATAGTTTTACCTCTCTCAATTAAAAGTTTTATCAAACTTTACTTCTATTATGTTGTTTCCATACAAAAACTTTTATACTTGCCGATGTCCCGAGAAGACCAAAATAATTGCCTAGCTCTACAGTGATGATGGTCAGGAGTAGATATAGTTCTTCAGCCACTTCTAGGATTTTGGATCATCCCCCGACGTAGCTCCAATGGAGCCTTGTTTGTGTGTTTTGGCTTGCTTATGTGTGTCCGTAGGACTTTGTGCTATTGTGTGGTGTAGAATTTGGTTCATCTAGGCTTCTATATGTTTGTGGGGTACTCAAATTTTGCAGATTTGTGATTGCCCCGCTCTTGTTTTTGAATCGCCTCGTGTTAAATTTTTGCAAGCAAAAATGTTTGTATAGCATTCAAAAACAAGAATTTGTTGCTTAGACTTATACTTCTTTTCGCTTCATAATGCGACCCGTCGTGAACCACCACCATCTCCCCCACCATCAATGAAAGCACCGTTGTGCCTTTATAGAGGACCATCAAGCCACACGAGTTGCGAGCGTTGCTAACAATGCTGCACTCCAACAGATAAAGCTCCAACAAAGACAACCCTCAAAGAAGAAAAGGCGTGAAGAGAACCAACCACTACTGACCAAAACTTCTATGTTTGTCTGTTTGCAAAAGACTCTTTTTACCCTGTTGGCTAAATGTCGCATTTTTTTATGTCCCCTTTTAAAAGACCAAACAAGAGAAATCCCTTTTTAAAAATTTATATACCTCCCTCCTCTGGAGAAAGGTGCAAAAAGAAGTCTTCACATGCCATGATGCGCAACCCCCTCAAAAGCCATTCCGAAGAGCACAATTCAATATTCGACGTATGACGCTAGTCGTATCTTGTCAGACAAACATGATTAAATAGAAAGCTAACAAGACTAACATGCTTGGTCTAATCTTAGGTTGACACCTAACCAAATCATGCAAACTACTGACAACTCTTTCCAAACCAAGGAATTAAGTGACTTACGACACCTTTTAATCTAGTTGGTAAAAAGGAGAAGTCACGAGAAAATAAACGATGACCTATTCGTTTACTACTCAATAGGATATCGGGTGTATCTACTTTGGAAACCAAATCTTGGTAGACATTTTAGGTACTATGAAATTCGGGGTTTAGAAATTAAGTGAACGATGAAATGTTTATGATAGACCTAGAAAACATCAGTTTTCCTGTTGTTTCTTTGTGTGCTCTTGATTGAAATAAATTAGTGTTTTATTCAATCTTGCTTCCTAGCTTATGTGGAGTTGTTAGGACTTGTTAGTATGTTATTTTCTTACAATGAATCTACCCTAGAAAGTGTGTGCATGATTGAAAACTCGAGAAAAAATGAATAGCATTTGTTACCTTCTAGTTTATTATTTGGATTGTTGAGTGGGCAAATCCTTATAGATTGTTGTACCTAGATTTTTGTTATGGTTATGATAGATCCAGTACCATTTTGGTACTGTTATTTATATGCTGTTATCTTCATTAACTTGCATGATCTTATAGCAAAGCATGAGTAACATTGCTATTTTTCCAGTTTTTATTATTTGGAATTATTGTGAAAGCTAGACCTTTGTGTGAATGCTTTGATAAATTTGGTGCTATGTTTTCTTTGAGTCCAGTACCATTTAGGTACTGATATTTTTGATTGTACCTAATTAGCTTGCACGTATTTTAATAAAACAACATGTGTAAGCATTACTATCAATATGCACTAGTATTGTTGCACTAGATTAAATAGCCTTATATTTTTATCTAGTATGCAAAGTTTTTCATGAGTAACTAGAGGTTTAGTACCTATTTTTACTTGGTATTAGTAGGCCATAGCCCACTGGTCCCATTGTATTTTGGCTTGAGGATGAAAATCCCCAACCATACACCTGTGTGAAAATAACATGTTTCACTATGTGATTGATTTCTATTTTCCACTATGGAAAATATAATTGTTTGTTTTCACTTATGCAAGTGAGAAGTTTATTTCTTATTAGTACATACTAATATGTTTAGGTGTGATCTTTTTGTTAGCATAATTTCCTTAGGGGTATCATGTTAAGAAATGTTTCACTATCGTGTGCTAAAATTAAATTGTTCGCAAATAAAATAAATTCCTCTTGATTGGTAGATTGTTTGTGGATAATTTTAAATTGAGTGTATGGATTTTTGAAAAGTTTTAAATAACTTTTCATTAATTTCATAGCTACTGGTTGTGTGAGTTATACCTTGCTTGTTTGCTAGTAATTGGTTAAAAACAGAAATTGCTAGAAGAAAATTTCTGCATGATTAATAGTTGTATCATGGGATTGTTTTGTTGTTTGTGCTTACTAACATGAGTAAGTTCTATGTACTGTTATTTAGGTACACTTATATTCATGACTTGCTTGTTTAGTTTCAAACATCATGATAGCATTGTTTGCTTCTCTAGAGTGAAACTAGTCTCACCACTAGAAAATGGTGATTTTTGCTCTAGTATTACCCTCTTGTTATTTTATAAGTATATATGTTGATATAGCATGTTTAGGAAGTTATTAATTCTGTTATCATGCCATGAATTATTTAGTTTCATGTTCTATGGTTATAGGATAGATTATCTCTTATAGCATGCTGGTGTAGATTTTTCATACTAGTGTGTGATTTGTGCAGACCTTTTATATGCCTGTGTAATAGAAGTTTTACCTTGTGTAAAGATGGTGTTTTAGAGTATCTTTATGATTGTATTCATTGGTTTTTAGCTACTGGTTGTTTGCTAATTGTTCATGATTGATGGATTCCAAAACCTCTAATAAACAATAACCTAGTGAATAAATAGTCTATTCATCTGTGGTGTTGTTTGCTTGCTTATTGGATTTTGTTTAAATGTTTTACCTTAGCATGAGTTTATACTTGGGTTATGATTGTGCTTAAGAGTATCTTATGAAAGTAAAACATTCAACTAAAATCATGAACACATTAAGTGATAGTTGCTTGTGGTGAGTAATACCCACTGCCATGGGTATTATTCTGTCTGTTTATTTTACCATAGCAACCTAACCTTTGCACCCACAAGCTATATTTTTAGCTTCTTATATACCTTGTTATGAGAGTGGTACACCACTCCATATGGGTTATGTAAGAGGTGGGATACCTAGGAACTCATGTAAAAATTTATGGTACATTTCCAGGTAGTTCTGCACTAAAAGGAACTAGTTGGCAGTAGTGATGTTATCAGAAAATTTTAAAATTTGGTGGTTGAGTAAAGTGATAGCTAGAGAAATTTTTAAAGTAAATTTGCTAATTTAGGGATGTACCCCACCTCCCAAGAAAAGTCAAAGGGGGGAAGCACCTGCGCTCCAACACTAACATTGTGTTTGTTGGCCCTCCCTTAGTCCTCGCTTGTGAATCTCGGGGACGAGATTCTTTTTAAGGGGGGAAGACCTGTCACATCCCAATTTTGGAATACATGTTAACATAGTTGTTTTGCTAATTGCTTGACTAATAAACCTTGGTTGTGTTTGTTTGTGGTTGTTTAAGTGCAACCAAACAAACTAATTATATAAACTTGCAAACTTAAAAGGATAGCAAAGCAGTGAACTAAAAATATTCAACATATTGTTCCAGGGATAAAAATATTCAACATATTGTTCCAATGACTTTGGCAATATTTTCTAAAGTAAATATTGATCAAAGAGTTTTCCAAACACATCTTATAAATCTCATACTTGTTGAATATTATTCCAAGACCCAAATTAAGAAAGATGAAACACTTAATAAATTTCCATAGATGATTATCAGAAAAAGAGGCATTCTTAAATGCTTCACCAAAATTTATCAAATGTTTTTCCAACCTTGCAAGATTAAAAACAATAGTATTAGAGAGCATTGAATTGCTATCTCTAGTCATATAAATATTTTGGCAAAGCATTGATAAAGAAAAGCCTAGTGCTTTATTAAATAGAAATTCCAATATTTCCAGAAACAGAAAACTAAAACAAGTTACTATTGGAAACTTTCCTCAAATGATTTGAAATTCATACCATTGCTTCCTTATATCAAATAAGGAACACACACAAGAGGAGACCAAGAATTGAATCCATTAAAGCCCTGAAAACATGAATTTTCTCCACAGCAACATTTGGGATTTTGAACAAGTTTGTTCTACAAACTTTTTCCAAATGACATGAAATAAATACCACATGCTCTATATCATAAATGAGGATGAAAACCAAAAGGAAACAAGTTTTTGAATTGTTTAAGTTTCCAAAAACCCCTGTTTTCTTCACAGCACCTTTTTGAAATTTGAACAAGTTTGTTCTATGAAGTAACTCTAAATGACTTGAAATTTCTACCACATAAGTAACACATTAAATAAGGAATGTGTGCCAAAAATTATCATTTTTGGAAGCTCCTAAGTAGTCTAATAAATTCAATGTCCATTTTTGTAAGAATTCAAATTTAAACAACTTTGAATTATAAAGTTTCACCAATTGATCCAATTTTCATATATGTTGTGTATCTCAACTAATTAGAATTTTGGGCAAAAGGATTTAAAATTTAAACTTTGTTTGCCTAGTGAAAACAACCTTTTTCAGAGAGCAAAGGACCTACTTGTAAATTTTCCAGGGACTTAAATGTAATCCTAGTCACATGGTGTCCTTCTTCTTCCTGTAGATGACGCCATGGCTGCCCATGCTTCCTTAGCTTCGAGTAGAAGGCTCCTAGTTGCTTAAAAACCCCTCCCATGTGTGCTACCTGCCCCCTCTCTCTCTCCCCTCGAACACTCTCTCTCTCAGGATATTTTGGCAAAACCAAACCCTAGGCCGAAGTGAGTCGCCGTCGATTGGGCCGTGTACGACCTCGCCGCCGGCCGCCGTGTAGTCCAATAGCTCCGCCTTGTCGCGCTGTACCTCCCTGCCGAAGGAATCATGCCGGAACGAACCGAGGTGGCCGCGCCATCCCCGAGTCTTCTCCGAGCCCGGCGGACTCCGGCGACGGATTCCGGCCGCCTCGAGCTCCCTATTCCGTCTCCGAGCATCCGTGCACGTTTGTGGTAAGCAGGGGAGCCACCCCGTCACTTTTCCCTCTCCATCTCGCGCTAGAACGTCGCCGGGCCGAGCTCCCGTCCGGCCGCCGCGCGCGCCTCGTCGCCGCCGCGCTCCGGTGGTTCCCGGAAGCGACACCACACCTAGTTGTTTCCCTCGTCTCAAGAAGCGCGTGGGTGCTCTCGATTTCCAAAATGGTTAACAGAAGCGTGTGATTCGAGCTCGCCGGAGTTCATCTCCCGCCGGCGTGACGTCTGGGTGACGCAGCGCTCGCGTCATCCCTTGACCGCGCGCGTGGCTAGTCAAACTGTCCCGTGGGCCTGGCGCTTGCCCGCGTGGCGCCTGCGTGGCTGGCTGGCCCGCGCGTCAGCGACTTGTGACTGGCTCTGCTCGCGGTAGAAACAAATCTGGGCAGCCCGTTAGCAGATCTGGCCCGTAACATGTTCCTTTTTCCATTTATTTTTTTTACAGAGTGTGCCTTGTTACTTTTGAGTCAAAAAGGCAACCAAAAGGATGAATTTTACCAAACCAAAATTCACAGATCTAAAGCAACAAAATATGAACCATCTCCACTTTGTAGATCTACATTTGGATGGATATTTTTGCAATGAAAAATGATTTGGCAACAGCTACCAGAAACACCAAAATGAGCACCATTTTAATTTTACAATTCCAAATGTGAGGCCAATTGCATTGGAAAGCCCTTGAAATTATCTAACAGGAGCATTTAACCTCGTTTCCAAATTCATTGTATTTTTGAAATGGCATGCAATTTGGTAAAACACCAGAGAGAACTTTGGTGATTTTATAAAATTATTAAAAATGATTTTTGATGCAAACTCAACTGGATGGTCTTGTATATGTTTAGGGCTATCAAAACCTAGAAGGGTTTAATTTTTAGAGCATCCTACAAAATTTGGTGGACAGATCTTTAAAATGCATGTTTCTGCCATTTTGGCATTTTAGTTAATTAATTTGTGTGATGATATTTTTGTGTTACAATATTGTTTTCTAGCATGTATAAGTTGTGTGAACTTGCTTTCTAAGTATTACTTAGCTATTTTAGCATGTTAGATTGTGTGGAATTGAGTTGAGAAGAAATAGAATTTTTGTTAATAGCATTTGATTATTCTCTAGTTAATATTTGCATAGCATTTTTGAGTGATGAATTCATGTGCAAAGCACTTGGATTTTTTGAGTGTATCCAGTACCATGTTGGTACTTAGTTTGTGTGTTATCACCTCTGCTATGTTGCATTGGAATTGGTAGAAAAGCATTATTAGCTTTGTCATGACTATGAGAATGGTTATGGAAAAAGTCCCTCATGTGTGGAATTTTGACATAATCATTTGTGGTTTTGTGACCACATATTTTTGGGTTGTATCCATAGGTCCAGTAGCATTTTGATAAGGTTGTTATGAGTACTTGACACCTAAAGTTTTCACATGTGTGAAAGCAATAGCATGAGTATCATTACCTTGCTTATTTTAGCACCCTGTTATCTTCTGCTAGTATTGTTATTGCACTAGAAGCTTGTTTAGTCTTTTGTTAAATTTTTAGCAAGTGGACCAGAGGCATTGTGACCTCTTAATGCTTTGATATGCTAGTGGAACACCCACTGGTTTCATTGCATTTTTGGTGGAAACATTATTTCCCCCACACTAGATGTGTTTCTTTATATATGTTCTGAGTAGATCTTTAAATGCTTTTTAGGCTTATTGCTAGATTAATTCTCATGAAACTAGTACCATTTAGGTACTGTTATTTTGGTTATAGAACCTCTAAATACTTGGTGCTTGTTTTTGAAATAGGTTTAAAATAGAAATGCTTAAGGACTAGATTTCACACTAGGATATTCATGTATGCTTTTTGTCTTGTTTTCCCTTAGGGAAAAATATGAATCTTTGGTGTGGAAACCAGAGGATGGAATGTCCTTGTGGCATTATTATCTTAGGGTTTTCACCTCTGATAGGTTTCCTCTTAAGTAGCATAAAAGCATGAATACACTTGGATGACTAGGAATTAATCTCCTCACATGTGTAGCATTTTAAGCATAGTTTTTCCTTGTTTCCTAGCTATGTTTTTTATGTTATTTTGTGGAATCCAGTAGAATTTATGGTACTGGTTAGAGGAGTATTTTTCCTCTGATATCTTGCACACTTGTGCATAAAATTAACTAGTGTAGCCTAAACTAGTCTAGTATTTTTCCTAAATTTTCTACTAGTATGAGTAGGAGTTTTTGGATGCTAGATTGTTTGTTTGGAGCACTTTTATAAAAGTGACCAGAGGCTTATTAACCTCTTGGTGAGCATATTTAATAGTGGGACACCCACTGGTATGTTTGCCTCATGGTGGAAAAAAGGTTTGACTTGTTGTCATGAGCTTATTTCACCACTTGAGTAATTTAGCAAATTATGTGTGCTAGCCATAGAGATTGTTGTGGGAATTCTTAGACATCAAAATGTGTTTTATGTGACACCCTACTGTCTAGTAACATGTGCTTTACCCACTGGTCCATGGTGTTCTTAACTAAAAATCATTGAATTGGCCACACATAAACACTAGGAAAAAAGCAGACTTTTCAACTATAGTTTTTATGCCAATTTTTCTTAAGGGAAAAATAGAGAACTTGGGTGGTACTTCTTGATTGCTTGATGTATGTATTACTTGTAGCCTTGTTTGTCTTGTTTGGTTCTGAATGTGTGTCCTTTATTCTCTTTTTACGGCGTTAGAAAAAACGAAGAGGAAGGAAGTGTCGTGAAGCTGTGTTTCAAGTTCCAGTCACTCCAACAACCAGGGACACAAAGAGATACCAGGCAAGCCATCCTGATGCTTGCTGATACAATACTTATCATTATCTATCATGCATGTTTTACCTCTGAAGTTTTTACCAAAAACTTGGTTACAAAACTATTTTTGAGGTGGAAATTACTACTATACTATATTATAGGTTACTATCATGCCAATAGTTAAACTTGGTAATACCAAGCCCATAGGCCACCATATGGTATTTATTACCATCAAATATACTAGTCCCTAAGTGTACACCCTAAAATTGTGATTTACAAAACAAAGGCTTTACGGAAAAACCCGGAGAAAAGGCGGATCCTTGTTTCCGGAGGAATGTGGAAGTGGTCATTTTTGAGAAAGTGGTGTTTTCAAAAATGACACATAACCTAGTCTTCGCCGGACAACCTTTACCGTACTGCCACCCTACCCCAACATGGGCAAGGGCTTAACTTGAAGTTTGTTCTTATTAGTGTGTGCTATCTCACTTGCTATAAGGGGCGTCGTACCCTCGAACCGAATGTCGTCAAAACTCCCAATGTTGAGGCATATAAAGTGTGGGATTAATTTTCCCTCCGGTTGCATCGGTTGAGTCTCCTGTCATGGCGATGTGCGACATGGTGCCGAGGAGATTAAAACTGAGAGATAGGCATATTCTAGCTTGAACATAGTGGATGGTTATGATCATATACCTGATGTTTACATACTGTTGTTACAGTCCGTGATTGTTCACGGGAGGTGTACTGGATCTGGTGGATGTGTACACCTGCAGAGTACAACTTTTTCGAAGAAGCCGCGTCCTCGGATATGGACAGTTGAATGGCCATGTAGCTAGCATTGTGTCAATGTTTTCAAAAAGGAGTTTTGAAAGGGAAATTTTGGAAAGGAAGTGTTGAACTTGTGAAGTTCGGAAAGGAATGGAAACTTATACCGTGGAGGTATCGTCGATGATGAAAAGCCAGATGATGTTATACAAAACAAAATGTTTTGCAAAGAAAACCTTTTCTACTCTAAGCAAGAATTCTGGAAACTGATTCCATGAAGTTTGCAAAGAGAAAATATTCTTTAACAATTTTTACAAAACCTCTTGTACATGTGAGATCTACAAGAGAAATAAAACTATTATTTTTCTTCTGAAGTATCTTCTTCAACGAAGATACAAATAAACCTGACTGCAACTGTGGTGTCATCATATATGAACACCATTGATAGTGAACCATATATAGCCTACCTAATCCACCATATAAGCATTTGCAAGTTGGTAAGTGACATGATGGATGTCTTGCTGAGTACATTCAAATGTACTCATTTGGTTTCGCCCCTGGTATCTACTTATCAGATTTGGAGAAGGAGCCTCCAAAGGAGATCTACGAAGAGAAGTACGGAGCTGACGGCTTTGCGAACTAGGATCGTCTCCGGGTCAGCAGCCTGTAGGTTAAGGCGTGACTTGGGCTCAACTACGTTGTGTTTTATTTGCCTTCCGCTGTGTTTGTTAAGTGCCTGCCCTTTTGGCAGTTGTGCTAGACTTGATCATGTGATCATTTGTGTAATACCTTTATGTATTCGTGTAATGGATGATGTATTTCTGTGTGCCAACTGTGTATGTTGTTCACGACTGATCTTTCTGGGATCGTGAATGTATGCATACGTAGGGTTTCAGACTGCCGGTCTGGGGTCCTTACAGTGCTCTCCCGGCAGGGTTTGCATTGAAACAACTCTAAGAACAAAGCAAGGTTTGGGGGAATGCAGAGATAGGCTTCACAAAGGACTAGCTTATAGTGGTCCAAAAGATCTCGGAAAAAGGGGTGACCCGGGGGGCGGAAACCCCGGATCACGTGCTCAAGAAAGATAACTACCTCATCTGGACCGGGTGAAGGCCGGGTTTCCTCACCCGGCGTCCTCCAATGGATGTCCGACTCTGCGGGCAGAACCCCAGACTCGGCTAGCTCGCCGAGTTTCGCCTTGGTAACAGTCGATTTCGCCCAGTTGGCGGAAATCGACTGACCCGACTTTTGCTTCGAAGCCGGGTTTTTTCCCTTGAGCTTGGCGCTAGTTTTGGGTGCCATGGAGAATAGATCTAGACGAAATTAAGTTTAAGTAAGTAGAGTTCCAGAAATTCGAGAAACGCATCTAATTGATACAGCAGGAAAAGAGAGATGTGAATTAAAACGCTTGCAAGGAATACGGAAATGGACCTAGGTAAGATTGACCGCGAACAAATATGGGATTAGGGGTTCGCAAAAATGCATCTAACTAATGGAGCAATGGCGGAGAAACATAGATGAGATTCAAGTCTAACAACAATGCAAGATTGGAGGGGATGAATTTCAGATCTAGATCCGTTGAGGCTTACCGGAGATGGAGATGGAGTTTGGCTTGCGTGGTGGCGGTGGCCCGACAATGGTGCATGCGTGCGGCCTGGAAGGCTTGAGCCGCCCCTTGGAGTTCCGATGGCGCGCCTGATCTCCGGTGCGGAATCCGGCGGGTATGGCGGCACGGACGTGGAGGTGCTAGACGACGGCGCTAGACGGCGGCTAGAGGCGAGCTTGGTGGCGCAGGCGCAGCTCCGGTGTTGGGATTTGGCCTAGGATTGCAGGCAAAGAGGTTGAGCGGGAGGAACAAGATGAAGAGGAAATGAGCCGTTTGGAAAACTTAGGGTTAGCCCCCCCCCCCCCCCGGGCCTATTTATAGGCGCAGGGGAAAACCCTAGGACTTAACGGTAAGATTGAGAGATTTTCGGAAAAGATTGATCCGGCCCGAGAATTTGGGGATAAGAATCGAGGTAATTATTGCGTGACATCCGGATAAGTTGAGTTGGTGGAGTGAATCGGGATTAAGGTGTATTACTCGGACTGGCTGATAGAGATATGAATGCCGGGTCATGTCATGTTTCCTTGGAGTGTTAACCCGGGAAATGATGCCTTGGCTCGGGGGAAACCGGGTTATTATATGGACCGCCCAAAGAGCAGGCCTGGCTATGGTTAAAGCACTCTAACCTGGTATATTATGAATTTGAATGTTTATTGTTTTGCAGGGAGTAGCGTGCGCTTCATGGTTGATCCCAAGATTCCCAAGCTATTCTGGGGACTAAAGTTGGTGGAATGGTAACCCGGTAGGCTCATGCCTAGGCGAAACTCGGCCCGAAGGAAATCACACAAGACCCGGCCCAAGGTGGAGGAGTTTCTAGAAGGCCCAAAAGGGAGCGTGGATCTTGATGGAGGGATGATAACCCGGCAGGCTAACGCCAAGGGGTAACTCGGCCGAAAGGACGCTGCGTAAGACCCGTCTTAGGATAAAGGGGCTTCTAGAAGGCCCAGGAACATAGGCCTCGTAACCCGGATTGTGGGTTTCGGTAAGGAAGTTTAGGGTTTGGAAGCAGAGTCCGGGTAGGATTCAGAGTACGCCTTGGAGAGTAAGCCAGGGGGTCCGGATGTTATATAAGCCGCTCCCTAGGTTAGGGTTAGATAAGTTTTTGAGCGTGAGCAAGAACACAATCGCCGGATTGCGAGGTATCGAGTATCCATTGTAACACGAGAGTTGAGATAATATATTTAGATCGGAGACTCAGCGACTTGATTGCCGGCTACCAGATCGCATATCACCATGGTTCCCTTTGAGCTAAACCCTCTCCCAAACACCAGAGTCGATTTGCCCCAAGACAAGTTACCCCCGGTAACGTCTGCCGTGATTATCCCACGACAGTTGGCGCCCACCGTGGGGCCTACGTACAAGGGTGTTTACATCCTGGGAGAAGCTCGGGAGAACATGAAGAACCTCGTCATCGGCGAGATCTACATCAACCCCGAAGGAGAGAAGATGGTGGACGATTTTGGCTGGGGCCAGAGTCGGACCTGCTCGAATCCGGATCTGTCGTGACAATCGGCCGGATCAGCGTCTTCATTGGCATGGTACGTACGTCCGGTTCAATCCCTGACGATTTTGGATTTGATTCTGTGTCAGGGGAGGCCACCTGCGTTCAGTCTGATGGAGAGGAATCGGTCGGGACGATAGATCCGACAGAAGAGCCCACCACGAAGAGGGAACAGCCGGAGGAGCCGGCATGGACCCCGCGTGGCCGGGTTACGAGAGAAGATGACACCGAGTCTATCTTGCACCTGCTGGAGGACCGGTGCGAGGAAGATAGCAGTGATGAGGAAGAATACGAATCTGCGCCAAGCACTGTGCGCCAGGTCGCGGTCTACACGGCCCCTGCGACCAATCTTAATCAGGGGAACGTGACCGCGGCCGCCGTCGGAGCAGCACAAGCATTGGCCCAGCAGCAAAATCCGGTTGACGGAAACCCGGTTTTAACCCGGGTTGATGGAGAATCGGCTTCAGTTACCAGCCGAGCGGCGGGAAGCGAGTTGCAGGCGAACACGTTCGGATATCTGGCAAACCGGACACCAGGGGCGGGTCCTTCAAATCCGCAACACCCGGCCCTGTTCAACAACAACCTGATCCTGGATCCCACCGTCCTAGCCACAGTCATAACCCCGGAAAACGCGGTGGAACGTGTTAGGAATCTGGATGTAGCCCGTCGTGCATTGGAGCAACAGAGAAGACAAGTGGAAGCAGAAAAACAAGGGGTAGCTGCGCGCCAGCGTGATCTGGATGCATTGGAGAACCGGCTCCGAGAAGAGACAACCAGGGTGCATCAAAGGCACCAGACCAGATTACCGGCAACGGGTGGAGTCATAAACCCGGCCGCACTATTCATCACACCTCAGGATCAGCCGATTCCAGTGGTGAACCAAGGAACTGTACATCAACCCGCAACTGGAGGAGCACAGCCGGTAAACGTGCAGGCCGGGTTACCCATATTACAGACTGGAGTTACTACCGGCAACTCATTACCACCACCACCACCATCACGATTTCGCATGCCAGCAGGTCCTTACAACAACCCCATGGATAATGTGTACGCAGCAACACTCGCATTGAACCAAATCCCCGTGAGAGAGTCACCCCACGCAGAGGAAACCCGGCGGGCGATAGATCTGTTGCGCACCGCGGTGGCACAGCAAGTTAATTACCCGGATAACAGAAGTGGAATGCATGGGACACCATATATCAGCCAGCAACGAGGCAATACCGGCAATATTCAGACAAGTTCAGCGCGGCGGAGGGCAGAGCACCAGCAAATGCCGCCTCCTCCCCGTGTTCAGGCCGTACCAGCAGCATCAGCAGCGCAAGTTATTGTGGACAGTTCCAGAGCCAGGAGAGCCGCGGCCGGGTATGCGGTGCACGGACCAGCAGCAGTGCCGCGTCCAGCCGTACCCCCCGCAGGATCGCACGTTTCCCGAGTAAGGCCAGTTCCGATTAATCCCGCTGGGCCCAAGTGTCTGTCAGATAACATCAGGGCTGAGCCTTACCCGGATATATTCAAGGAACCGGGTAAGGTAGTGAATTATGAGCCGACTATGGATCCAGAAACATGGTTGAGCAGTTATGAGATGGCTATGTCGATTCGCAATACATCTGAAAATCTTGAAGCCAAGTTCATGTACTTAATGATGTCAGAGGGAGCAGCCAAGTTATGGTTCAACAATTTACCGGAAGGATCTATCAAGTCATGGGAGGAGTTGAAAACTGTGTTTATCAAGCACTTTCATGGGACGTGCAGAAAGCTATTTACTATTGATGACCTAGAGCGGTGCGTCCAGAAGAAGGGAGAATCGGCGCACAGCTGGGTGCGCCGAGTTATGGAGATACTTCACTCATCCACAGATATTCAGCCCAAAGATGCGTTACAAGCTATGGCAAAGACGTGCAAGTACATACCTTTAGTGCAAAAGTTAACTCGCATGAAATCCAGTCGGAATTCTTCAGAGGTTACGATGGGAGAGCTAATGGACGCATGCAACAAACACGCTGCAACGGATACTACAGAAGAGGACGTCGATGACAAGAAAGCAAAAGCAAATGCAAGTAATAATGGAAGAACCGGCAATGGACCAACGCCGGGTAACAACGGAGGTAACAATGGGAACAATCGGAACAAGCGCCCGTTTGAGGGAAGCTCCGAGTTTGTCGCTAGTACAGAAGCCGGGTCTTCGAGACCTAGGGCAGAAGGAAATTTCAATGGAGGAAACCATAACGGAGGAAATTATCAAGGACCACCAAGGCCAGGTAACAATTGGGATATCTTCAGAATGGCGTGTCCTAAGCACAGCAGGAACGGTAGGCCGGCTAACCACTCATTGGAGCAATGTGCGGACCTACAAAGATGGAAGAACGAGGAAGTAAACAAGGCTATACGAGGTGCAGGTCGGGGAGGAGGACCGGGTCCGGGTGGAAACCCGGGAAACGGCCCACTCCCAGCCGGTAACCCGGCAGGCGGAAATCCGGGTAATAACCAGGGAGGAGCTGGAGGTTTCCAAGCCAACCCCAAGCAATTGGGACAATACCACGTGCATACTACAGGAATTTCCAACAAGGATAAAAAGATACTGAAAAAGGCGGTAAACTCGGTTTCCTCGGCCGTTCCGAGATACCTGAGGTGGTCGAAGCAGGATGTAACGTGGAGCAGAAGAGATCACCCGGAAAGGGTAGAACACCCGGGAGTCTTAGCATTAGTGGTTGCGCTGCAGGTTAACGGTTATGAGCTGAAAAAGGTCTTAATGGACGGCGGAAGTAGTATCAACATCTTATATTGGGAGACCTTTCTGCGCATGGGCCTTAAAGAGTCCCAGCTACAGAAGAGTTCAACAGTTTTTCACGGGATAGTACCGGGTCACTCAGCGTGCCCCGAGGGAAAAATCACATTGGAGGTAGCTTTTGGAGAATCAAAGGACAATTTCCGGGTTGAGTGGCTCACCTTCGAGGTGGTCAAGCTGCGCAGCCCTTATCACGTGCTATTCGGAAGGCCGGCTTATGCTAAGTTCATGGCCAGGCCGTGTTATGTGTATCTACAGCTAAAAATCCCGGGTCCCAAGCAGACCATCACCATACATGGGAGCCGGGATATAGCGGCTGAGTGCGATGAAGGAGATGCGGCAATGGCTGAACAAGCTTGCAGAAAAGAGGAACTCCAGTATTACCGGTCTCAAGTAGACCCGGATGACAGAACAGCGTTAAAAAGGCCGAATACTGAAGATGAGAGAGCGAAGTTCAAGGCAGCGCAGGACACCAAGATGGTGGCTTTTGTCGAGGGTGATCCCTCTAAGCAATTTGCTATAGGATCTAACTTGGACAGCGAGCAGGAAAAAGCACTTGTGGAGATCATTCATTCGAATCAGGATGTGTTTGCCTGGACGCCCAGCGATATGCCGGGTATCCCTACAGAACTGGCAGAGCACAGTCTGCACGTTGATCCCAAGTCCAGGCCTGTGAAACAGGGCCTGAGAAAAATGAATGAAGAAAGAAGGAAAGCTATAGGGGAATAAATTGCACGGCTGCTTACAGCCGGCTTTATCATGGAAGTATTTCACCCGGACTGGTTAGCAAACCCGGTACTCGTGATGAAAAAGACCAATGAGTGGAGAATGTGCATTGATTATACGATCCTCAACAAGCATTGCCCAAAGGATCCGTTCGCACTACCAAGGATAGATCAGATCATAGACGCAGTGGCTAGAAGTGACCTATTATGTTTCTTGGATGCATATTCCGGGTATCATCAGATCAAGCTCAAGAAGGAAGATTGGGAGAAAACATCGTTCATAACCCCATTTGGGGTATTTTGTTACAAGACCATGACATTTGGATTAAAGAACGCTAGCGCAACCTATCAGCGGTGCATTCAGAAGTGCTTTAAGGACCAAATCGGACGCAACGTTCACGCATATGTGGATGATGTGGTGATCAAGACCAGGAAAGCAGAGACATTCATTGATGATCTGAAGGAAACATTCAAGAACCTGAGAAGGTACCAGATGAAACTTAACCCGACGAGGTGTGTCTTTGGAGTCCCAGCCGGGAAATTACTCGGCTTTATCGTTTCCGAGAGAGGAATTGAGGCAAATCCGGATAAAATCAAAGCTATTCAGAGTCTGAAAAAGCCGGAAAATTTGAAGCATGTTCAGAAGCTCACAGGGTGCGTAGCAGCGCTTAGCCGGTTTATATCCAGACTCGGAGAGAAGGCAATACCCTTGTACCGGCTCTTGAAGAAATCTGATAAATTCGTATGGGACCAAGAGGCGGACGAGGCGTTCGAGGCACTAAAGAAGCAGTTATCTGAGGCACCAGTCCTAGCAGCCCCGGTGTCGTGGGATAATCACGGAAGACGTTACCGGGGGTAACTTATCTTGGGGCAAGACGACACAGGAGTTTGGGAGAGGGTTTTGCTCAGAGGAAAACATGATGGAACTCGATCTGGTAGCCGGCAATCAAGTCGCCGAGTCTCCGATCTCGATATATTAACTCAACTCTCGTGTTACACTGGATGCTCGATATCAAGCGATATTGCTAGAACTCTTGGATCTCTCTTAACCGAACTTAGGGGCCGGTTTATAAAGCACCCGAACCCCCTGGCTTGCCCTCCAAGGCGCACCCTGAATCCTACCCGGACACTATGTACAAAACCCTAACTTTCCTTACCGTAACCCACAATCCGGGTTACGAGGCCTACAATCTTGGGCCTTCTAGAAGTTCTTTTATCCTTAGCTGATCTTGCGCAGCGTCCTTTGGGCCGAATTACACCTTGGAGTTGGGCTACCGGGTTATCATCCCTCCATCAGTAGTCCCCCGAATAACTTGGGCTTCACAAGATCCTCTTTGAAGCGCACGCTATTCCCTGCAAAATTATCAAACTTACAAGTTCAATGGGGGCCGGGTTACGTTGCTTTGATGAACAGCTAGGCCTAACTCCACGGCGTCCATATAGTAACCCGGCTTTCTCCAAGTCTTTACTTGTCTTTCCGGGTCAACACCCCGATAAGAATGTTAAAGATCCGGCTAACTTTACTCGATAATTGACCCTAATTTTGCGGAGAAGATCTCATTCTTGTTTCCGTCCAGATATCTTGTTTAGCACTGAAAGCACACCCCACAGAATCCAGGCAAATAGCCGTTTAACCTGAAATTTCCGGCTGCCAACCGTTGAGCTAGGTTTAGCCGCCCACACCCTTATAAATAGGCACTTAGGAGCAAATCCAACCCCAACGGCTCATTCTCCCCCTTTCTTCTTCCTCCTCGCCTCCGCGCCCAAGCTCACAGAGCATCGCCACGGAGACCTCACGCGCATCACCAGAGCCGATCCGCCGCCGGTTGCGCTCCGCCACTGCTCGCCCCGTGCCGCCGCCAAGATCCGCCGCCGCACCCCCGACCCTTCCGCCGGGAATCGCAAAGGGACACCAAGCTTGTGCTATTTGCCTTCGTCGGGCTTCACTTCGATCTCCTCCAGTAAGTCTCTCGTATCTATCAACTTGCCCTTGCAATTTCTCGATTTACTTCAGATTGGATCTAAGTCAACCCGCCGGTCATTTTCTTGGTCACGCCGAATTAGGCCTCTTGAATTCATTCTAACTCACCCAATGGATTGAATATAGACTTCACTTTACTCCCCTACTGCCCATAGTCACTAATTTCACCACAAATCTAGAAATGGAATCTCCAATCTAGGCTCGGGCCGCCCAAATTCTCCGCTCCTGACTCTGTTACCCGGAAAATCTTCTTTTTCCGGCTCTTTTGCTTACAGTATATACATGGGCAACCATCCAATTTCTTCAAACACCTTTCAATACATAAGCTCCCCATAATTTTCATAATGATGCTTGATACCCGGATAATTTGCAATCTTGCTCCACAAAACGATACCCGGATAATGCTTAGCTTCCATGTTATCTTGATATCGCTCGTCAATACTCAGACAACTCATGGCTTCCGAGTCTTACTCCTTGTACCCTTCTACCTCGTGCTTTGCAGGTCAATCCCATGGCTCCCAAGAAGCATGGAAAAACACCGGCCAAGGCCAAGACCACCAGCTCCATATCCGCCAATTGGGCGCGATCCACGGTTACGAAGGCCAAGTTAGAAGAACTGGCCGAGTTAGGGGTTCTGCCCCCTCAAAAGGAGATCCACTGGAGGGTTCCGGGTAACGAGACCCGGCCTACGCCCGCGGATGATGAGGTAATATGCTTTGTGGAGCACGTGACCCGGGGGTTCCGTCCTCCGGGTCACCCTTTCTTTCGAGACATTTTGAGCCACTACGGCCTCCGAATATTTGACATAGGGCCTAACTCTGTGTTAAATATTTCCCATTTCATCGTTCTTTCCGAGTCATACTTGTGCACACCGCCAAGTTTGGCTCTTTTTATCGAACTTTTTCAGTGCAAACCGTGCCGCGAAAGCGGTGACGGGGCACTTCTCGCTTGCGGCGGGGTCTCTATCCAGCGCCACAAGAATTCTCTGATGCCCCTCACTCTCAACTCCACGTCAAACACTGGCAACTCTCATATTTCTATTGCCGAGACACCTCCCCACCCGGCCAAAAGAAACTGCCGGGTTACTCGGAGGGCCTTCTCGATATCTCCGAGACCTTCAACGCCTTTGCCCCTGACTCGGACAGGGAGGCAATCCGGCCTTTATTAGCCAAAATCTCTATTCTTTCGGCCCAAGGTCTCAATGGGCTTAACCTGGTGAAAACTTGGGTCGATTTCCGGATCCAACCCAATTCCATCCGCACTAAGTTAATGTGCGAGTATTCGGGACACACCACGGACTCGCTCCGATACTCCACCCATAGCTTTGCAACCGGAGACACCAACAAGACTATCAAGAGCTTCTTGACAGAGAAGTTGGAGGTAATCCGGAATATAGCCGGGTTAGAACCCTTCACGCGTGAGAACCCGGCCCCCAAGGTAAAGACTCGGCTTTCATATCTTTATCTTCACACTTTCCACTCGATATGGCTAATAACCCTTATTCTTATATCTTCATCTCAGGCCGATGATCCCTTTTGGAAAATTGAGACTCCTCCTAGCTCTGAAACTCCAGAGGAGAAAGAAGACGCCGTTAACTCGGATGAAGGTACATTCCGAATTTCACTTAGCTTTTTTGAAATCGCCGTTGCTCGTTCTTCATTTTCCGATTGTAAATCCTGATAACTTTCAGAACAAGAAGAGAAGGACGACGAAGAAGAAACTGAAGGAAGGTGGAATCAGCGAGTGACGAGGACGACGCTGAGCCAACAGTCAAAGTCGGAGCAAAGAGAAAACCCCAAGGGGTCGTCTTCAAGGTTCCATACCTTTTCCTTGCCTCTAAACCATATTTCTTTGATAACATGCACGAACTAAACCGGAAATTATCCACTTGGTCATATTTGAAGGAACCGCTCGTGACCAAGCGTCGGGTGACTCGGAACTTTCCGGGTGATGGCGCTCTTAATCCGGGCATTTCGTCGTCTCCGGCTCAACGCGCTGGTATTTGACTAATTCCTTCTTGGGTATCAAAGCCTTTCTGAACCATTCCCTTACAGGATAATCCTATGTCTTGCTTGATGTTTTTCAGCTTCATCCGAGTCCAGCAGTGAGCTCCCCTCGGACTTCGTGGTGAATCCCGGGTAAAGTTCCCTTCCTGATGCTTTATCACCTTTTCATCACTTTTTTCCAGTTATATGCTAACTGCCTGCTTACATTGTCCATAGAGCCGCGGTCACTGTTAGCGACCAAGAAGATATGGAGACCGATGACCCGGATATAGAAAACCTGACTGATGATATGCATGCCGCAGCTTGCGGAGAAGGACAACAAGTGCCACCAATAAACCCAGCCGACCGAGAGGCCGAGTATCCCGTAGCCTCGCACGTACTCGAGGAGGAAGAAACTGCGAGCTTGGGCACGGGAGGAGGGGCACCAGACTCCGATACTCGGACGACCCGTATACCCTCTTTCAAGAAGAGAGCCCCTTCTCCAAGTCCCCAAGATCCCGTGTCTTCCCATTTGGGCAATGATACTTTTGACCAGATGATGAGAACTCTCCTTGCTATGAAGGCCTCGGAGAAAGATGTGCTAGAGCGCATGGCAGCGGAGCACCAGGTAATGTTACCTAATATCTCTTCTTATCCATCTAGTCCCCAAGTGCCGAGTATAATTTGTTGAAATTGTGCTCGGTATTCTGCGCGATAATCGGCTTTGCCATGATACCCGACTAATTCTCATACTTTGGTTTCTCACAGGCACAGGCCACCCGGTCTGATTAACTTTTGCTCAAGACCGAGCAACTGCTGCTTGCCGAGGTAAAGCGGAGGGAGGCCCTTGAGGATGAAGTGGAAACTTTAAAGAAGAACGTTTCCAAATACAAGAAAAGGTGTACCACTGCTCGAACCGCACTGAAAAAGCTATCGGAGCAAGTTACTGATACTTATCGTATCTTGCTTAGTAAGTTTCTTGCTGCTGATGCTTTCACGCCTCTATTTTGTTACATGATACTCAGAATTACTGATATGGCCTTTCTTTGTTTCAACTGCAGGTGCTAACCTTGCAACCCCAGAAGAAGATGCTGTTGCCAAGGCTAAAACTTTAAAGACTGTGCTCCGGACTTTCTTTGCCGGCACCAAGTATATATTAGATGCCGTGAAGTGGCCGACTGAGGTATATCCGGGTGAGGAAAATCTTATCCAAGCTTGCTCCACTGTGCATGCATGGATCGAGATCTGGAAACGCTCGGCATGCCGGATTGGTATGACCCGGGCCTTTGCGTTGGCGGAGGCTTATTTTCCTAAGCTTGAGCCGGCAAAAGTGATATCCGGGTTTCCAGAATTCAAAGCAGACGGCTCCAAGTTTGGGCCCAAGGACTTCAAGGCCGCAGAATCCGCAGTGCGTCACTCGGCAACTACTTTGGCCGATAGTATGGATCTGGGTACGCTTATGAGTTCGTACGATGCTGAAGGCAAAATCGTGAAGGAGGAAGCGCCCCCACCCTTGGACATTTTGGATAAATGGGCTGCCGATTCGGCCAGGAAGAGGGAAGAAACCGCGAAGAGGGAGGCCGAGTTAGGATCAGAGCCAACCACCTCTACACCGGCTGTCCTCCCGCCTGTCCGTCCTGATGCGAAGAATCCGGGTGACGATGCCGGGAGAGCTGGGGAGCAAGCCCAGGACCAAGACCCGGAGGGCAAGGGCAAGGGTGTGGACCCTACTCAAGAAGCCTAGTAAACAAATGCTATCACGATACCTTGGTCGTTTTGCTGCTCTTGTTCGAGACAGATATTCTTTTGTCGGTGCACCTATGCACCTTTGATATTAGTACCAAGATTTGTAACGTACTTTAATTCCTTGATATATCTCGTGCCTCTTCTGGCCTCTGGATGAACTTGATATTTATCTGGTTTTTGAGCTTATTCTCGATATCCGGCTTTCCTTATTGTTCCTTTTGTGAGACTCGGTTTCCGAGCATCGTGGGTTCTAACAGGCGGACTTTTCTCTAAGTCCCCAAGTCCCCAAGACTCAGATGTTAGGGTTTTTTGAGCTTAGTAACGACTTGTTTCTGTTTCACAATCCCCAGTCCCCAAGGCCCGAAATCCGAGTCTGGTATGTGTGGTCTTTTCCAGAGAACAAATTGTTTCTACTAAGCCCAAGCCCTAGAGCCGTTTCACGTGAGTATTGAAGTTATGCTTGATAAACGTTGAGTTTCCAGCTATTAGCCTTATACTCTGCATAACTTGTGGTTTAGATGACCCTTTTGACAATCTTGTACTATAAGTCGGCTTTCGCGTGGATATCATGTTGTTACATCTATACGAAAACAGGGTCAGGCAAGTCCCATTGGGCTTCATGGCTGATTGTAATCATAAGCGAGCAAATCATGCCACTTTAGTGCGAGTCACATCGAGCTTAAGTAAGAAAAGTCAAGAAAATTTGGCTCCTTTGTCCGGTTATAAGATTGCAGCCGTACTCCTTTGCGAGTAATCGGCCCTTATAACTCATAGGCATCAAGGCCGGGTCTTTGAGTTTGTAACTGTGCTATTCAAGCAATCAGCCCTCAAGACCTATATATATGCAACATACTTGATGATACTGATGTACTGGTAGCGATAAATAATACTTATCTGTAACCGGAGTGAAGATCATAAAATAAGACTTGATAACCATCTCTTTATTGATACGAGAAAGTTTTGGGTCAGCAGGCCGCCTCATTAAAAACCTTCCAGTCCCCTTAGGTACCCTGGATAGGAAAAGAGTGCGTCTGGAACCTGCTGCCCGTTACATTGTTTTAGTTCTTCTTGGGACTCTGTCCGGAACTGACGTAATCGATGCACACTCTCCACTTGTTGATCTTTTTTACTATGAGTACCGGGTTTGCCAGCCAATCCGGATAAGGCGTTTCCATGACGCGGCTGGCTGTGAACGGCTGCGCAATTTCTTTTCTCGTGGTGGATTGTTTGAGTGAATCACCCTTGATGAAAGCCACCATCTTGGTATCTCGTGTTGCCTTGAGCTTTGCCCTTTCGCCTTCAGTACTCGGCTTTTTCAAGGATGTTCTGTCATCCGGGTCTGCTTGAGACCGGTAATATTTGAGTTCCTCTTTTCTACAAGCTTGTTCAGCCATTGCTGCATCTCCTTCCTCGCACTCAGCCGCTATGTCCCGGCTTCCATGTATGGTGATGGTCTGTTAGGACCCGGGATTTTTTAGCTGTAGATACACGTAACACGGCCTAGCCATGAATTTAGCATAAGCCGGCCTTCCGAATAGCGCGTGATAAGGACTGCGCAATTTGACCACCTCAAAAGTGAGCCACTCAACTCGATAATTATCCTTTGATTCCCCAAAAGCTACCTCCAATGCGATTTTTCCCTCGGGGCACGCTGAGTGACCCGGCACTATCCCATGAAAAATTGTCGAACTTTTTTGTAGCTGTGACTCCTTGAGACCCATGAGTAGAAAGGTTTCCCAATACAGTATATTGATGCTACTTCCACCGTCCATCAAGACCTTTTTCAGCTCATACCCATTGACCTGTGGTGCGACTACCAATGCTAAGACTCCCGGGTGTTCTATTCTTTCCGGGTGATCCCTTCTGCTCCATGTTACGTCCTGTTCTGACCATCTCAGGTATCTCGGGACAACCGAGGACACCGAGTTTACCGCATGTTTCAGTATCTTCTTGTCCTTGTTGGAACTTCCTGTAGTATGCACGTGATACTGACCCAACTGCTTGGGGTTGGCCTGGAAACCTCCTGCTCCCCCTTGGTTGTTACCTTGATTTCCAGCTGCCAGGTTACCGGCTGGGGGTGGACCGTTGCCCGGGTTTCCACCTGGACCCGGTCCTCCTTCCCGACCTGCACCTCGCATGGCTCTGTTCACTTCCTCATTCTTCCACCTCTGTAGGTCGGCGCACTGCTCCAAGAAGTGGTTAGCTGGCCTACCGTTCCTGCTGTGCTTCGGGCATGCCATTCTGAAGATGTCCCAATTATTACTCGGCCTTGGTGGCCCTTGATAGTTTCCTCCATTGTGATTTCCAGTATTGAAATTTCCTTCTGCCCTGGGTCTGGAAGATCCGGCTTCAGTGTTGGCGACAAACTCGGAGCCTCCTTCAAACGGGCGCTTGTTCTGGCTGTTGTTACCCGGCGCTGATCCATTGCCGGTTCTTCCGTTATTACTTGTATTTGCTTTTGCTTTTTTATCGTCAGTTTCCTCTTCCGTAGTGTCCGTTGCGGCATGTTTGTTGCACGCATCCATCAGTTCTCCCATCGTAACCTCCGAAGCATTCCGACTAGATTTCATGCGAGTTAATTTTTGTACTAAGGGTGTGTACTTGCAGGTCTTTGCCATAGCTTGCAGCGCATCCTTGGGCTGAATATCTGTAGATGAATGAAGTATTTCCATAACCCGGCGCACCCAGCTGCGCGCCGATTCTCCCTTCTTCTGAACACATCGCTCTAGGTCATCAATAGTGAATAACTTTCTGCACGTCCCGTGAAAGTGCTTGATAAACGCAGTTTTCAATTCTTCCCATGACTTGATAGATCCTTCCGGTAAATTGGTGAACCATAACTTTGCTGCTCCCTCTGACATCATTAGATACATGAATTTGGCTTGAAGATTCTCGGACGCATTGCGAATCGACATGGCCATCTCATAACTGCTCAACCATGTTTCTGGATCCATAGTCGGCTCGTAATTCACTACTTTACCCGGTTCTTTGAACTTTTCCGGGTAAGGCTCAGCCCTGATGCTATCTGAAAGACACTTAGGTCCTGCAAGAATGGTCCACTACAAGAAATATGTCAACTAGTGACATTATGCCGATGACCGTAAAAAAATTGGTCACATATGTTGAGTCAATTGATTGAGAGAGTGTATACATGTAACTGAGTTGGTCACAATACAAACAAAAGGGGTTTCCTTCCCTATTCTGCCCTAATTGAGACCAATTTAAGTGGTCATTGTGCCTTATTTGCCAAATCACCGCCTATGTGTCATAGCTGGACCCACCACAGCTCAGCAATTTCGCCAACATGTCGTGGTAGAAACGGGTACTAGGACAACTTAGCAATTTTCGCCAACATGTCGTGGTAGAAACGGGTACTAGGACAACTTAGCAATTTTCTCTTACATGCCATGTAGGCAGGGTCCACGTGGAAGCACACACATGATTCTTTAACATTAATTCGCATTTTTCGCATAAAAATGCGGAGGGAGGGTTCGAACCCACGACCTCCCTCCATCCATCCGCGCTCCACTCCGCCTGACCAATAGGCCACCAGCTCGCTCATGTTACAATAGCCAAACGACATGCTTTTTAGGTGCAATCGCGGTCATGGGCCAAGCCTCCGCAGGGAATAATGGAAGGCCCATTCATGATCCTCAGCCTGCCCTAGGGAATAGAGAGGCCGGATGCAGGCCCGGTCGGCCTGCTTAAAGCCTGGGCCGATTCGGTTGGCTTTTTTTTCCCTTCTTTTTATTCTTTTTTTTCGTTTTCTTTTATAGTTTTTGATTTTAAACTCTAATTTTAACCAAATAAATTTTATTTTTTTCCAAAAATGTCCTATGTCATTATATAGTATTAAAAAAATGTTTTTATCCAATAAAATATAAAAATCTATTTTTTGATTTTTTGAACCTTTTATGCCGATTTCTTAAAACCGTCAAAATGGGAGACATGACCGTTCGTACCTAGGGGTTGAATCTTGATGAACTATTGGTGAATCTATGTTGAAATAGGTACTTGGATACCTAAAAATGATTTTTTCAAAAAATCACGAGCAAACTACGAGGCACCTGTAGTTCAAATTTGGCCCGGTTTCAGCTGAATCGGCTGGAATTTGTCTTTTTCAAAAGAGGTGGATGGAAAGATTTTTAGAGGAACTAATTTGGTTATTTTAAGATAAAATGTGGTCTAATATTTTTAGAATTTTATGTGGTACAATTTTGCAACATATTTTTGTAGATGCTTCACAAAAAAACCCGTTTTCGACACTCCGGAAATGGGAAATGGTATTTTTATTCGACGAAAAATAAAACTTTCTTCGGCAACATTGTTAGTTGTTCCAATATGCATATTTTTGTGGAATATGGGCACATTTAAACAAACTATGCCATGGATGTGGCCATAACATCCGTCATTTCGCCCGAAAGCCATGAATCTTCGTACGAGATAGCTCATTTCTGTGAACACACTTTCCACCAAATTGTCGTATTCCAAGTTTATTATTTTTGGTGGATACTAGGAAATATATAACAACACCATGCGACTACCTTGCATCGTTTCGAATTTTTTTTTAATTTTCTGGAATTTTCTAAGACGGTTTCGGGAAACGGTCAAAACGGGGGACATGACCGTTCACACCTAGGGGTTGAATATTGATAAAATCTTGGTGTATCTATGTTGAAATAGGTACTTGGGTACCTTAAAATGATTTTTCAAAAAATAAATAGAAAACTACGAGGCACGTGTAGTTCAAATTTGGCCCGGTTTCAGCTGAATCGGCAGAAATTTGTCTTTTTCAAAGGAGGTGTATTTTGAGCTATTGAGAGGCAATAAGTTTGTTATTTGTAGATCAAACATGACATAATATATTTAGAATTTTACTTTGTACATTTTTGCAACATATTTTGTGTATGTGCTTCACAAAACAAGCCAGTTTTGACACTCAGGGAATGGAAAATGGTATTTTTATTCGACGAAAAATAAAACTTTCTTCGTGAACATTGTTAGTTGTTCCAATATGCATCTTTGTGTGAAATATGGTCACATTTAAACAAACTATGCCATTGATGTGGCCAAAACATCCGTCATTTCGCCCGAAAGCCATGAATCTTCGTACGAGATAGCTCATTTCTGTGAACACATTTTCCACCAAATTGTCGTATTCCAATTTTATTATTTTTGGTGGATACTAGGACATATATAACAACACCACGCGAATATCTTGCATCGTTTCGAGTTTTTTTGAATTTTCTGGAATTTTCTAAGCCGGTTTCGGAAAACGGTGAAAACGGGGGACATGACCGTTCGTACCTAGGGGTTGAATCTTGATGAACTATTGGTATATATGTGTTGAAATAGGTACTTGGGTACCTTAAAATGATTTTTGCATAAAATAAAGAGAAAACTACGAGGCACGTGTAGTTCAAATTTGGCCCGGTTTCAGCTGAATCGGCGGAAATTTGTCTTTTTCAAAGGAGGTGTATTTTGAGCTATCGAGAGGCAATAAGTTTGTTATTTGTAGATCAAACATGACATAATATATTTAGAATTTTACTTTGTACATTTTTGCAACATATTTTGTGTATGTGCTTCACAAAACAAGCCAGTTTTGACACTCCGGGAATGGAAAATGGTATTTTTATTCAACGAAAAATAAAACTTTCTTCGTGAACATTGTTAGTTGTTCCAATATGCATCTTTGTGTGAAATATGGTAACATTTAAACAAACTATGCCATTGATGTGGCCAAAACATCCGTCATTTCGCCCGAAAGCCATGAATCTTCGTACGAGATAGCTCATTTCTGTGAACACATTTTCCACCAAATTGTCGTATTCCAATTTTATTATTTTTGGTGGATACTAGGACATATATAACAACACCACGCGAAGATCTTGCATCGTTTCGAGTTTTTTTGAATTTTCTGGAATTTTCTAAGCCGGTTTCGGAAAAACGGTGAAAACGGGGACATGACCGTTCGTACCTAGGGGTTGAATCTTGATGAACTATTGGTATATCTATGTTGAAATAGGTACTTGGGTAACTAAAAATGATTTTTGCATAAAATAAAGAGAAAACTACGAGGCACCTATAGTTCAAATTTGGCCCGGTTTCAGCTGAATCGGCGGAAATTTGTCTTTTTCAAAGGAGGTGTATTTTGAGCTATCGAGAGGCAATAAGTTTGTTATTTGTAGATCAAACATGAAATAATATATTTATAATTTTACTTTGTACATTTTTGCAACATATTTTGTGTATGTGCTTCACAAAACAAGCCAGTTTTGACACTCCGGGAATGGAAAATGGTATTTTTATTCAACGAAAAATAAAGCTTTCTTCGTGAACATTGTTAGTTGTTCCAATATGCATCTTTGTGTGAAATATGGTCACATTTAAACAAACTATGCCATTGATGTGGCCCAAACATCCGTCATTTCGCCCGAAAGCCATGAATCTTCGTACGAGATAGCTCATTTCTGTGAACACATTTTCCACCAAATTGTCGTATTCCAATTTTATTATTTTTGGTGGATACTAGGACATATATAACAACACCACGCGAAGATCTTGCATCGTTTCGAGTTTTTTTGAATTTTCTGGAATTTTCTAAGCCGGTTTCGGAAAACGGTGAAAACGGGGGACATGACCGTTCGTACCTAGGGGTTTAATCTTGATGAACTATTGGTATATCTATGTTGAAATAGGTACTTGGGTAACTAAAAATGATTTTTGCATAAAATAAAGAGAAAACTACGAGGCACCTATAGTTCAAATTTGGCCCGGTTTCAGCTGAATCGGCGGAAATTTGTCTTTTTCAAAGGAGGTGTATTTTGAGCTATCCAGAGGCAATAAGTTTGTTATTTGTAGATCAAACATGACATAATATATTTAGAATTTTACTTTGTACATTTTTGCAACATATTTTGTGTATGTGCTTCACAAAACAAGCCAGTTTTGACACTCCGGGAATGGAAAATGGTATTTTTATTCAACGAAAAATAAAGCTTTCTTCGTGAACATTGTTAGTTGTTCCAATATGCATCTTTGTGTGAAATATGGTCACATTTAAACAAACTATGCCATTGATGTGGCCAAAACATCCGTCATTTCGCCCGAAAGCCATGAATCTTCGTACGAGATAGCTCATTTCTGTGAACACATTTTCCACCAAATTGTCGTATTCCAATTTTATTATTTTTGGTGGATACTAGGACATATATAACAACACCACGCGAAGATCTTGCATCGTTTCGAGTTTTTTTGAATTTTCTGGAATTTTCTAAGCCGGTTTCGGAAAACGGTGAAAACGGGGGACATGACCGTTCGTACCTAGGGGTTGAATCTTGATGAAATATTGGTGTATCTATGTTGAAATAGGTACTTGGGTAACTAAAAATGATTTTTGCATAAAATAAAGAGAAAACTACGAGGCACCTATAGTTCAAATTTGGCCCGGTTTCAGCTGAATCGGCGGAAATTTGTCTTTTTCAAAGGAGGTGTATTTTGAGCTATAAAGAGGCAATAAGTTTGTTATTTGTAGATCAAACATGACATAATATATTTAGAATTTTACTTTGTACATTTTTGCAACATATTTTGTGTATGTGCTTCACAAAACAAGCCAGTTTTGACACTGGAATGGAAAATGGTATTTTTATTCAACGAAAAATAAAGCTTTCTTCGTGAACATTGTTAGTTGTTCCAATATGCATCTTTTTGTGAAATATGGTCACATTTAAACAAACTATGCCATTGATGTGGCCCAAACATCCGTCATTTCGCCCGAAAGGCATGAATCTTCGTACGAGATAGCTCATTTCTGTGAACACATTTTCCACCAAATTGTCGTATTCCAATTTTATTATTTTTGGTGGATACTAGGACATATATAACAACACCACGCGAAGATCTTGCATCGTTTCGAGTTTTTTTGAATTTTCTGGAATTTTCTAAGCCGGTTTCGGAAAACGGTGAAAACGGGGGACATGACCGTTCGTACCTAGGGGTTTAATCTTGATGAACTATTGGTGTATCTATGTTGAAATAGGTACTTGGGTACCTAAAAATGATTTTTTCAAAAAATAAAGAGAAAACTACGAGGCACCTGTAGTTCAAATTTGGCCCGGTTTCAGCTGAATCTGCTGAAATTTGTCATTTTCAAAAGAGGTTTATGTAAAGATTTTTAGTGTAAGTAATTTGAGTTTATGGAGATAAAATATGGTCTAATATCTTCAGAATTTTATTTTGTACAATTTTGCAACATATTTTTTGTAGATACTTCACAAAATATCCATATTTGGCATAATAAGAAAATTGTTTGTTTTTTTATTTGAACATCCTCATGACATCATCATGCATTCAAGTCAGATTGTACAAATTCAAATTTCTTTAGATCCTCAAATTTTATAGAAATTGATTTTTTTTGTCTTCAAGCTATCTAAAAATAGTTGCATCTATTTTCTTTAATTTAGTAAAAAAAAACAAAAAAATAGCACACGGTGCAGACATGCCTGTTATGGCCCAGGTAGCCTAGGTCCATTTGGCCCATTGCACAGCCGCGCAAGCACTACGAGACGTCCGATGCAGATCCGACGTCCGGAAACACCTGCGTCTGGTATTAAGCCAGCGCGTTGACGCCGCCCACGCTAGGAAACCCTAGGTCACCCTCCCTCCTCTCCTTCCCTCGAGTCCCTCTCCCGAGACCGCACCCACCCTCGTCGCTCGCCGCTCGCCGCCGGTTCCCGTGTTCCCGATGCCGCGCAAAGAGAGAGGAGATGGCAGCCTCGTCACCCACAGACCCAACCTCACCGCCGTCACATCCTTCTCCTCTCTGCGCTGCTCACCGGATCCTCCGACGTTGCCGGCCGCTCCGCCATCGGCAACCCGTCTCCAACGCAATGCAAGGTATGCGTTGTTTTCCCATACCTGAATCATCTTCTCCCCATCTCAATCTGAAATCGAAATCGATTCTCTCCTTGCCAGAGGAGGAGGGGAAATCGGACGGGAAGGACCGTGACTTGCGGGAGCCCGGGGCTCCACAAGGAGCTACCTGGCCGCCACCGTCGAGCTCCACAAGGAGCTAGCAGGACCTACCAGGACTTGAGGGAGCCCGGGGCTGCTGCTCGCCACCGGATCTCGAGGTCGACCTGCAGCGGAAGCTCCGGATGGCAACGACCAGGGATGCCGCTGCTGATTCAACAACTGGTGAGTACCCCCTTCTCTCCCGAGCCAGATGCGACCCTATCGACGGATCGCCGCCTAGCAGATCACCTCCATCTCTCTCTCTTTCCCTTCACTCTCTCTGCTTCCCTCTCTTAGTATCTCTATCTCTCCATGCAGATCTCATCGTCCACTGTGAGGGACTTTCGCCCGATGCAGTCCAGCACTACAAGGAGGCTGCTTAGGGCTCGGGTCGACGCCTGCATCCAGGGCCTAAAGCGCGCCATGGACCTCCATCAAGCACACCAGTACCTCCCCGACGACCTCCAGGTACACCTTCGCCATCTGTCTTGCAGTAATGATTGGTGGCTTGTTTTAGCTCCAAGCCATCTGTCTTGCAGTTCTGATGAGTTGTTGATGGCTTGGGGCTAAAACCATTGCTTGTGATCGTCGGTGATGGCCATATTAGCTATGAGATCTGAGGGGCATCATCATTATGATTGTTCTGTTTCTTGTTCTTACTGCTCAGCTGTGTATTATTGTTCTGTTTGTAGTATCTAGCTCAGGTAACAGTGTCCGGATGAAGAAAAAAATGTAGTACCAAAGATAAATATGCTCCATTTCTGTTAGCTTCAAGTCACTCTGCTATCAATTCTTTTTGCCACTTGTGTCTTGTGGATAAAACTAGTTTGCTTTTAAGTTCATCTGTGATGGCCAATAGCTATGTGATTGAGGAAGCGACCATTTGAGACGAACCTTTCTTTTGTGATATATCTTTAAAGTCAATTATAGTTTGAATCTTAAAGCACAAAAACAGCAGCAAGGAATTTGTGCCTTTTAGTTGTCACTGCATATTTCAGTTACACATCCTACTTTAGCATGGACACACAATGTTCTTGCTTGTTTGGTGATTTCTGTTATGGGGTGATGTAGCATGTATTCTGTTACTAGTTCATGTCAGGTGTTGTATGGACTATTTGCATTACCTCCTGGCATTGATTAAATATCTCATATTTGTTTCCTCTGATGATAATGTGCATTGAAGAACGCAAACAGGCCATGGAAACTTATTTATGTTGTATTGCTTACTGCTGTTTTCTGTTTACTGGTGAGCAGGTGATAAACCATGTCTACTCCTCCCTTACTTGCAGCGGATGGCAAGCTCCTCCCAATGTCGCGGATACGTACCAGATCAGGTCAGCTGAACAGTCTTTACTCCATGCTATAATTGCCCTATGATAAAAAACTGTTGTGATACACAATATTACATGTTATGCTGGACATCATATGGCATATGCTTAAACAGTAAGCCTTGTTTCTGTTTATGTGTTTCTATTTTATCTTCCCTGAATTCCTAGGGTTCATATTTTGTACTTCAATTTTATCTTCCCAGACGGTTGCTCTTAAAACTGAAATTGCTGATTAATATCATCCTTGACGGTTTAAGTTGTACTCCTATTGTACAACTTGCGAGTGTAGATGTACTGGTGTAAGCACCCCTTGTGTACTGATGTGGATTTTCCTCTCAATTTGTAGATATACTGATGTGAACCGAAGGAATTTGAAGCAGCTCAAAGCCCCAGTTAGCAGACTTTTTGTATCTTATTGAACTTGTTGTAATGCCGAATTTCTAGGATCTGAGTGTATATTCAATCGTTGTAATTGTAATTCAAATGTTGGGTGTGCTTGATGTACATGTAATTCAAATGTTTTGAATTTGTATTCCAAAAATTCAATTTGATTTTGAAATTGTGCTAAAGATATGTACTGATGTGAATACAATACTGAAGGAGGCCTTGGGCCAAATACTATTAGGCCATAAAATGGCCTAGGCCGTAACGTTTCTGTACCAAAATAACTGGGCTCTACAAACGAAAGGCCCAATTTAAAATGGCAACATATGAATTTTTTCGAACCTAAAATACTGCAAAAAGGCTAAAGCCCAAAAAATAAACAGGATAAATTGTTAGGCTTGGCCCGTGTAGCTATCCAGAATTGAAAAGAAAGAAATGGTCTAAATTATTGGGCTAGGCCCATATGGAAGGCTGAAATGGACTGGGCTGATTCTGTGCCACGTCAGTTTTGCCACGTTGGATCTGATATGGCTTGGCCAGAGTACGAGCGACCAAAACAATTGGTCACATACTGCATGACCTTCCAATTTGGCTACAGAAGGTCACATTGGTTCAATTGCGACGCCCGTAACCTGACCAAGAGATTTTGGTCACAGAAAGGTCGCAAATGATTTTCGGTGACCATTCGGTGACCAATATGGTGAGTCACAAGATAGCATATTTCTTGTAGTGGTCGAAGCTGGTCTTACTCGGGAAACGTGTGATCCTGCAGGGGGTACAGCTGGACGCGGTACTGCTGGTATCCCATGTACCGCAGACCCGGCCATGGCTCTCCTGGCCCTGGAACTGTCCACGATGGCCTGTGCTGCTGATGCTGCTGGTACTGCCTGAATGTGTGGAGGAGGCGGCATTTGCTGCTGCTCTTCCCTCCGCCGTGCCAAACTTGTCTGGATATTGCCGGCTTTACCTTGCTGTTGGCTGACATATGGTGTCCCATGCATTCCACTTCTGTGATCCGGGTAATTAACCTGTTGTGGCACCGCGGTGCGCAGCATATCTATCGCCCGCCGGGTCTCCTCTGCGTGGGGTGACTCTCTCACGGGGATTTGATTTAGTGCAAGCGTTGCCGCGTATACGTTGTCCATGGGATTGTTGTAATGACCCGCTGGTGTGTGAAAACGTGATGGTGGTGGTGGTGGTGGTGGTACAGTATTGCCGGTAGTAACTCCAGTCTGTGGTACGGGTAACCCGGCCTGCGTGTCTACCGGCTGTACTCCTCCGGTTGTCGGCTGAGGGGCGGTTCCTTGATTTGCCGCTGGGATCGGCTGATCCTGAGGCGTGATAAATAGCGCGGCCGGTTTTATGACTCCTCCCAATGCTGGCAATCTGGTTTGGTGCCTTTGATGTATTCTAGTCGTTTCCTCTCGGAGTCGGGTTTCCAGTGCATCCAGCTCGCGCTGTCGTGTGGCCATCCCTTGTCTTTCTGCTTCTACTTGCCTTCTCTGCTGCTCCAATGCACGACGGACTACGTCCAAATCCCTAACACGTTCCGCCCCGTTCTCTGGAGTGATAACTGTGGCAAGAACCTTCGGATCTAGGATCAGATTGTTGTCGAACAGGGCCGGATGTTGTGGATTGGAAGGACCCGCTCCTGGTGTCCGGTTTGCTAGGAATCCAAACGTGTTCGCGTGTAACTCGTTTTCTGGCGCTTGACTGGTAACCGATGCCGACTCTCCGTCAACTTGGGCCAAAACCGTGTTTCCGTTAGCCGGCCCTTGCTGCCGGGTCAATGCTTGTGCTGCCCCGGCTGCGGCCGCGATTACGTTCTCTTGGTTGAGATTGGTCGCGGGGGCCGTGTAAACCGCAACCCGGCGCACAATGCTTGGCGCGGATCCATACTGTTCCTCTTCGCTGCTGTGTTCCTCGTACCGGTTCTCCAGTAGATGCAGGATAGATTCGGTATCATCTTCTTTCTCGACCCGGCCACGCGGGGCCCATGCCGGCTCCTCCGACTGTTCCCACTTCGTGGTGGGCTCTTCTGTCGGGTTTGTTGTCCCAACTGATTCTTCTCCATCTGATTGGATATAGCTGGTCTTCCCTGACACAGAATCAAACCCAAAGTCGTCAGGGATCAAACCGGAAGTACGTACCATACCGATGAAGATGCTGATCTGGCCGATTGTCATGATAGATCCGGATTTGAGGTGATCCGACTCTGACCCCCAGCCGGAATCGTCCACCATCTTCTCTCCTTCGCGGTCGATGTAGATCTCGCCGATGACTAGATTCTCCATGCTCTTCCGAGCTTCTCCCGTGATGTAAACACCTTTGGACGTAGGCCCCACGGTGGGCGCCAACTGTCGTGGGATAATCACGGCAGACGTTACCGGGGGTAACTGATCTTGGGGCAAGACGACACAGGCGTTTGGGAGAGGGTTTAGCTCAGAGGAAAACATGATGGAACTCGATCTGGTAGCCGGCAATCAAGTCGCCGAGTCTCCGATCTCGATATATTAACTCAACTCTCGTGTTACACTGGATGCTCGATATCAAGCGATATTGCTAGAACTCTTGGATCTCTCTTAACCTAACTTAGGGGCCGGTTTATAAAGCACCCGAACCCCCTGGCTTGCCCTCCAAGGCGCACCCTGAATCCTACCCGGACACTATGTACAAAACCCTAACTTTCCTTACCGTAACCCACAATCCGGGTTACGAGGCCTACAATCTTGGGCCTTCTAGAAGTTCTTTTATCCTTAGCCGGATCTTGCGCATCGTCCTTTGGGCCGAATTACACCTTCGAGTTGGGCTACCGGGTTATCATCCCTCCATCACCCGGGCCCTAAAGAGCCCATGCTATTGTACGTTGCAGCCGGGCCTCGGGCGGTTAGCGCAGTGGTTGTTGTCGAGCGTAAGGAGTATGGGAAAGATCACCCGGTCCAGAGGCCGGTTTATTACGTCAGCGAGGTATTATCAGAGGCAAAACAGCGCTACCCATATTGGCAAAAGCTGGTTTTCGGGATCTTCATGGCCAGCCGGAAACTGAAGCCGTATTTTCAGGAACACCCCATAACAGTGGTCAGTTCTATACCAATGTCGGATATTATCAGAAACTCGGATGCAACGGGCAGAATAGCCAAGTGGGCGATCGAGATGGGAGATTATCACATCAACTACGAGCCCAGGTCAGCAATCAAATCTCAAGCTCTAGTTGATTTCATTAACGATTGGACTCACACAGGCATGCCCACTATGGCTCCAAACTCCGAGTCTTGGATAATGCACTTTGACGGTTCCAAGCAATACGAGGGATCAGGAGCTGGAGTGGTGCTAACATCACCCAAAGGAGACAAGTTAAGTTACGTGTTGCAGATTCACTTTGATTGTTCCAATAATGTGGCCGAGTATGAGGCCCTATTGCATGGCTTAAAGGTAGCCAAGGAGATGAACATTAGGAGGATACGATGCTTTGGAGATTCGGACCTTGTGGTACAGCAGGTCTCAGGAACTTGGGATAGAAAAGATGCAACTATGGCAGCATACCGCAGAGAGGTGGACAGGGTTGCCGGATGTTTTTCCGGGATGAGGTGGAGCACATAGACAAAAAACGAGGCAGCACGCACTCGCCAGACTCGGCTCGCGCAGAGAGCCGGTTCCACCTAATGTTTTCCTGGATGAGCTATGGCGACCGTCAGTTAAAACCGAGTCTGAGGAAGAACTGGCAAATCAAGACCCGGATTTGGAGCTCGTGGCCACAGTACGTGCTGTTCCCGAGTGGACAGAGCCGTTCCTGGCCTACCTATCATGGGGCGAGTTACCACGGCAGGAGGTATTAGCAAGACAAATTCTGAGGCGAGCAAAAGGATATTCTATCATCAATGGGGAGTTATACAAAAGAAGTGCAGCAGGAGTCTTTTTGCGCTGTGTAGCACCAGAAGAAGGCCGACAGATCCTCAAGGAGATCCACGAAGGTGATTGTGGGCATCACGCATCCACAAGATCCCTCATGGCCAAAGCTTATCGACATGGTTTCTTCTGGCTCACGGCCCTAGCAGACGCGGAGCGCTTGGTGGCAAGGTGTGACGGATGTCAAAGGTACGCCCGCCAAACCCATGTGCCGGCTATGGAATTACGGACTATCCCGTTAACCCGGCCGTTCGCTGTTTGGGGTATGGATATGGTTGGCCCCTTCCACATGTCACCTTGCAAAAAGACACATCTCTTAGTGGCTGTTGATAAGTTTACCAAGTGGGTTGGGGTCATGCCAGTTACCAATTGTGAAGCAATTACAGCAGTCAAATTCCTGAAAAGGATTATCTATCGGTTCGGGTACCCCCACAGCATAATTACCGACAATGGAACCAACATGTCCCTTGGTGAGATGGAAAAGTTCTGCGGAAACAATGGCATCCGTTTGGACATAGCCTCAGTGGCCCACCCACAGGCTAATGGACAAGTGGAGAGAGCAAATCAGGAGTTGCTTCGTGGATTAAAGCCACGGTTGCGAGTCCCGTGTGTCAGAGCTGCTGGTGCATGGGTTGAGGAGTTGCCTTCAGTGGTTTGGGGTATCAACACCGCACCTAACAGATCTACTCAGATGACACCGTTTTTTATGGTTTATGGCGCAGAAGCAGTGTTGCCGAGTGATATTATTCATGACTCTCCTCGAGTATCGGCTTACGTCGAGGTGGAGAACGAGAAGACCCAGCAAGACGCCGTGGATATGCTAGAAGAACACAGGGAACAAGCTTTGGAGAGATCAGCCATATATCAGCAGGATCTGCGAAGATATCATAGCCGGCGCGTGAAAACCCGGGTCTTCCAGGAAGGAGACCTGGTTCTGCGCCTAGCACAATCAAAGGAAGGAAGTTATCACCGCCATGGGAAGGACCGTTCACCAAACGGAATCTGCACAATGGATCATATTACTTGGTAGATGCAAGGGAAGTCGGCTACGGTTAATGACACCACTCATACCACTTCATCTATGCAAGAGAAAGAAAGACCATGGAACGTGGCTCAGCTACGTCCCTACTATACTTAGCATAGGCTAGATTCACAAGGCGGAATTACACGATGTAACAGGCAGCAGGTTTTAGACGCACTCTTTTCCTATCCAGGGTACCTAAGGGGACTGGAGGGTTTTTAATGAGGCGGCTTGCTGACCTAACTTTTCTCACATCAATAAAGAGATGGTTAAACAATGTATTATTTCCTTTTCATGTGTTTTTATCAACTTTTTATTTCTGTTATGTTTTATATCCTTCTTCCAGGTAAGTATTATTTACTGTTTTTTAGTACATTAATTTCTTTAGCAGTTTGCATATATTTAGGTCTTGGGGGCTGATTGCTTGAATAGCACAGTTACAAACTCAAAGACCCGGCCACGATGCCTATGAGTTATAAGGGCCGATTACTCGCAAACGAGTACGGCTGCAAGCTTATAGCCGGACAAAGGAGCCAAACTTTCTTGACTTTTCTTACTTAAGCTCGATTTGACTCGCACTAAAGTGGCATGATTTGCTCGCATATGATCACAATCAGTCATGACGCCCAATGGGACTTGCCTGACCCTGTCTTCGTATAGATGTAGCAAGATGATTATCCACGCGAAAGCCGGCTTACAGTACAAGAGAGCCAAAAGGGTCATCTAAACCACAAGTTATGCAGAGTACAGGGTTAATAACCGGAAACTCACAGTTTATTAAGCATAACTTCAAAACCTATGTGAAACGGCTCTAGGTTTTGGGCTTAGCAAAAATGATTTGTTCTCTTTGAAAGACCTAACACCCTCGACTCGGAATTTCGGGCCTTGGGGATTGGGGAATTTGAAAAAAAGAAACAAAATATCTAGCTATTAAGCTCAAAAACCCAAAAATCCGAGTCTTGGGGACTTGGGGACTTAGAGGAAAGTCCACCTGTCAAAACCCACGAAACCCGAAAACCGAGTCTCACAAAAGTAACCGTAAAGAAAGTCGGAATATCAAGAATAAATAAGCTCAAAAGCAGATAGATATCAAATTCATCCAAAGGCCATAAGGGCCACGAAAGCTATTAAGATTTCAAAATGTATTACAAACCATGATAGTAGCATCATCAAGTGCACAGGCGCACTATCAAACGAATAAGTGTCTACAAAAACATCTGCCAACTAGGGTATTGACGCGGCATTGGATGCAAGCTTACTCGGCCTCCTGGGTTGGGTCTACAGACTTGCCCCTGCCTTCCGGGTCTTGGTCTTGGGTTTGCTCCTCGGAGGCCTTCCCAGCATCGTCACCCGGATGGGCAGTATCAGGACGAAGAGGCGGGCGGCCAGCCGGCGTAGAGGAGGAGGGCGCTGACTCAAAGTCGGCTTCCCTCTTTGCAGCTTCCTCCCTCCTCCTGGCCGAGTCGGCATTCCACTTCTCCAGAATATCGAAGGGTAAAGGCATATCCTCCTTCACAGGTTTACCCTTGGCGTCGTATGAAGTTACGAAGTTACTTAAATCCAGAGAATCGGCAAGTGTAGTCGCCGAGTGACGAACCTCGGTCTGCACAGCCTTGAAATCCTTGACGCCGAATCTAGAACCATTAGCCTTGAATTCTGGAAACCCGGCCACCAACTTTGCCGGATCAAGCTTTGGAAAGTAAGCTTTAGCCAGCATAAGCCCCCGGGTCATCCCAACCCGGCATGCCGAGCGTTTCCATAGCTCAATCCATGCGGGAACAGTGGAACACGCATGGATCAAAGTTTCCATACCCGGATATCCCTCAGTTGGCCACTGTATGGTGTCTAGGATCCATTTAGTGCCGGCGCAGAATCTCCGGAGCACATTCTTCAAGTTCTTTACCTTCTGGATATCATCCTCTTCTGGGGGCGCAAGGTTAGAACCTACAATATAAAAAACATGGATTATATCAAAGCATTCCGGGTATCATGGATCAAGAAAACAAAAAACCAAGACACGAACCAGTAAGTAACAAAATCTCACCAAGGAGGACACGATAAGTGTCGGCAACTTGAGCTGGTAGCTTCTTCAGTGCAGCTTGAGCAGTGATGTATTTCTCTTTGTATTTCGTGACATCTTTCTCAAAGGCCTCCACCTCAGCCTCAAGTGCTTCTCTTAGCTTTACCTCGGTGTCCAGGAGTTGATTGGTCTTGGCCAAAATTTCCTCGGACCGGCTCGTTTGCGCCTAAAAGGAATGGAAAGTTAAACGTTAGTCGGATATCATAATCAGCCGAGTATTAAAAGGAGTACCGAGTGTAACTTTGACAAGTTAGACTCGGAACTTGGGGACTAGATGGATAACATGAGGTGTCAATTAGTATTACCCGGTGTTCAGCGGCCATGCGCTCTAGCATAGTGTTCTCTGTGGCCTTCATGGCAAGGAGGGCGCTCATCATTTGGTCGAAGGAGTGATTGCCCGAGTTGGAAGACCCGGGATCTTGGTAACCCGGAGTTGGAGTCTTCTCCTTGGCAGGGGAAGGCATCCGAGTCGTATGAGTATCGGAGTTTGGCTTGCCTCCCCCCCGCGCCCAAGATTGTGGCCTCTTCCTCCTCGCGTGCATGCGAGGCTATCAGATACTCGGCTTCTTGATCAGCCGGGTTCTTCGGTGGCGCCTGCCGCTCTTCTTCGCCGCTAGCCGCGGCAGTCATATTATCAACCGGGTTCTCCTTACCCGGGTCTTCGGTTTCCATATTTTCTTGGTCACTGATAGTGACCTTGGCTCTGTGGATGGTGTAAACAAGCAGTTAGCATGTGACTGGAGAAAGTTATGGAAAAATGTTAGAACATCAGAAGAAGAGCCTTACCCGGGGTTCACCATGAAGTCCGAGGGGAACTCGCTGCTAGACCCGGACGAAGCTGATAAACGTTGAGAAAGTAAGACATGGAACTGCCCCGCTAAGGGGTGATCCGGAAAAGGAAAACCACGATATTGAGGAAGAGGTTGAAAAATACCAGCGCGTCGAGCCGGGGATGACGGAATGCCCGGGTTAAGTGTGGATTCACCCGGAAAGTTCCCTGTCATTCTGCGCTTGGTCGCGGGTGGGTCCTTCAAGTACGGCCAGTCGGATAACTGTCGGTTAAGCTCGCGCATATTATCAAAAGAGTAGGGTTTGGAGGACATGGAAGAGTAGGGAACCTTGAAGACGACCCCGCGGGTTTTCCTCTTGGTCCCGACCTCGACTTCCGGCTCAATTTCGCTTTTGTCGCTCTCGGTTTCTTCCGAGTCTCTCTGGTCGTCCTTGTCACCCTTGTCATCCATCCCTGAAAGGCGCAAGCATATAGTTGGAAAAAGAGAAAAATTGGAAAGCAAAATGATAGAGGTTGGGGTGATTGGAACCCGGGTGATACCTTCGTCAGTGTCGGCCGGTTCTTCCTCTTCTTCCTCCGGGTTACCGGAGTTGGGAGGGGTCTCAATACTCCAGAAAACGTTGTCGGCCTGAGATAAAAGCATGAAAATGAGAGTTAGTGGTTGTATCAAGTCAAAGTATGAGAATAAGTGTATAAGTATCGGATTTTACCGCTGGAGCCGGGTTATCCCGGGTAAACGGCGCTAACCCGGCTATGTTCTTGATCACCTCCAGCTTCTCGGTCAGGAAGCTCTTGATGGTCTTGTTGGTATCACCAGCCGGATAGTTCTTCGAGGAGTAACGGAGCGCGTCCGTAACGTGCCCCGAATATTCGCACATCAGCTTTGGGCGGATAGAATTGGGCTGAATGCAGAAATCTACCCAAGTCTTAACTAGGTTGAGCCCAGCGAGACCGTGGGCGAAAAGGACGGCTATTTTGGCCAGGTGGGGCTGGATGGCCTCCCTGTCCGACTCAGGGGCAAAGGCATTGAAAGTATTGGAGATATCTAAGAGACCCTCCGAGTAACCCGGCAATTTCCTCTCGCCGGGTGGGGAGGTGTCTCGGCAATAGAAGAAAGAAAGCTGCCAGTGTTTACGTGTGAGTTGAGGTTGAGAGTCGGCATGGGTGAGTTTTTGCGGCGCTAGATGGAAACCCCGCCGCAGGCCAAGAGGGCCCCGTCACCGCTTTCGCGGCACGGCTTGCACTGGAAAAGTTCTATAAATAAAGCCAAATTTGGCGGGATGCGCAAATAAGACTCGCACAGGACTATGAAGTGGGTTATGTTCAACATAGAGTTAGGCCCTATGTCGAACACCCGGAGGCCATAGTGGCTGAGGACCTCGCGGAAGAAAGAGTGACCCGGGGGGCGAAACCCCCGGATCACATGCTCAACGAAGCATATTACCACGTCTGCACTAGGGGTAGGCCGGGTCTCGTCACCCGGTACCCTCCAGTGGATCTCCTCCTGAGGGGGGAGGACGCCTAACTCGGCCAGCTCCTCCAGCTTGGCCTTGGTCATAGAAGATTGCGCCGAGTTGGCGGATATGGATTGGGTCACCCTTGGCTTAGCCGGCTGCTTCCCTTTGTTCTTGGGAGCCATTGGTTCAGTCTACAAAGCACGAGATAAAGCATGAGACTCGGAGGTTACGGATTTTCCGAGTACTGATAAACAGTACGAAAATTATGAACTATCCGGGTATCGAAGAGCGGTACCGAAATTGTGGGGTATCTAAGTGTCAACGAGCAGTTGTAAGAAGAAGTTAACTGCGTGGCTACCTAGTGTGAATAAAACAACCGGAAGAGGAGGGTTTTCCGGGTATCTATGAACAGCCGCGGAGATCTGGGTGAACTACATCTAGATTGGAAATTTTACTATCGATTTCGCGGAGAAATTAACAACTACGAGTGATAGGAGAGTGCAGTGGGATCAATTATCAAGCAATTGGATGAACTAGGATGGAGTTGTGCGACCTAATTCGGCGCGAGGCAAGAAATGGCCCGCGGGCGGACCTAGATCTAATCTAGGTCAGATGGAGAAATTACAAGTTAAATCAAGTGGAATAGTGAGCTTACCGGCGTGGATTGGAGAAGGACACGACGGCGGCAGATGGCGCAGTCGTGGTGCCCTCGTGCGACTCCCGGCGGGCAGCTCGGGGGCGCGGCGGCGGAGATTGGCGGCGGCGCGGGACGGACCGTGGAAGAACGCAACCGGCGGCGGCTCTGCTCCGGCAGTGAGCCCGAGGTCTCCGTGGTGATGTTGAGCGAGCTCGGGTGAGAGGGCGCCGGTGAGGAAGAAGAAGGCGGAGGAAATGAGTCGTTAGGTTTGCGTTGCCCCCTAGGCGCCTATTTATAGGCACGGGTGGGGAAACCTAGGCTAGCGAGCGGGAACCACAAATTTCGGGAATAAAAGATACCCGTCCGAGATTTTCGGGATATACGCTAAGTGCCCGAACACGATATCCGGACAAGATAAGAAGTAAATCCTCTCCGCGATATTTGGATCAATTAACGAGTGAAGTAAGCCGGGTCTTCTGCATCTTCCTTGGAACATTGACCCGGAAAATTAAAAATGGACTTAGAGAAAGCCGGGTTATTATATGGACCACCAATGGAGTTAGGCCTAGCTGTTTATTGAAGCAACCAGCCCCCGGCCTCTATGAACGTGTATGTTTGTTATTTTTGCAGGGAATAGCGTGCGCTTCAAGGAGGATCCCGTGAAGCCCAAGCTATTCTGGGGACTACTGATGGAGGGATGATAACCCGGTAGGCTAACGCCAAGGGGTAACTCGGCCCAAAGGACGCTGCGTAAGACCCGGCTTAGGATAAAGGAGCTTCTAGAAGGCCCTGGAACATAGGCCTCGTAACCCGGATTGTGGGTTCCGGTAAGGAAGTTTAGGGTTTGTAAGCAGAGTCCGGGTAGGATTCAGAGTACGCCTTGGAGAGTAAGCCAGGGGGTCCGGATGTTATATAAGCCGCTCCCTAGGTTAGGGTTAGATAAGTTTTTGAGCGTGAGCAAGAACACAATCGCCGGATTGCGAGGTATCGAGTATCCATTGTAACACGAGAGTTGAGATAATATATTTAGATCGGAGACTCGGCGACTTGATTGCCGGCTACCAGATCGCATATCACCATGGTTCCCTTTGAGCTAAACCCTCTCCCAAACACCAGAGTCGATTTGCCCCAAGACAAGTTACCCCCGGTAACGTCTGCCGTGATTATCCCACGACAGATCTGGTAATCCGCACCTTGGAAGCCAAAATTAGGAAAGTTTGGGTTATGTGTATTCCGGGTAGGTTTCCGGGTGTGCCTTGTATAGGAAGCCAGAGAGCCGGGTAATATATAAACTGGCTCCTGGGACAGAGAGACCAAGAGTTTTCCAGATATTCGAGTATTCCGATAATACGAGAGTTGATAGTTGTAACCCTAGATCGGAGTCTCGGCGACATTGCAGCCCGAGCTACCAGATCACCAGATAATATGATTTCCCCTGAGCTAAACCCTCTCCCAAACACTAGAGTCGATTTTCCCCAAAGTAAGTTACCCCTGGTAACGTCTGCCGTGATTATCCCACGACAGGTAACCCAACCGGGGCATAAGGGGGGCTTTAGCCCGGGCTTGAGGAACCTGGTTGGGCAGCCAGGGCATTAGGCCCTTACCAACCGGGGCTAATGCCCTGTTCTCCACTAGTGGTATGGCTCCAATAAAGATATGGAAACCCTTCCTGACTTCTTCTCTTGTGTGTCCTTTACACAAAGAGATCTATGGTTTCAACAAGCCCCGATAGTGTCGGTTTTTTAAGTTCCACAGAGTGGTTATCCAGCCAGGGTTTGCTCGGAGTGATCATGATTTGGTTACTGTATGGCGACAAGAATACCTTATGTTTTAATACTATGAGAATATCGTGGAATAACAAAAATCTGCTCAATACGATAGTAGATGACACTAGTGTTTGTGGAAGAAAGCTATCAATGTTCATGACGATGTTCTCAACTTTCTCTAATATGTTTACTTCAGAGTCAACATGATCAAAATTTGATTTTTTTGACTCGGTTTCTCGTATATGTCAGAGGAAATAAATAAAAATCTACTAACTCCTTTCATGACACAGAAATAAATAAAAATCTAAAGGACCATGTTCATGATGGACTACATGCAATTATTTTAAAGAAGATTATGGCATTTTACTAGGTTATGACCTGATATCAGAAGTGCCCACAGAAGTAAATACATTTATTATAACCCAAGTGTGGAATGACACAATGATCATCCTAATTCCGAAAGTAAAGAACCCAGAGAATGTGACAAAGCGCAGACCTATCAGTATATACAACATAGTCGATATGGTGATTGCTGGCTTCGAGGTTGATTGGACTCGATCGGACTGGAATCGATCGAAATAATAAAATGTTTCAACAAAAAAATTTAAATATTTTGTAAAGGACACATACAAGTGTTATACATGTTTTTTTATTTAGAAATGGAGGTTCTACCCCCAGACTCTGCACCGAAATGGTGCATACAGCCGGTTTTTATTAATGAAAAGCAGTAGCACAATGTCTTACAAACAAATACATGAATGAACAATCCTGAACCACCATCTTAGCCAAAGATCGCTGCCAACACTACTGATAAAGGGGTCACCGACATGGCAGAATTCCCTGACAGCACACCAACATGCATCATCTAAAACACCAAACACCACACCAAGCCGCCCGATAGCGAGCAAGGGGTACAACCGGTCCAGCACCCCGCAGCGCATACCGACGTACACAATCCCAAAGATGCCGCCTCCGTCTTCCGCTCACCTGATTCCAGGACATAAATCAACTCATTCACCTGTGAGACCCGCCGTCGACGCCGCCAAGACGCAAGACAACTCCTCCACCCCACCCAATCCGCAACATCAGCAGCCCCCTCTAGGTAGCTCATGTTCCAAAGAGCAGCCCCCTCTAGGTAGCTCATGTTCCAAAGACGATGCCCCCTAAGGGTAAACGACATCAAAGATGCCGCCATCATCCTATCTAGTAAAACCATATATAGGGTTTCCCCCGGAACACAGCTATGCTCCAAAACAATGCCCTCAAGAGGGAGAATGGCGCAATGCGTCAACATCGTCCGATCCTGGATCAAATCTGGGGAAAATCTGGGGTTTCCCCTGGAGCAGTAGTCAGTAGGCGGAGGCTACACAACAACGATGCCTTCAGCAAGGGGATATCATCGGAAGACGCCACCATCGTCGGCTCTGACTGTCGGAGCCCGGCTCTCACCGGCCAGCCACCTCCACTCCAACCCGCGCGCCACAGCCGCAGTAGAGGGAGTATGTCCACGCCTCGCCGTAGATCAGCCCAGAGAAGGTCTGGCTCGAGAATACCCCACCTCCAATTCTGTCATGCCGTCCCGTCGATCTGCTTAGACGTTGTGCCGCCGGCCGTAGCAGCGACACGATCGGTCCAGCCAGCCTCAACCGGAGGCATCACCATTAGCACGGGGAGATTCGGTCGCGCCTGCCCAGGCTCGGCCGCCACTCCCATATGCCCGTCCCTAGCCGTCGCGCCGTCCTCCACAACCACGTCCGACCGCCGCCGCCATTGAGGCCCACCAGGGCTGCCGCTCGGCTCCAACTCCGCTGCTCTGTAGGTAGCAGCCGGAGGAGCCCCGTCCCTTTGGGATCGAGGCCCGCCGCCACCGTGGCTAGAACCAACGGCAGCGGCGGCAAGGGAGAAGCTCGTGGTGGGGGGGGGGGGGGCTCAGCGGCTATAGATCGAGCTCCCCCGAGCCGTCCAAGGAGGATGACACGGGGGTCTAGGGGGCGGCCCTTTTGTGCCAACTTTCGTCGCGAAATGACATTTATGGTGCTTTATGAAGAAAAAATATCAAAAGCAATGGTAAAATCCAAGAGAGCACATGGCGAGACCGAGTCGTACGTACGGACTGTACGTCCGATCGAGCTAGTCACCAGCAGCATATGAGTTGCGAATTGCGATGCACGGGCGGCGCGTTTTGCTTCTGGGACGGGTCGACGCTGCAAGGGCTGGCGAGTATGTATCTGTGTGAACATGTGAGCCGTCACATCTGCAACGTAGACCGGCAGTACCGTCACGCTCACACTAGAAATTCTTTGGGTTCCAGCAGTGCATTCTCATGTCACTTTCCCCATCAGCACTAGTAGCAAAGACAGGCGCCCACTCGCCGTGGTCAAGATTCTTGTTTGGCTATCTTTCTTTCTTTGGCTCGTGAGGGCCGGGTCACAAGTGGCAAGTTTTTTGCGCCGTGTCAGTTGGATTTAACATTTCTCTCTCTTGCAGTGGGCCCGCCGTATGAGTAGAGGCGACGCGGTTTCCCTTGTACCTGGGAGTGGTTCACTGGTACATATGCTTGCAGCCAGCTCTGGAATTGGTGTGCTGGCTGATGCATTACTTAGCTAGGTAGGTGTCTCATGTTGAAAAATGCTGCGTCTCTTGTGCTGCTAAGTAAACATGATCTGTTCTCGTGACATTGCTTTGATCTCGCGGTTCTAATAATTCAGAACCCATTTGAACATTTGGCAGTGATGTTGGTTTGTAATGGCCGCGTTGTTACTCTGGCAAGTACTTCATCATTGCTGGCTGCATTTATCACTGTGCCGTTTCAAGTTTCAGTCCAGCGAAAGGGGTCACCCTTTCTAATCTTGTTTCTTTGTTATGTGCAACAGCAGCAACCCTGACCTATATTTTGTGTTGGCCTGGTTTAATTCTGCCATTCTGTGATGAGTACCAGGGTGTAAAATTCTGAAGTGGAAAGATTCAGTGAAATCTGGATAATGATTCTGTGCGAAGATTGTTCAGTACAGGGGGCATCCTCCTGTTTAAATCTTTAATCCTTTTGGGATCGGGAGAGGTGGTGCTGGCGGACAACTGGAAATAAAGCAACTTGGATGCGAGGGTTGCAGAAGAATGAGTCTGAGGAGCAATTAGTCTAATTCGTTGATCTGTGCACTGAGGTTCAAAACATCCAGCTCGAGAGAGACTCAACATAATAATAATAATATGTGGGGGATCCCACGAAGCCCACTTATCCCACATAATAATATGTGGTTTTAAGCGGATGTCCCACTTAGTATATGCGGGCAGATGTGGGGTGGGTGCGGGACTCCCGCCAACGATCCCACCTGCATCCTGACCCGTCATCCTTGCTTCACTACTGGAATCTGAAAGTTCGCCGTGTATCAGAAAGACTCGGCGAAGGCCTAAAAATACTCGGCATAGGCTTTGCCGAGTGCCACACTCGGCACACAGGACTCGGCGTCGTTCATCTCGGCAACCGAAAGTTTGCCGAGTGTCAAAGTGCGGGCTGCTCGGCGAACTCTTTGCCGAGTATATACAGAGGACACTCGGCATAGTATCCTGGAACATGTTCCGTTCCTTAGTCACATAACGGAACGGTGCTCGCCACTTTGCCGAGTGTAACACTCGGCAAAGAACCTGGGACCAGGCGTCTATGGTAGCGCCACGTGTCCTGTACGCCGAGTGTCACGACACTCGGCAAAGAGGCAGGCCCTGTACGCCGAGTGACCTCTTTGCCGAGTGCCATGTCGCCGAGCACATTGGCTCAGCCGAGTGGACTGTACGCCGAGTGCCATAGTTTGCCGAGTGTCGCTTCGCCGAGCGACCTCACACCACCGAGTGGGGTCTATGCCGAGTGCCACGGCACTCGGCATAGGCCTATCCCTTGTACGCCGAGCCAGTGTTTGCCGAGTGTCGCACTCGGCAAAGAAGTTGCCCAGGCGACCAAATGGCACCTGGGAGCAGTCTTTGCCGAGTGTTTTTGTGGCCACTCGGCAAAGGCGTGCTCCTAGGTGCCATTTGGTCGCCTGGGCAACCTCTTTGCCGAGTGTCACACTCGGCATAGTGGCCATATGGGTCTTTGCCGAGTGCTACACTCGGCAAAGACGTTGCAATTTTTCCAGAAACTGCTTGCATTTGCTTCTTTCCTGCAATCAAATCACAATTTATATATAGCACAGTACCAGAACAGTCAAAACAACCATAATTGCACCAAATAGCAACAAATGCATAACATATTTGCAACAAAATAGCTACAAATGCATCAAATAGCTCCACACGGATATATTACATGTCACAATTGTTTAAACATCATCCTAGAAGCATCATATAGGTAGTTCAATAGTCGACAAGTCACAAATGTCTAAACATCATATAAGTAGCCACAAGAACGACGGAATCCTAAATCAACTATGCACCGAGGTTTACGGAGCCGACTCGTCTCCGTCAGCTCGAGATCCGTCCTGGTCCATGTCGTTCTGGGTTCCCGATGATGAAGCATTTCCCTATAAAGATCCATATTAGTCGACTAAGCTGGAAAAATGAATCAGCTAACAAACTGCAAGCCAACTTACCAAGTTCGGGTTAAACGGCGGTAGAGGAGGTAGAGGGGGAGCTGATGGATCCCGTGGAATAGCGCTGACCATCTGCAAAGATGAAAAGAGATAGACCGGTGAGTTTACACGCATATAATGATGAATGGAACTAAAAGGGGTGAAAATAATACCTGCATCATTGCCTGCATCCATGCATGCAGGCTACTCATCTGCGCCTCCATTCTTTGGACCTTCTCTTGTGACTCCATCGCGATCCTCTTGTTTTCATCAACTTCATCCTACGGGATGTTTAATGTCAACAATTGCGCAACGCAAACAAGATATACGGGTGCTGAAGAATGATTGTACCTGCATAGCGGCGATGGCATCTAGTCCTGGCCGTGGGCGGCGCTCGATAGAGGGCGATGAGCTAACTGACCTCGCACGGATCTGGGAGAGTGTGGGTGTACCTGTGGTATCGAAGGCGCCATTGGCGAAGGCAAATCTGCCGTTCCTTCGACCCTCTCCCGCAACCATAGCAACCTGTGGATCATAGGGGGCCGTGAAGGGGTCACAGTCAGGGCCGTGCTTCTCCTTCATCTTCTCGACGTACTTGTCCCACTTCTTGCCGGTTTGCGAGTTGATCCACTGCTGATCAGCCGGTACATCCGGTTTCAGCACCTTGGGGGTCCGGGTCCTACGGAAGGCCTGCATGCGAGTGATCTCATTGCCCTTCTCGGCCTACAATTGAAAGCAGAAGTATATTAGCAAAAACCTATAAAGTTACAAAGAACATTGCATTGAAAAGGAAAAATATGAACGGTTATTTACCTCTCTCTGGACGATGCCGGTGAGGGTGAGGCCGCCCTGACGGTGTCCCTCGCCTAGCAGAAGACGTCGGGCCCGGCACGCGGCGTGTTCCGCCTTGTACCCGTCGCTCACCCACTTCGCGACCATCACCTTATAGCAAGGCAGCTTGTTGTCCAGCCACTGAGGCACCACCTGTTTGAAAAAATTAGAGCCACGTGAGACCACCCGGCGGCCATATACGAATAACTTTAAAGACTCTGTCCTTACCTTCAAGTATTGGACCTCCGACATGTGAATCTGTCGGGCGTCCTTCTTGGACAACGTGGTGTTCAAGTATTTGGCGTAGAACTTAACCACGCACAGCACACGCGCCTCGTAGTGCATGTCACGGATAAGCTTCTTGGCCATCTTGATCAGCACAGTCGTGGCCCTACCCTCTTCCCCCTCGACGCAGGTGAAGTAGTCCTACAACCATTGCAGAAATTGAAGACATTAGCACGATATATATATATTTCACGAAAAATATTGACCTAAAACCATTTAGCATTGGAAAATATACTAACCCAGAAATCTGAAATCACCCGGGTGCCTAAGTGGTCGTACACCCGGCCCCACTTGTCCGCCACATCGGGCACCTGCTCATAGTGCTTCCAGGAAGCAGCTGGCTCCTCCTTGCCATCCAGGGTGACCAAGCCTGGAAAATGCTTCTTGCAAAGAAGCCCAAGGATGCCGCTCATGGGCCGTGGTGGCCTGGGCCCCACATACGCCAAGGACCTGCACGTGCACAAAAGAAAAACAAGCTAGTTAGTCATGTTTTGATGAAAAATTAATATAGCAAAAATGTAGCAACGATGATTAACAATCACTTACGTGTCTCCGTCCGGTCTGACCAACTGGTGCAGGTGGGGGTATGGCGGCTCAGGTAGCCGCGTGGGCCCGCGCAGAAAAGGTTTCTTGTCCGCGGGCCACACTTTCCCTAGCTGGGGGAGCGGGTGTGCGAACAAGTCCTCGTCCTCCTCGGACTCCGGGTCCGAGGGCTGCTGCTCCTCCTCCTCGTCCCGGTCAGACCCGTCCTCGGCGTCTGACCCCTCCTGCTCGTGCTCCTCCTCCTCCTCCTGCTCCTCATCCTCCTGCTCCTCCTCCTCGTCAGAAGAAGTAACCTCGGGCAAGGGGCTCTGTGAGCGAGCAGCCCGGTGCGAACCACGCCCCCCGGATCGTGAGAAATGGAGGGAAGAAGCACACGGATCGTGTATTTTCTTCGAGGTCTTCCGAGCCGTTGGATCTTTCAAGTGATTGTGAGCCGGTGGATCAAAGATAGGCACACGGATTGTGTGCTTCTTTCACTTCTTTGCCGAGTGTCATATCACGGGACACTCGGCAAACCTATGAACTACGCGGGAGGAGTTGGCGCGAAGGGAAAATCTTTCGAGGGAACATTTTTTTGCCGAGTACTCCGCTAGACACTCGGCAAAGCTTTGAAATACTACGCGGGAAGAGTTGGCGCGAAGGGCGGAAATTTTCACGCGCAGTTTGCCGAGTGGTGCATTGTGACACTCGGCAAAGATTTGAAAACTACGCGGGAAGAGTTGGCGCGAAGGGCGGAAATTTTCACTGCGCAGTGTGCCGAGTGGTGCCTCGTGACACTCGGCAAAAACCCAATGTATGCCGAGTTGCCGTTACGAAAACACTCGGCAAACCCTGGACACCGTTTCGTCGCGGTCGTAACGTACGTAGCGCCACGTGGCTACCAGGTATGCCGAGTGCCTAAACGTTGCCGAGTGTTTATTGTCGATTTTCCGTCGTCGATATATACGCCGAGTATTCCCTGCAGAGGACACTCGGCACAAACGTGCTACGCCGAGTGTTTCGTCTATGCCGAGTGTCATATGCAGGGCACACTCGGCGTACGATCTGTGTGCCGAGTGTGTACTTGTGCCGAGTGTATTTTGGGATGGTGTCGGCGTACACGGTTCTATGCCGAGTATCCCGTGCTTTGGCACTCGTCAAAGTGGGAGATAGCCGGCGAAATTCGATTTTCCAGTAGTGCTTTCTCGGTCTTGGCCGAGTGAGGAAAAACGGACCGAGTGAGGGAAAACGGAGTGATGCGCGGCGGCAGGATATTCCAAACTTTCCCAACAGAACGCGGCAGAGCGACGCGTTTCTTTCACTCATTGATGGCCGGTCGTCTTGTCTGCTCGCCCTCATCGGCTGCCTGCTGCACGCGTAGGACTACACGTACGGCTCAGCTAGCCATCTGTATTTCGGGAGAAAATTGCACATAACAAGCTCAAGAGTAAACCAAGCTCAAGGTAGTTTAAGGAAAAAACACCACACTATCTCCAATGCGAAAATATTTTTGAATACACCGTGTATCTCCAGTAGAATACACCAACCAAATATGGCCTCGAAAATGAAACGCATGCTAGAGTGTCTCAGGGTCCGTCCTAGGATCTAAAAATTAGCATACTAATAATAATAACAATTTTGTAGCCGCTTAAAATGATACTGTCTGGCATGAAGACGTCCGATACAAGAGGTGTTATACTAAAAGATAAGCATAAGCGGGCCGTATAAATAATGTCCCTACATGATGAGTTTGTTGTAGTGTTCCACCGTTGTGTTTTTTTTTTCCAAATTGATGTATAATTATGTTATATACGGTACACAAATATGGTCCCACATGTCAGATACGTTGTTAATACTATAAATCAACTATTTGGGCTAGCGGCAACGTTTTAGACCAAAACCTTGGGCTACTGATACGTCCATAACGTATCTATAATTTTTGATTGTTTCAAGCTAATATTATGCTTTTGACACTTTTCTTTTATAAAGTTTATGATTTATTCGGACTAACATATTAATAGTTGCAAGAGTGCACAATATTCTTATTTTACTCATTGATGTGTAGGAATTAACAAGAAAACACAAAAGGAGACTTGTTGGAAAAGGACTCTGACTTTCCTGAAATCTGTCCAATAACAGTTTTTAGAGATCATCAGTTTTACCCCCAAAGACAACGTCACCTGAAGATCAAATTGCCTACAAAGTTGTTGGTCATTTCCATACTTTTCATTTAAGCTCAAGAACAGCCCAATCCGAGTTCGTATGCGACCTGGGACCCATTTTACTGGAGGATATATATATCTGATTATGGGATTACGGAAATCGATGACGGGATTGAGTCCAACTCTTACCATATTTGATGGATTAGGCCAAGCCACGACGTTGGGGCTGAGAGGGGTCCCTAGGAAGGTTCTAGAGGTGTCCAAGAGCCTTTAGATCAAGGGGCCATCCATCCGAGGGCCGGAGAGCATTGTCCCATCACATATAAGGAGAGGAAAACCCTAATTCTGGGGCAGCCATCAAAAGGCATGAATTTTGCCTCCCCCATAGTATCATCTTCATGGGGGAGGGCTCATCTACAGCTACAAGAAGCCATGGAGGAAGGGGGCTAAGGGGCGACGCTCCCCTATGATGGCCGGCTGCCGCTCTGCACCTCACATGTTGCCACTTCTCCATCCTCTCTGCCATGATGACGCCTTCATCAACACCTCCATCATCATCTCCTCCTTGTATTAAGTGGTTAATCCTCCCACAAAGCTCTGTACCGTCCTATGTAAACATGGTGTTTGATGCTATAATTTTTATCCTATGATCTATGTTATGTTTGTGTAGTTTATTTGTCTTTTGATTGCTTGGTTGAATGTCTTTGGTTCATTAGAGTTGTATGTTGATATGGTATTGTCCTTTGGTGTCCATTATATTTTTGCACGCTTGGATCAACACCATAGAGTTAGTAGTATGTGCAAAGGAAAGGGTATAGTTCTGCCGGAGTGAAAGAAACCTAAGGACTTAAACCGGTTAGTTGCACGTATGGAAGTAAGAGGACCATTAACTTAAGGCTACTATGGCTGGTATTTTTACCTTAATGTATCTTCTATTAGTTACGGATGATTGCTAGAAGTCCAATCATAAGTAATTGCAATCATTGGATAGTGAGAGCTTGTTAGATTTGCCTCTCCCACATAGAAAACTGCATCGAAGACAATAAACCCGATATCTTCACTAATTAATCTTGGACAAAGCCACCACAACTACGACCACTTTTCCACACTCATAGTACTGTTAGTTTATGGTTACTTAGTATATTTTATTACTGTAGCACTAACATTTACTTTCTTGTATTTATTATCTTGCAAAGATATCTCTCATGCCCGTATTATTGATCTAGTTTTATTTCCTAGATAATGCAAACGTTTAGTGTGTGTAGAGTTGTATCAGTGGTTGATTGAACTCGAGAGAATATTATCCTACCTTTAGCTCCTCGTTGGGTTCGACACTCTTACTTATCGAAAAGGCTACCTGCAAAACGTGATTTGTTCCCTTGTTCCGTGCAACCTTAGCACCAAACCTAGTGTTATGTGCAATTTTCTTGTATTTCAGCTGTCGTTTCTCCGTGGGTGGCCTATATAGCGTGCATCAAACCTGGAAAGTGCATTTCGAGACCGAGCTCCATATAGAAATTTCATTTATGTTGCAAAATACGAAAATCATATTTTAAAGTTAAAAAATTACGGACATAGAAAATAGTGCAGTATATCAATCTCAATTCAATATAATTTATATTCCGAGCTACATAAAAATAGCAAAATCTGACAGATTTGGTAGAGTCTAAATTTTGCACCCTTCACTAATATCATATTCAGATTTTCTCATTTTTGTGCAGCCACAAGTATAAAAATATTTCTATTTGATATTTTACACGTTAATAGAACACAAACGTTATCTACATCCATGATATACTTTTTCAGAATTTTTCGAAACTTCAAAAATATGATTTCCGCATTTTGAAAATTAAAGCGCTATGTGGAGCTCGGGCTCCATATTTCCGCTCTCGCATCAATCCATTTGTCACTCAAAGAGCCAAATAGTAAGAGTAATCTACCTCATGTATCTAACGGGTGTGAACTTGTATGAACTTGATATGGTATTTTTAACCAATATTCATATAATAAAAATGAACACACCATCTTGGAGAAACCAAAATACTCAAGAAATACTACACTAAACAAAATTCTACTTGGATAATCAGAGGAGTCACATATCAGAGAGCAAATGAACCAAATTTCAGCAACAAAGGTGGGCTGAGCAAAGAGATCAAAAAATCTCGAGGAAGAACAACAAGAACTCGAGTTACATGGATGTTTTTGAGTTTGGGTAAGGGAGTGCACTGTTTGGTAGGGAGGAGAGCTAGTGGAGGGCCAGGGGCCCCACACCATGTGCTGGCGCAACCAGGGGCTGGCCGCGCCACCCTATCGTGTGCCTGCATGGTGGGTCCCCCTAGGATGTCCCAGGTGCCTCTCTGCCTCATTTTGACGTAAAAATTAAGTGATTCTAATGTGTGAATACCTGATGATCCACAAGTATAGGGGGTGTATCGTAGTACTTTCGATAAATAAGAGTGTCGAACCCAACGAGGAGCAGAAGGTGTTGACAAGCTGTTTCGATGAAGGAATAACTGTAAATACTGGAAAATAGATTTGTAGGGGTTTTTGATATTGCTGATAAATAAAGTGCGAGTAAATAAAATGCAGTAATAATAATTGCAGCAAGTGGCCCAATCCTTTCTTCAGCAAAGGACAAGCCGGTGGGTTTACTTATGATTAACAAAAGTTCTCGAGTACACACGTTAGGTTTCTGTGAAGTGCTTTTGTTCCATGCAGTTGAATAATTTTGGTGTTTTGATAAGTGTTGTGTGGGTGAACCTATGCTAATGTACCGTCCCACCCAAGAATAATACATACTTGTGATTATACCCCTTGCAAGCATCCGCAACTATAAGAAAGTAATTAAGAAATAAATCTAACCACAACTTTAAACTCCGGGATCCTACATTCCCTTGTGTAATGGTTTCCTAAAGGGGGTTTAGGCACGCAGAAAATATCCCCCAGAGGTGGGCAAGGGTGGCCACACCCCTAGGTGGCGCGGCCAAGGGGGAGTTGATACCTCGAAAACGTATCTCCTTTTCCGAACACTTTTCTTATTGTTTTCCTCTAAACTTGTGTGTTTTGGATACAACTAACACGGACTAACGCTGTTTTCAGCAGAATTACCTTGGTGTCTTGTTTTTGTGCAGAAAAACCAACTTTCGGGAAAATGCCCAGAAAAGACCCCAATGGTGTTTTCACGCCGGAATACCCCGGGAGCCAGAAAGGGGCCAAGAGAGGAGCCACAGGGTGGCCACACCCCCCTAGCGCGGGTCCCCTTGGTCGCGCCAGCATAGGGTGTGGCCCCCCTAGAGCCCCCCTCGGACCCCCCTTTCGACTACAAGTAGCCTCCAACCCTAAAACCCGAGGGGGGTTCGTCATATTCCATAGAAACACAACAGAGCGTCGCCGCCATCCCGAATCTCGATTCGGGGATCAGAAGTTTATGTTCTGCCACCCTGCCGGGACGGGGAATTGGAGGAGATCATAGCCACCGTCATCACCAACGCCTCTCCATCGACCATCCATGTTTCCCCCATCCGTGTGTGAGTAATTCCCCGCTGTAGGATGAAGGGGATAGTAGGGATTGGATGAGATCGTTCATGTAATAATGTCGTGATTGTTAGAACATAGTGCCTAGTATCCTCTATTAGTGCTATTGACATTGTTGCAACTTGTTATGCTTAATTCTTGCCACTTTGGGCCCGAGTGCCATGATCTCAGATGTGAACATGTTATTGAATCATGATGGTAATTATTGTTTCTTGATAATACCTGCAAGTTGTTTACATATATCGTTGTCCGGAACCCAAGGCCCCGAAGTGACAGAAATTGGGACAACCGGAGAGGATGGCTACGATGTGAGGATTACATGTGTTCACGGAGTGTTAATGCTTTGCTCTGGTGTTCTATTAAAAGTAACACCTTAATTACCAATAGTTCCCTTGAGGCCCCGCTTAAAACGGTCTAGTAGGACAAAAGATGTTGTGCAAGTTCTCATTGCGAGCACGTATGACTATTTACGGAACACATGCCTATGGTTGATTAGTGCTTGGATGCTTTATCTTATTTATTTGCAATGCCCCTGTCATGATCATTATTCAAACTTTCTTATCCATGCAACGCCCGTTCATCCATCCCTATGCCTACAGTATTTAATCCCGTTGTTTACTTCAAACATCACTGCTTCTGATTTCATACCACTGATGTTGTTATTTCACTACTTCTACTATAAAAATGTTACTATTGATAAACCACTTTGAACTAGTCAACTTTCAAGTGCAAGTAAATTGACAACGCACTTGTTAAAGCTCACAAATATTCTTTGGCTCACCTTGTGTCAAATCAATAAATTTGGGTTCTACTTCCCTCGAAGACTGTTGTGATCCCCTATAGAGCTTTTATTTGGGTTCTTCTCAAATCAATAAATCAACTTTCAGGAAGCATGGATCACTCATGTGCTAGAGCTTTTATTTTATTAAACAGAGGTATTGAAAACATTTTTAAGAGAGGTGTATGCTTATGTCAATGAATGGTAAACAGACAATACAGTACGTCACAAGACAACTAGACTTCATAAGAGCGGCTCCCATATGAGGGACGCAACTGTTTTAGAAGGTCATCCCTCATTCTCTTTTGTTTACACGATTATGCTTTCACTAATAAATCAGGGGCACAAATAGTGAAGAGAATTTGTGTATTAGTTTTGGGGCTGGGCACCCCGCTGCAAGATCTTCTAGCATTTGGATAAGCGGATGAAGCCACTAGTCCAGGTGTTTGAAGTCCAATCAACAAGTGAGATAAAGATTCTCCATTTACGTCCTCATGAGCTAAAACAAGGGCACAAAACAGGAATAATTTTGAAAGTTTTAAAGGTAGCAGATGGGCAATTTACTTGGAGTGGCAGTTAAATACCACATGTAGGTAGGTATCGTGTACATAATGGCAAGGTTTTGGGGCTCAAGGTTTTGGATGCACGAGAATCATTCCCTCTCAGTACAGGGTTTTTGGCTAGCAAGGTTGGGCAGCAAGCATAAGAGTTGAGGGAAAACAAACAAATATACATATGATGAAACCAATCATGCAATCTTCATTGAAAGCCCAAGCTATCTTAACTTGTGAATACTAAGTTTACGAGCTAATAGGCAAATTCATGTTTCTTATACTAGCATCTCAAATTATTATTTATGCTGACCCAAGCTAAGTTTGCCAAAACCAACTAGATTAACTTGATGATCTCTAGAGTGATACCAAGTACTAATAACAAACTGAACCATATGACAGAAATTCAAAACTAAAATGATGTGTGCAGAAAGTAAATGATGAAACTTCTAATTAATATTTCAAACCAGCAACTCACACCACTAGTGGAAACAGGGCCATTTGTCCCGGGTCGTAAGGGCCAGTTGTCCCGGTTGTGCAACCGGGATGGGCTAGCCGGGACAAATGGCCCTCCCCCATTGGTCCCGGTTGTGCCAGGACCCGGGATGGTAAGGATGGCCCACGTGGCGAACCTGGGCCAGGGACGGCCAGGGAGTTCGTCCCGGTTCGTTTTAGGGACCGGGATGGATACCTTTTTTGAAAAAAAAATATATTCCGCCAATTTTCCCCTGCCGCGGCAGGTTTTTTTCGTTTCGTTTTTTGGGCTTCTGTCTCGCAATCCCCAACTGGCCTCCCCTTCCCCAACCGCGTCCAGGCCCACGTCTTTAATTAAGCCCACTGGCCACATTTTTGGTCAAAAGGGCCCACTGGCCCGCGTCTTTTATTATATTCGGTCAACGGTTCGCAGGGGTCGAAAGGGGCCACTGGCCAGCGGCCTAGTGGCTGGCTCGCCCAGTCCCTTAAATTAAGACCACGAGGACGGTCAAAGGGCCCACGGCCGCCTCGTCTTCCCGCCCCCCTCCACTTCCCCACGCGCGCGTGGCCAGCTGCAACCGCCGCCACGCCTCGGCTCCTCCCCCTGCATTCATGGCCAGCTGCAACCGCCGCCACGTTCTGGCCGCCGGTTGGCATGCCAGCCTCCCCCGGGTCCTTTTTAAAGGGCCCCCGCCGCCCGTACAACCCATTCACCCCGGCCGCGTCCCAGCCAAAGCAACCCTAGCCACCATGTCCCGCTGGTTCAAGCGCCCCAGGAACGACCACGAGGCCGGGTCCTCGAGCGGCGCGCGCTCCGGCGTTCCACCGCCGCCGGCGGAGGCCTTCGGCTTCGGCCCGGGAGGCGTCCGCATCTGCGGGCAGCCGCGCGTCCCCGCTCCGCCTCCGGCGTCACGCGTGCCGCCCCGCGCCGCGCCCAAGGGCAAGCGCTTCCGCCGGTACGTCCAGAAGGAGGAGGCCGAGTGGCACTGGGAACGCCGCACGCCGGTGTTCTGGCCGGACGTCCACCTTCCGGACGGCTGGCACCTGAACCCGCAGCGCATTCCCGTGCCGCCGGCCCCGTCCAGCAGAGAGGCCCTGTGACGAATATATGGATCCTGGACCCTGCGAATAAGGACACCCCCTCTCAGGCCCAAGGTTGAAGGCCCAAGAAGAGGAGCCCTTGGAATACTCCAGAAGGCCCACGTGAAGCCCACCTGCACTAACTTGCGGGTTAAGATAGGAAACATGTAACCGACCTAGTTAGAGTTCGAGTCCTCTCCGGGTAGGATTCGAGACCTGGCCACCTATATAAGGCCAGGAGAGCCCCCTGGGAGAGGACCAAGCAACACAACGCCATCAAAGCCTTGAACTCGAGATCTTACTCTCGATTCAAGCATCACCATTGTAACCGATCTTTCCGTCAATACAGATCGACAAGAGGCAGGAGTAAGGGTTTTACCTCTACGAGGGCCCCGAACCTGGGTAAATCTCGCCCCCTGTCTAGCCGACGATTCCACCAGCGCTCATGACTTCTCCTAGTCGAAACCCGATAGGGTCACCTAAGGGATTTGTAGAGTCAGAGATTCGACAATTGGCGCCGACCGTGGGGAGGACGAGCGCTGGATCACTGGCATCTTCGGCTTCATCGACAACGCACTCTCGTTGGAAACCATCGACTACGGCTCCGAACAATCCTATACGGATCGGATCTGTCGTGGTCACACCCCACTCGCCGGAATCGTGCCCGGTATTCGAGGATTTGGAGAAAAGCGTCACCTTGACTTTCGGGAGCCTGAAATTCGTGACTAACCGGGACGGAATCCTCCACTTCTCGGATGAATCGGAAACCGAATCTAGAGCTGTCGACTCGCGCCGTCATCTGGAGAAAAGCAGCGAGTCCATCCGCTTCAACGCCAACGACTACCATACCCTCTCGACAGAGGAACCATCAAGAATTCGAAGAAACTTTCGACCTACGCCTAGGACGCACGAACCTCGACTGGCTCAAGTCTGCATGGCAGGATCGGAACAAGCCTCGGAAACAGAACACAGCGCGACAGAGCGCAACATAATCGGCGTCTCACGGGAATCCTGGAACCGAGCAAAGGAAGCTATGCGAACGAGCAAGCCACCCGCATCCGGGGCCTCACACGAAGACATGGTTGCCTACCACTATCACCTAGTGAGAGCAGCCACGACTATCAAGGACGCTCGGATAGATCTGGCCCACCGAAAAAGAGCGGCGGACGAGTCGAGCCAAAGGCGAGCCGGGCTATCCATAACACCTTCGGTTGGAACCCGACCCGCGAGAAAGGGACACGCGTCCACATCCAGGAACAATGAGTCCCTAGCCGGAACCAGCAGATCAGTCACCCCTTCTCTCATGCGAGTCGATGACGATGGCAATGTCTACCCGCAAACTCCTGCTGCCGCGGTTCTAGCCGCAGCAACTGGAGAAGGAACAGGAGAAGGAAAAAGACAAGGATAGGGAAGCATCCCGTAAACGCAAGAGTTCTTCGCCAAGAAGGGACAGGTCACCACGTCGTGGTCGAGGAAAAGAAGCACGGCGCCGTGATAAGAGTCGAAGTAGCAGCGAAGGAAGTCCGAGAGACAAGAGCTCGCGACATCATAGCAGCCGCTCGCGAAAGTGAAGCAAGGAGCCAAGGAAGGATACTGACCGCGACCGGCCAGAGTACGACGTGCGATCAGATCTCGCGCAAAAGAGGGTGGATAAGGCGAGGGCTTCGCGATATCGCGAGCGCTCTTCGTCTGGCTCCTCGGATGATGAAACCTGCGGCGCTCTCTGCTTTGCCCGCAGTATCCGCGAGGCGCCCCTACCCAAAAGATTCAAACTTAGCATGGAAGTAACAAAGTACGACGGCTCACTCGAGCCCTCTCAGTGGCTAAGCGATTACCTCACGGCAGTAAATTGCCAACGTGGGAATAAAAACACGGCTATGCAATACCTCAATTTGCATCTCGCCGGCGCGGCTCGCAGTTGGCTGGAGAGACGACCAAAATCTTGCTACGCATCGTGGGATGATTTGCACCGTGATTTCTGCAAAAAAAATTCAGTCGACTTACAAGAGGCCAGCCACCATTGAAGAACTGCGAGCATGCAAGCAGAAAAGTGGCGAATCTACCCGCGAGTACATCCAGCGATGGACTACGCTCAGGAATACCGCAGGAACCATTTCAGAAGAATTAGCGATTGAAGCCTTCGCAAAAGGCGCCCGAAGAACGGCTTTCAGAGAAGAACTGGGCAGAGCCGCACCCAAGACTATTGGGGAACTGCTGAACATAGCCGAAAAATGGGCTAACTGAGAAGATGGGGTGCGCAATGAGAGGGCATCATCACCTGCACATGATGAAGATCGTCATAGTCGAAGGAAGAGGAGAAAATACTACGATCACGAAGACAGAGAGGAGTTGGTCGCAGCGGAATTCACGCGAGGCCGCGACTCCGGTCGCCGTGGGAATCGCGAGTGGAGACCAAAAGCTGAAGAAAAATCACCTGACGAAGACCTCGATGGATACTGCTCGCTACATGTATTTACAGATAAACGCACGGGCAAAACTAAGACAACGCACCTTCTTAAGGATTGCCGAAAGTTTATTGATATCACAGAAGCACTCGCAAGGAAAAGAGCTGCACACGCGCAAAATTACCCACCGCTTCCAGGAGGAGGCCACCAAGGGTTCCAGCCGCCACAACCCCCACCTCCACCAGCAAATCCAAACATGGCATTAGCCGCGCTACCTGCACCGCCAGCTCAAAACTCCGGGGCCAACGCGTACCCGAATCCAGCAGGGCAACTCGCGATGATCCAGAAGGTATGTCCATCCCGCAGAGCTCAAAAGACTAACACAAGGCAATTGTGCATGGCCGTCCAGACACCGCCAACAAAAACAGAATACTTGAAGATGGCGGACCAGCCAATAACATTCTCGATGAAGGACCACCCGCCACGAGTCTATCGACCAGGACACGCCGCCCTTGTCATCCAAGCACAAATTGGCAACTACGACTTGGCCCGCGTATTCATGGATGGTGGCAGTGGCATCAACATTATCTACGCGGATACACTCCGTCGGATGAACAGGAACTTGGACGGCCTCCAGGAATCAGAAACATCCTTCCACGGGATAGTTCCAGGAAAAGCAATCCGTCCACTCGGAACAATTAACCTAGAAGTTGTGCTGGGCACTAAGAGCAACTACAGAAGAGAATTCCTCGACTTCGAAGTTGTCGACTGGCCTTCGCAGTACCACGCCATTCTTGGTCGAACAACGTTCGCCAGATTCATGGCAGTACCGCATTACGCCTACCTGAAGCTCAAATTACCTGGAGAACATGGCGTAATCACCATCGACGGAGATTTTCAGAAATCCGACAAATGCGACATTGAATTTAATGAGATCGCAAAATCTTTTGGAATGAAAGAATAACTTCAAGAGCTGGCAAAAACCACAGATCACTCCGTGATGCCCCTCACGAAGAAAAACGCGCCTGAACTGGAGTTCAGCGCTAACAGCGACACTCGAAAGCATCAAGTGCACCCGACAGATTCTGCGAAGACAGCGCTGGTTTCCACCACCCTTCCGCAAGCATAGGAAATCGCGCTCGTCGAACTCCTCCGTGAGTACTGGGAAATTTTCGCCTGGCAGCCATCAGATATGCCAGGAATACCCAGGGAGTTTGCCGAGCACTCACTCGAAGTCTTTCCAGATGCCAAACCAATCAAACAAACTACTCGACGATTTTCGGAACCCAAGAAGAAGGCGCTTGGAGAAGAAGTAAACAGATTGCTAGCAGCAAAATTTATCAGGGAGATCAAGATATCCACTTGGTTAGCAAACCCGGTACTGGTCCCCAAAAAGAACACGGACATCCTTCGGGTATGCATCGACTACACGTCGTTAAACAAGCACTGCCCCAAGGACAACTTTCCCATCCCGCGAATCGACCAGATCGTGGACTCTACGGCAGGCTGCCAACGCCTCTCTTTCCTGGATGCCTATTCGGGATATAATCAGATCCGGATGAAAAGAGAAGACGAAGAAAAGACAGCATTCATCACACCTCACGGTGTCTACTGCTACACGACAATGCCCTTCGGGCTCAAGAACGCAGGCGCAACATACCAGCGCGGCATGCAAAAATGCCTCGCCAATCTCATTGGCAAGAACGTACAAGTGTACGTTGACGACATAGTCATCAAGACTCGAGTTGAGAGCACACTCCTCGAGGATATTAGAGAAACATTCGATGCCCTCAATGCATACAGGATCAAGCTCAATCCGACAAAATGCGTTTTCGGCGTTCCAACAGGGAAACTTCTCGGGTACCTGGTATCCGCCAGAGGCATCGAAGCCAACCCAGAAAAAATACAAGCAATCTTGACAATGAAGGAGCCAACTAATCTACGCGGAGTCCAACAGCTTGCAGGGCGACTGGCCGCCATGAGCAGATTCATCGCACGATTGGGAGAGCAAGCGTTACCCTTCTACAAGCTGCTGGAGAAGACGGACAAATTCGAGTGGACACCAGAAGCTAAGCAAGCATTCGCGGACTTAAAGCGATCGTTGCAAAGTAGGCGAGTCCTTGCAACACCGCAAGAAAGGGAGCCACTCTACTTATACCTAGCCGCCACAAACCAGGTCATCAGCACAGCAATCGTAGTCGAACGACCTGAGGAGGGCAAAGCGTACGGAGTTCAGCGTCCAATCTATTACATCAGCCGTGCAAACAACGATATCCTCATTACCAGAAACTCGCATACGGGGTGGTCCTTACAGCCCGAAAGCTCAAGCACTACTTCCAGGAACACGCCATCACAGTAATTAATGATGCGTCACTCGGGACAATCATGAACAACCCCATGGCATCCGGAAGAATAGCCAAATGGAGCATCGAGTTGGGCGCCTGGGACATCACTTATGCAGGGCGCAACGCAGTCAAATCTCAGGTGCTCGTGGAATTCCTAAGCGAATGGACAGAACTACAAACGCCCGGGCCACCTGAGTACACGAGCAATTGGATAATGTATTTTGACGGGTCCAAAAGAAACGAAGAAGCAGGAGCTGGAATTGTCCTCATATCGCCACAAGGAGACAAACTGCAATACGTCCTGCGATTGGACTTTCCACCAGATGATCCAGCATCGAATAACGACGCAGAATATGAAGCCCTGTTGCATGGGATGAAGATGGCAGTCGCCTGTGGAGCTACTCGATTAATGATTTACGGCGACTCCAATCTCATTGTGCAGCAGACAATGAAAGAATGTGATGCAATTGCAGAAAACATGGTCGCGTATCGCGACATGTACAATCTACTCGAAGGAAGTTTTAAAGGGTGCGAGTTGAAGCACATTGCAAGATCAAGCAATGAACAAGCAGATAGGCTGACAAACATGGGTTCCACAAATACACCCATACCACCAGGAATATATTTCGAACGGATGATCAAGCGATCGGTCAAAGTCAAGAAAGCTACAGGAACACCCGCAGCGTCAGAAACAGAGGTCAGCCCGCAAGTCGCCATTATCGAGTTTACCCATAATATATCACGACAGGTTTTTCTGATCGAGCCAGTCTGGACGCAGAAATATCTCGACTACCTGATCAACAGACAGCTCCCGGCCGATCCACGCGAGGCTCGACAAATAGTGAGACGCAACAAATCCTTTCGGGTAGTCAACGGAGAATTATACAAGCAAAGCATCTCGGGTATACTTCAGCGCTGCATCGCACCCGAAGACGGCAAAGAATTACTCCAGGACATCCACCAAGGAGACTATGGACATCATGCTAGCTGGAAAACAATCATGGGAAAAGCTTTCCGAGCGGGATTCTACTGGCTAACAGCAGCTACCGATGCAAAGGACCTGGTCGAGCGATGCGATGATTGCCAGCGATTCGCACCAATACCACATACACCTGCTACGGAATTGCACATGATACTCATTGCCTGGCCCTTCGCACAATGGGGGCTGGACATGGTTGGACCACTACGCAAGTCCACGCCTGGCGGATATACGCACTTGCTGGTTGCAGTCGACAAGTTCACCAAATGGATCGAGGCCATGCTAGTAACTTCGGCTAGCGCCCAATGCGCCGTCAAATTCCTCGACTCCATTGTATGCAGATTTGGCGTGCCACACGACATCATTACAGACAATGGTAAAAACTTCACAGCAAAGGAAACGCAACAGTTTTGCGAGGAAAAGGGCATCAACTTCAAGTTTGCTTCAGTTGCCCACCCGCAAACAAACGGTCAAGTGGAAAGATCCAACGGCTTAGTTTCGGCTGGCATCAAGAAACGCCTACTCGATCGTCTGCACCCCGCAGCAGGACATTGGGCAGAAGAGCTACCCTCCGTACTATGGAGCCTTCGCACAACCCCAAACCGATCCACAAAATACACACCATTTTTCATGGTATACGGGGCAGAAGCAGTACTACCCGAGGATGTTAGATTCAGCGCCCCACGAGTCGTGGCCTACAGCGAAGAAACCTCCAACAAGGCACTCGCGGAAGATATGGATGCACTCGACGAGATGCGAGACATCGCGCTCGGAAGATCCGCAATATATCAGCAATCACTGCGAAACTATCATAGTCGCCGCATACGCCACAGAGCATTCGCGGTTGGAGATCTGGTGCTGCGGCTCAAGCAGAAGGAAGGGCACAAGCTCGAGCCACCCTGGGAAGGACCCTTCCTCATACACGAAGTAATCCCAGGCGGAGCCTACAGGCTGAAGAATCCGTCGACTGGAGGAATCTATTCCAATCCTTGGAATATCGCACACCTCCGCAAATTTTATCCCTAGGATTTCTTATTATCACAACAAATAAGGCTATACTAGCCACTCTTGTAGCCCGAATACATGACTTCTCAGTCATATCAATAAAATACATGGTTTCTCAACCATATTTACTCGAAGATTATCTATTCTTACATGCTAAAATAGTTATAGGTACACATCCCATAAACACACGGGGGCTAAGCCTACAACTAAGCATCACAAGAAAATTCATACACACAAGGTTACACACCTTATAAACAGTTTTTCCAAGCTATACAACATGATAGAATATACACCTTCAACAATCAGTCATGGCGATAAGCATTTTCAGTCGCCAACACTCTCTCTACTTCTTCAGAGGTCAATCGAATGATTTTCTCCGCGGCAGGACGAACAACATCATAATGCGGAGAAATATCATCGATTGGTCCATCTGGGAGGCTAGCTACGGAGTTAAAATCTACTTTAGGATGCCGTATTCGGACAAAGGAGAGAGCCACCACCGCGCCGCAAATCATCTGGTTGCGCACGCACTCGCGAATTTCTCCTTCCTGCCCGAAGAGCCCAAGGAGATACCTCCAATCTTCAGGACCCCTCTCAAGCGGGTAAAAGGCAGCGTTTATCGCGAGCAAGACCTTGTGAAAAGAACTCACGAGAACTTTTATCTGGGAGACACGGAACTTCAAAGTAGCTAACACAAAACCTCGGCTGCGATCAGACAAAAAATTGTTCGCATGAGGCCTTGAGCTGCCAGCTTCTTGAAGAATGTGGTTCTCCACCCACTGTTTTTCCTCCCTATCATCCGGTTTAACAACTGAAGAAAAGAGTACGTGATCAGATAAGGAAGTAAGACAAAGAAGATTTGGGGGCTGTATTACTTACACAACAGTTCCCTAGCAAGGGAAGCCAGCTCGTCCATCACAAACTGTTCCCGTTCAGTCGCCAGTTTTTGCTTGGACTTCGCCACATCGGCCACCCCACGCAACACTTTCAGTTTGCGCTCGCCATCGGCTACACGATCACGAAGACCCGCCAAAGACCCAACAGCTGCAACAAGTGGATCAGCTGAGGCAGCAAGTCCACCTGAGGATTCTGCGACAAATCCAGTAGCCTGGAAGAGTACAAGGAAAGAAGTAAGACGCCCTATTCGAAGTATCTCTAGTCGCACATTTGACGAATGCTCGGGGGCTACTCCCATCGGGAGAGAATACACAAACTACCAGAAGCAATTTCCAGGCAAACATTTCGATTAAAGATAATATGGGAATACATCCCAAGGTTCATTACATTCAAAACAGAAAAGGAATACAAAACTACGAAGCTACAGTGGTACTCCCGCTAGCGGCAGTCGCCCCCTGTGAGCCGAGCAAAATAGCTCAGACAGCTTCCGAGCAAGGATGGCGGCTTGCTCGCCAAAACGAGAGAGCCGTACCTTTTTGCCCGTGGAGGGGTCGACTGGAAGAGCCGAGTAGGCTTCCTCCAAACCGGTGACTCCATGCGCCAGCGCGAACTGGATCGCAGTCTTTGCGCCAGACTCCGACTGGGCGACCGCGTAGGCATCCAAGAGACTGCTCTTCGAAAAGATCTTCAACAAGTCATCTAGCGCAGACGGAGGTGCAGCGTTGGCGAGGAAGCGACCGTGCAGTTGCGTCAACACATGAGTGGCATCACCAATCAAGGAGCAAACTCCTTCGGCGTGCCTCTTGAGTTGAGCAAGAGTATCGGTTAGCACGTCTACCCGTTGGATCCCAGGGATCTCCAGAGGAACATCCAGAAGACCTGCAAAAGAAAAGAATATCAAGACCTGGCAAGTTCAACAGGATAAAAGATGAAATCGCGAGAGCTTAAATTGCTTACCCGTGAGACGCTCAGCAAGGGGACGGAGGAACGTGACAAGGTCAGAATCGGCCTTATTGCCAGCATCCTCTTGATCCTTTAGAGCCTTCCGCGCATCCGCATGTTGCCTTTCAAGATCCTCCGATCGCATGCGGGAGGTCTCCAATTCTTGTCGGATGGCCGCTAGATCAACCCCCTGAGTGGTTACCCGCTCAGAGAGACTGCCCTTCTCGGATTCCGCGAATTCGAGTCGGGCTGCATAGAAACACTTGTCAGAAATCAAGAATTGAAGAAAGAATAGGAAGAAGAAAGGATGATAAAACTTACTCTTAAGGAGCTCGTTCTCAGACGAGAGTCGACTGCGGTCTGATCGAAGCGACTCACATTCTGACTCGGCAAGAATAACTCGGCGACCAATCGCCGCAAGAGAATCAACAAGCGACTACAAAAATACAGAGATAGAAGAATTAGAAGATATAAACTGGAGCCTGTACCCGATTAAATTCAATCGACTACAGCCTCGGGGGCTACTCCCATCGGGAGCACTGCCGTGCACCCGATAAAATCAAGAAGAAGAAAAAGACAAGGCTTTGAGCCTGTAGCCGACCGCACGCGATCGACTACAGCCTCGGGGGCTACTCCCATCGGGAGCACTGTCGTGCACCCGATAAAAATATTATGACAAATGACAAAGTTTACCTGGCCCGTGGCGCGGGAGAGGGGATCCACGGAGCTGTCCGTCACTTCTTTCGAAGCTGAAGTCCTGGCGGCAAAGCTAGGCGCCTCACGTTCCATAGTCGCCGCATGGGAGACTGCGCTGGGAGAATTCTGGACAGTGCTAGCAGTGGGAGTCTCACCCGTAGCTTCTGCTCTATTCCTCTTTTCGGGAGGAACAGAAGAAGCATACCTGCGAGGACTGATGGTTTGCAAACTGCAACAGATAAACATCAACATAGGTGCAAAGGAAAAAGTTCGACTAAAGGACAAGAAGAAGAACTTACTCATCATCTTCATGTTCATCCAGCAAATCCGCGTTCCAAGCGGGCGCGATCACTGGGAATGAAGGGGAAGGGGCGAGTGAGCGAAGTGGAGTCGCGGATATAGGAGCCTTCCCAGGCGATTCTTCCAAAGAGTTATCCTTGGAAGTAGCCTCGTTATCATCCACTCGACGACGCTTGTGGTGATGAAGGCCGCCATTCAAGCCCTCCGCATCATCCGAAGAATCGTCCTCGGAGCTCGAAGAAGCATCGGCTACACTGGTATCGGCTAAGCCGTCCAGGTGACTCGCCAATAACTCCGAGGCGTCCTCTCCCACAACTGGCGGGTAGCAGTTCGCCACTGCTAAGCTCTACAAAGAAGGTAGAAGAAGGCAAGAAAAAATTCAGTCGACTAAAGCTCAAAGCAAAGAAGAAAATAATAGAAGACAGGAAGGGTAAACTAACCGCGGCTGGTGGAGGTTTCGAAGCGTCGAAGGCTTCGACTGTGCAATCGGGGAACTTCTCCCCCACCTTCAAGCTAGTGATAGCCACGATTTTCTTCTCGAACTCAACGTTCGAAAGCTCCTCGCGGCTCACTCGGCTAGGATCCTCAGCGCCTTGGTATTCCCACATGGTGGAAGGCCTTTGCTGCAGCGGTTGGATCCTGCGCTTCAGAAAAATACTCGCCAGGTGCAGCCCGTTCAGTACCACTCCATCAGTTTGATCCCGGAGAGCGGACACCCTTGCGAGTAGGGGCGTGACAACCTGGGTTTCTTCGGCTGACAGCTTGTGCGCCCAGGATTTCCGCCTCTTCAAAACAGCGAACGGGTGGAATTCTACGATCCCACCCAAGCTGTTGTCGATGACGTAAAACCACTTTTTCCGCCAGCCTTGGGCGGAGTCGACGAAGTGCATGTTGAAGTAGCTGCTCCAGTCGCGCCTGGATCCCGAAGCCACCTGTGCGTAGTAGCGGCTCGCCAGGCTCGGAGTCCACCCGCGATTTCTCGCGGAAGATGCGAACTTTGAATAGGGCCTTCCAAAGCGCCCAATGAGGGCGAATGCCAAGGAAGCATTCGCAGAACACGATGAAGCACGATATGTGCTGCGCCGCGTTCGGAGGAAGATCGTGAAGCTGTATGCCATAGACATACAGCAACCCGAGGAGGAAAGGATGGAGAGGGAAGGAAAGACCCCGAGACACGTGGTCCGCAAAGACCACGCGCTCGTTCGACTGCGGGTTTGGTACCTCTTCTTTCTTCCCGAGGCGCACCCGCTTCTCAGATTCAGCCGGCAGCAGCCCCTCCCGCTGCATCTCTTTGATGCTCTTCGCGGTGGTGTTGGGCGAACGCCAGTCGCCAGCTCGAGGCGCAGGTTGCGCGGAAACTTCTCCGGTTGCAGAGGTGGCAGCGCCACGTCTTTTGCCTCCAGCCATGGTTGACAGCACGGGCTTGAGCGCGAGGAAGAAGATGGGCGCGAGGAAGGAGATGGATTGAAGGCGAAGGCTGGGAAGTTTTTACCGCAGCGCTAAGTCCGGTATTTATACACGGAGCGAATCAGTCCCAGCCATTCGATGCGCTACGTGGCGCCTATCGCAGCCACCACGTGTGAATATGAAATGAGGAGACGGTGAAACGCTGTTCTGTGCCACGATCTTAACAGAAGATCGTGCGCATTTACTGCACCGTTCACGTAAAAACCGGGAGCGGCGTCTCGTTTCCCGGTCAAAAAGCTGACTAGGTGGGCCAGCCCATCTGTTACCACTCCGTCACGTCCCATCGGGAGGTGAAAAGTGCGCCATGACGTCATGGCATGCATCATCAAATGCAAGAACCTTCGAATGGAAAATTCAAACACGAAAACAGCTTCGTATGAAATTCCTTCGATTAAAGGCGAACAAATCATGGAGCAAGACCTCTTTAAAACAAGAGAACTACCCTATACACGAAAACTCTTTCGTACGGGCACAACAGTCCAAACATGAAAACTCTTTCATATGGGCATGACTCTCTTCAGTACGAAAATTCTTTCGATTGAATCTTAAACAATCACTCGGGTAGAAAGAACCTACCTCCATTCACACATGATATTTTTACATCATAAAGACCCGGATCGTTCAGCCGTCTAGGCACATCCGGATGCCATATTCTTCGAATATGAAGGTAAGACCCAAAAAGATCTTTCTTAAGGGCCTGGAATCGCACTCGAAAGCTGCGTCCTCCGGTATGATTCCGTGTCAACAACATGAAGAAAAATCCTAGCGGACGCGCCGGGTACCCCTATAGGTTAAGTTCGACTCGATAAGTCCACAACGGCTCAGTCGCAACAATCACCTTATCGGGTTCGAGTCGGAGGTCTCGAATCTGTGTAGGCCAGGAATGTTTTTGCCCTAGTCGCAATTAATTGGCCCTGATCTCTCGGGAGAGCCAAGCAACTGTGCCGCATCCTTCTGCGATAAAGCCGCAAAAACAGGCACCTATGCTGCTCGACACTCGAGCATGAAGACTCGTTGCACAGGGAACACACCCTTTAAAACAGAAAACAACCAAGCTGGTTATCCATAAGAAAGGCAGACCAAGAAAGGCTTGACCGTCTACTCGACTGGAAAAATCCCACTCGAGCAAACGCTCGGGGGCTACTGACGAATATATGGATCCTGGACCCTGCGAATAAGGACACCCCCTCTCAGGCCCAAGGTTGAAGGCCCAAGAAGAGGAGCCCTTGGAATACTCCAGAAGGCCCACGTGAAGCCCACCTGCACTAACTTGTGGGTTAAGATAGGAAACATGTAACCGACCTAGTTAGAGTTCGAGTCCTCTCCGGGTAGGATTCGAGACCTGGCCACCTATATAAGGCCAGGAGAGCCCCCCGGGAGAGGACCAAGCAACACAACGCCATCAAAGCCTTGAACTCGAGATCTTACTCTCGATTCGAGCATCACCATTGTAACCGATCTTTCCGTCAATACAGATCGACAAGAGGCAGGAGTAAGGGTTTTACCTCTACGAGGGCCCCGAACCTGGGTAAATCTCGCCCCCTGTCTAGCCGACGATTCCACCAGCGCTCATGACTTCTCCTAGTCGAAACCCGATAGGGTCACCTAAGGGATTTGTAGAGTCAGAGATTCGACACCCTGGGCGAGGAGATCGACCGCCGGCGCGCCTCCTCAGGGACCGCGCGTACGTGCGGAGCTCCCCCTACTGGGCCACCTGGCTCCAGCAGGAGAACGAGCAGCGCCGCCGCTCCTACATCCCCACAGCCGAGGAGGTGAGCACCGAAGACTACCCCGCTCCACCGCCGGGGAGGGAGCCGGAGCTTTGGCTCCTGGTGGACGACGGCGACGCCATCCCCGAGGACGACGACCCCGAGCTCCGGGACAACAAGGAGGAGGCCTACGAGGCCTCCCGCCGCTCCCTCGTCGAGGACGAGGTCAAGCGGTGGGAGGCGGTCCTGGCCGCCGCTGCCGCCGACGCCAATGCCATGCCGCCACCCCCGCCCCCTTCGGCGCCTGCCCCTTGGTGGCAGACCATGTACGCCGACATGGAGGCCTCCGAGGACCAGCCACCGCCGCAGTCGCTGCCCCCGGCCTGGAGTACGGGATGACCTGGGCCTGGACCGGCGGCGTATGGTCGCCGGAGGAGCTGCCCCCGCCACCGCCGCCGCAACAGGAGGTGCTGCCCCCGCCACCGCCGTACGCGCCCCCGATGCCTCTGCATCCCTCGACGGGCCCGCCCCAGCCGCCTGCCCACCTGTGGCAGCCACCCCCCTACCACCGCATCTCCTCCGACGAGGAGGAGTAGGCCGGCGCCGGTGCGCCCCCCCCCTTAGACTAAGCTACCCACCACCCCCCAAGAAAACGGCCGGCCGCCTGTGGCCGCGCCGCCGCCCCCTATATGCAAGCACGGCCGGTCGCCTGTGACCGCGCCGCCCCCCTATATGTAAGCAAGGTCCCTGGGCCTTTTTTGAATATATATTTTTGTCCCTAGTACAACGTGTCCCTAACCCAACCCCGCCGGCGGAACCAGCGCCGGCGGGATCTTCCTACTCGTTCCCGCCGCCGGCAGGGCTTCGCCAAGCCATGTCCGCTGTCCTGGGTGGTCGCTCGGCCTGGAGAGAGGGCCGAGATATTTATACACCTGGGCCTCTAGTCCCGGCCCGTGCCACCAACCGGGACTAGAGCCCCTTTGGTCCCGGTTGGTACCACGGGCCGGGACCAAAAACTAATTTCGAATTTCGGTGGCACCCTGCGCGCCCAAAATTTTTTAGCGCCAAAATTTGAAAATGGTTAAGTTTGCACATTAACAACTTCTATATACTTTCGAATTTGACAAAAATTCCAACATGAAAAATACTTTAGAATTAGCATAACTAATTTGCATAACTAATTCCAACATGAAAAATTTCACAGTCTTCCCTTGCATCAGCAATAACTCGGCCAAGATCATCATAGTAAAATAAAACACACTAACACCACGTGTGCATAGTAAAATAAAACACACTAACACCACACTCTCTCACACCTCCAAGCAAAAAAAAAGATGGAAGGGGGGAGGGGCTGGGGCAGTATACATAGGGGAAGGGGGCATTGGTCCCGGTTCGTGGACTAAACCGGGACAAATATTCATGCGCGTGCCACGTGGCATGTGGCTAGGCATTGGTCCCGGTCCGTGGCACGAGCCGGGACCGATATGTCCCCCACGAACCGGGACCAATGCCCCCAGGCGATTCCTGTTGCCCCGGGCGCACGAACCGGGACCAAAGCATGGCATTTGTCCCGGATTCGGTTGCAACCGGGACAGCTGCCCCCTGGCCCCCTGGACGAGAGGGGTTGTTTCCACTAGTGCACCAACGGATATAACGATAACCAACTAAGGAGAGACACTTCCATACTGCAAACCATCCTATATAATAACTTCTCTACTCATGATATGACTCTACTGAAAAAGTAAAAAGATGAAAGATAGTGATGTGATACCGCAGCACTCCCCCCAAGCTTGGAACAAGCCGAGGGGATGCCAAACCCAATGACAAATTAATTCTTCGGTGGTGGTGGTGATACACTCTTCTCAAGCAAGGCGTGGTAACGTTGCAGCATCTCACGAAACCTGTCGTTTTCCTCTTGCAGAATCTCTACCTCCGTCCTTAAAGCTCGATAACGTTAAAAAAGCTCATCTGCAATCCAAAGAGATTCCTCTACTCCAGGAACGGGACTGAGGCCCGGGACTGATGGTCTTGGTCCCTGCACACTATAAGAATAAACACTACTTGATGACGTCCTTTTTGCTTCTTTCTCGACGCCCTGATCCACGGTCTTGCGCTTGGGACTTTGGAGATCATCTTCCATTGGCTCCTTCCTCTTGTTGTTGTTGGCGGAGGCCATGAAGCTTCTAAAACCGAAAACAGATCCTAGCAGAAACAGCTCGAAACAGAAATAGGACGAGAAAACGATATACGGATCTCGGGGGATCCGGGGGATTATATAGCAAAAAGTTTCACAACGAAAGGAAAGTCCAGGTCGAAAACGAGTCGGAGAGGGGCTCTGGAGCGCCCACACCATGGGCTGGCGTGGCCAGGGGTGGGCCCGTGCCACCCCATGGTGTGGAGCCTCCGGGCTCCGTCTCCTCCTCGTTTTCGTCTCATAATTTTTCATATTTTCCTAAAACAGTAAAAATAAAAGTTGGAAGATGTTTCGCAAACGTTTTCTTACCAAAACTGCTACCTATTCGAAAACTGACTCTAGAGTTTCTGAAATATGTTTCTTAATAAACTCATCCGGAATATGGCTTGAATACAATCAACATTTTCATTATAAGGATCTCCAGAAATATAATGTTTGAGTCTTTGTCCATTGACCACTTGTGAAGTGTTGTCTTCAAGGGAAACAATTTTAATTGCCCCGAACGATATACCTCTTCGATAACAAAATGTCCTTCCCATCTCGAGAGTAATTTTCCAGCAAAAAATCTGGGACGAAGCCTATACAATAGCACTTCCTCACCAACATGAAATTCTCTTTTAATAATTCTCTTACCATGCCATCTTTTAACTTAATCTTTAAAGAGCTTAACATTTTCATATGCTTCACTTCTCCATTCATCTAAAGAACTTAAGTCAAGCAACCTTTTCTCACCAGCAAGTTTAAAATCTTTATTTAGGTCTTTCACTGCCCAATAAGCTTTGAGTTCTAATTCTAAAGGCAAGTGACAAGCTTTTCCATAAACCATCTTATAAGTAGACATGCCCATGGGATTTTTATAAGCAGTTCTATAAGCCCACAGGGCATCATTTAATTTCTTAGCCCAAATTTTCCTAGATTTGTTAACAGTCTTTTGCAAGATAGACTTGATTTCTCTATTTGATAATTCTACTTGCCCACTAGTTTGATGATGATAGGGTGAAGCAATACTATGATTAACATCATATTTAGCAAGGGTTTTTCTAAAACCACCATGAATAAAATGAGAACCCCCATCAGTCATAAGATATCTAGGCACACCAAATCTAGGGAAAATAATGTCTTTAAGCATTTTTAACGAGATTTCACCGTCAACACTTTTAGTAGGTATAGCTTCTACCCATTTAGTAACATAATCAACAGCAACAAGAATATGAGTGTAGCCTTGTGAAGGAGGGAAAGGACCATAAAGTCAAAACCCAACAATCAAACGGTTCAACAAGAGAATAATTCATAGGCATCTCATTACGTCTAAAAATATTTCCAACCCTCTCACATTGATCACAAGATAAAATAAATTTTCTAGCATCTTTAAAAAGAGTAGGCCAATAAAAACCTGATTGCGCGATTCTATCTCCAACGTGATGTCCTCCATAAGCACTATTATGACATTTTCTCAATAT
>CM054057.1:557303686-557494546 GCA_028641055.1 Alopecurus myosuroides
ATGGCAAGATGCAACAGGGGAAACAACTTAAGCAATTTAATCGGAACCGGAGTCCAGAGAAAATAGGAATTGGTTCAAGTTGTTTAGCTAACCATCAATATTAAATGTTGATTAACAGGTTTAAACAAGGTAGAGGTGATCTATTCAACATTAAATGGAATAGGGCAACAATTTAATTAAATACCCCAACACATTCCATATTTAATTATTAGGTGATATTACTATACCCCGAAACCCACCAGATGCAATGCAAACATGATGCGATGACATTTTAAATATAGTTGATATGTTATAGAAAATAGGGCATAGGTATAGGGGTTTTAGGGTTTGGGTTCGCACGTGTGGAGAGGATCTTCGGGTTCGGCGCCGGTGTCTTCGGGGTGTAGGGGAAGTGGAAGAAGAGGAGGTAGACGAAGTCGTCGTAGCAGGGGAAGTAGACATTCCGTTGTCGATGTAGTCGAAGTCGAGGTCTTCGAGTCATAGAGGAAGTAGTCGACGTCGGGGAAGTAGTCGTACCCGTTCCGTAGTGGTAGTAGTTGTTCACGTCCGGAGTCGGGGTAGTTGTGGCGGAATCGCGCCATCATCATCTCCGGGGTCGGTGACGAACCTTGCGGTTCAGGTCATGGGGTTCACGACATCGTCTCCCGGACACGCACGAAGGCGGCCAACGCAAGACGGACACGGCAAGGTTCACGACGGTGTAGTCGTTCACGTTGCGGTACTTGTCGGGGAAGAGCTCGTCGTCGAGGAAGTAGGCGTTGTCGATGGTACTCATCACATCCGACATCTCCGGGGTCGAAGTAGTTCCCGTTCCGAATGGGTATTAGCCGTGGCCGAGCCGTAACATCAAAGTCTTCATTGCCGATGGCGAACTTGGCGGGTCACAACCTTCGGGATTCACGACAAAGGGGTCTCACGGGCGCGCACCGGTGGGCGGGGCAGGAGCAGCGGCCGACGTTGGGGCCAGCGAGGTAAGGCGGAGGCGACCCTGAGGAGGCCCGGGACGGCACCACCATGTCGGGGCGGAGCAGGACCGAGAGCAACTCTACGAGCTTGGCGACCAAAGCATCAACATCGACAAGCAAAACAAGCCAGCGGAACTGTTTGATGACAAGCCTCCCTACGTCTTCCTGCAGAGGCGCCCCTTCGAGCGCGTCATCGAAGTGCTCATGCAGCTTGTCGAGGAGCGCATCCAGGAGGCCGAGCTGGAGCGCGGGGACGGAGAGGAGCGCCCGCGCGAGGCTGCTCTGCGAGCCCGGGGATGAGGGCAGGAGTAGCTGGCGGAGCCGCGTGGGGAGTCCGCGAAGGCGGCGAGCCCTGCGAGGAGGCGCGCGGGGAGGCCCGCGGCGGAGTCCACAGCGAGAGCGCGGGTGAGACGGGCGACGAAGTCGGGCGTGGACGGGAGGGAAGGGGGCAGATGCGGCGGGACGAGGAGCAGGGAGGCGGGGCTCGGCCGGAGATGCAAGGAGGAGGAGGGCGGTAGCCGGAAGGGGCTTGGCGGCGGCTGCGGGTTGGGAGGCGGCGCTGCGCCCGAGGGAAGGAGGACGGCGGGCGGAGGAGAGGGAGACGGGCAGGGGGAGCGTCAAGGAAGAGGGTGCGGCGACCGGAGGGAAGGAGGATGCGAGGAGGAGGGAGAGACGAGGTGGAGGCGGCGCCTCCATGCTCGGGAGCGAGCAGAGGGAGAGGGCGACGGGAGGAGGACGATGGGGATCGAGCGTGTGCGTTGCGTGCGTGCGTTACTTGGGTGCTGTGTGCGTGCGGTTCCTGCGTTCCTTTTTTTTTTTTTGAGAGGTGGAGGGACCTGAGTGTGAAAAACAGAAACGGCGGGGGGTTTTCGAGAGGGAGGAAAATTAGGGTAGGGAGGGGAGTGCGGCTGGGCCTTCTTGGGCCAGAAAATTGGGCATGCTGTGCTTTCTCTCTTCTCTTTTTTTTTTCTTTTGTTCTTCTTTTTTTTTCCAGAAATTGGTTAGGCAAAAAGAAAAGAAAATAGATTTACGCACCAAATAAATTTCAGAAATTTTAGAGAGAAAACATTTGATGAATTTTAATTAGTTGGCAAGTTTTAAACGCATGCAGATGCATGATGCTATGACGCGAAAAGGAAACAACAATTTCTATTTGGGGGGGAACCCCCGGGTGTTACAATGATACTGACCGCGACCGGGCAGAGTACGACGCGCGATCAGATCTTGCTCAAAAAAGGGTGGATAAGGCGACAGCTTCGCGATATCACGAACGCTCTTCGTCCGGCTCCTCGGATGACGAAACCTGCGGCGCTCTCTGCTTTGCCCGTAGTATCCGCAAGGCGCCTCTACCCAAAAGATTCAAGCTTAGCACGGAAGTAACTAAGTACGACGGCTCACTCGAGCCCTCTCAATGGCTAAGCGATTACCTCACGGCAGTAAAATGCCAACGTGGGAATAAAAACACGGCTATGCAATGCCTCAATTTGCATCTCACCGGCGCGGCCCGCAGTTGGCTGGAGAGACGACCAAAATCTTGCTACGCATCGTGGGATGACTTGCACCATGATTTCTGCAAAAATTTCCAGTCGACTTACAAGAGGCCAGCCACCATTGAAGAACTGCGAGCATGCAAGCAGAAAAGTGGCGAATCCACCCGCGAGTACATCCAGCGATGGACTACGCTCAGGAATACCGCAGGAACCATCTCGCAAGAAGTAGCGATTGAAGCCTTCGCAAAAGGCGCCCGAAGAACGACTTTCAGAGAAGAACTGGGCAGAGCCGCACCCAAGACTATTGGGGAGCTGATGAACATAGCCGAAAAATGGGCTAACGGAGAAGATGCGGTGCGCAATGAGAGGGCATCATCACCTGCGCATGATGAAGACCGTCATAGTCGGAGGAAGAGGAGAAAATATTACGATCACGAGGATAGAGAGGAGTTGGTCGCAGCGGAATTCACGCGAGGCCGCGACTCCGGTCGCCGTGGGAATCGCGAGTGGAGACCAAAAGCTGAAGAAAAATCACCCGAGGAAGACCTCGATGGATACTGCTCGCTACATCTATTTACAGATAAACGCACGGGCAAAACTAAGGCAACGCACCTTCTTAAGGATTGCCGAAAGTTTATTGATATCTCAGAAGCACTCGCTAGGAAAAGATCCGCACACACGCAAAATTACCCACCGCTTCCAGGAGGAGGCCACCAAGGATTCCAGCCGCCACAACCCCCACCTCCACCAGCAAATCCAAACATAGCATAAGCTGCGCTACCTGCACCGCCGGCTCAAAACTCCGGGGCCAACGCGTACCCGAATCCAGCAGGGCAACTCGCGATGATCCAGAAGGTATGTCCATCCCGCAGAGCTCAAAAGACTAACACAAGGCAATTGTGCATGGCCGTGCAGACACCGCCAACAAAAACAGAATACTTGAAGATGGCGGACCAGCCAATAACATTCTCGATGAAGGACCACCCGCCACGAGTCTATCGACTAGGACACGCCGCCCTTGTCATCCAAGCACAAATTGGCAACTATGACTTGGCCCGCGTATTCATGGATGGTGGCAGTGGCATCAACATTATCTACGCGGATACACTCCGTCGGATGAACAGGAACTTGGACGGTCTCCAGGAATCAGAAACATCCTTCCACGGGATAGTTCCAGGAAAAGCAATCCGTCCACTCGGAACAATCAACCTAGAAGTTGTGCTAGGCACCAAGAGCAACTACAGAAGAGAATTCCTCGATTTCGAAGTTGTCGACTGGCCTTCGCAGTACTACGCCATTCTTGGTCGAACAGCATTCGCCAGATTCATGGCAGTACCACATTACGCCTACCTGAAGCTCAAATTACCTGGAGAACATGGCGTAATCACCATCGACGGAGACTTTCAGAAATCCAACAAATGCGACATTGAATTCAATGAGATCGCAAAATCTTTCGGGATGCAAGAAGAACTTCAAGAGCCGGCAAAAACCACGGATCACTCCGTGATGCCCCTCACGAAGAAAAACGCGCCTGAACTGGAGTTCAGCGGCAACAGTGACACTCGAAAGCATCAAGTGCACCCGACAGATTCTGCAAAGACAGCGCTGGTTTCCACCACCCTTCCGCAAGCATAGGAAAGCACGCTCGTCGAACTCCTCCGTGAGTACTGGGAAATTTTCGCCTGGCAGCCATCAGATATGCCAGGAATACCCAGGGAGTTTGCCGAGCACTCACTCGAAGTCTTTCCAGATGCCAAACCCATCAAACAAACCACTCGAAGATTTTCAGAACCCAAGCAGAAGGCACTTGGAGAAGAAGTTAACAGATTGCTAGCAGCAAAATTCATCAGGGAGATCAAGATATCCACTTGGTTAGCAAACCCGGTGCTGGTCCCTAAAAAGAACACGGACATCCTTCGGGTATGCATCGACTACACGTCGTTAAACAAGCATTGCCCCAAGGATAACTTTCCCCTCCCGCGAATCGACCAGATCGTGGACTCTACAGCAGGCTGCCAACGCCTCTCTTTCCTAGACGCCTATTCGGGATACAATCAGATCCGGATGAAAAGGGAAGACGAAGAAAAGACAGCATTCGTTACACCTCACGGTGTCTACTGCTACACGACAATGCCCTTCGGGCTCAAGAACGCAGGCGCAACATACCAGCGCTGCATGCAAAAATGCCTCGCCAAGCTCATTGGCAAGAACGTACAAGTGTACGTTGACGACATAGTCATCAAGACTCGAGTTGAGAGCACACTCCTCGAGGATATTAGAGAAACATTCGACGCCCTCAACGCATACAAGATCAAGCTCAATCCGACAAAATGCGTCTTCGGCGTTCCAGCAGGGAAACTTCTCGGGTACCTGGTATCCGCCAGAGGCATCGAAGCCAACCCAGAGAAAATACAAGCAATCTTGACAATGAAGGAGCCAACTAATCTACGCGGAGTCCAACAGCTTGCAGGGCGACTGGTTGCCCTGAGCAGGTTCATCGCACGATTGGGAGAACAACCGTTACTCTTCTACAAGCTGCTGAAGAAGACAGACAAATTCGAGTGGACACCAGAAGCTAAGCAAGCATTCGCAGACTTAAAGCGATCGTTGCAAAGTAGGCGAGTCCTTGCAACACCACAAGAAAGGGAGCCACTCTACCTGTACCTAGCCGCCACAAACCAGGTCATCAGCACAACAATCGTAGTCGAACGACCTGAGGAGGGCAAAGCGTATGGAGTTCAGCGACCAATCTACTACATTAGCGAAGTCCTCTCGCCATGCAAGCAACGATACCCTCATTACCAGAAGCTCGCATACGGAGTTGTTCTTACAGCCCGAAAGCTAAAACACTACTTCCAGGAACACGCCATCACAGTGGTTAATGATGCGTCACTCGGGACAATCATGAACAACCCCATGGCATCCGGAAGAATAGCCAAATGGAGCATCCAGTTGGGTGCCTGGGACATCACTTATACAGGACGCAACACAGTCAAATCCCAGGTACTCGTGGAATTCTTAAGCGAGTGGACAGAGCTACAAACGCCAGGACCACCTGAGTACACGAGCAACTGGATAATGTACTTCGACGGGTCCAAACGAAACGAAGGAGCAGGAGCTGGAATTGTCCTCATATCGCCTAGAGGAGACAAGCTGCAATACGTCCTACGGTTGGATTTTCCACCTGATGATCCGGCATCAAACAATGACGCAGAATATGAAGCTCTGTTACATGGGATGAAGATGGCAGTCGCCTGTGGAGCTACTCGATTAATGATTTACGGCGACTCCAATCTCATTGTGCAGCAGACAATGAAAGAATGTGACGCAATTGCTGAAAACATGGTCGCGTATCGTGACATGTACAATCTACTCGAAGAAAGTTTCAAAGGGTGCGAGCTGAAGCACATTGTAAGATCAAGTAATGAAGAAGCAGATAGGCTGGCAAACATGGGTTCCACAAGTACACCCGTACCACCAGGAATATATTTCGAACGGATGATCAAGCGATCGGTCAAAGTCAAGAAAGCTGCAGGAACACCCGCAGTACCAGAAACAGAGGTCAGCCCGCAAGTCGCCATTATCGAGCTTACCTATAACATATCACGACAGGTTTTTCTTGTCGAGCCAGTCTGGACGCAGAAATATCTCGACTACCTGACCAACAAACAGCTCCCAGCCGATCCACGCGAGGCTCGACAAATAATGAGACGCAGCAAATCCTTTCGGGTAGTCAACGGAGAATTATACGATCAAAGCATCTCGGGTATACTTCAGCGCTGCATCGCACCCGAAGATGACAAAGAATTACTCCAGGACATCCATCAAGGAGACTGCGGACATCATGCTAGCTGGAAAACAATCATGGGAAAGACCTTCCGAGCAGGATTCTACTGGCTAACAGCAGCTACCGATGCAAAGGACTTGGTCGAACGATGCGATGCTTGCCAGCGATTCGCACCAAGACCACATGCACCCGCTACGGAATTGCACATGATACCCATTGCCTGGCCCTTCGCACAATGGGGGCTGGACATGGTTGGACCACTACGCAAGTCCACGCCGGGTGGATATACGCACTTGCTGGTCGCAGTTGACAAGTTCACCAAATGGATCGAGGCCATGCCAGTAACTTCGGCTAGCGCCCAATGCGCTGTCAAGTTCCTCGACTCCATTATATGCAGATTTGGTGTGCCACACGACATCATTACAGACAATGGTACAAACTTCACAGCAAAGGAAACGCAACAGTTCTGCAAGCAAAAGGGTATCAACTTCAAGTTCGCTTCAGTTGCCCACCCGCAAACGAACGGTCAAGTCCAAAGATCCAATGGCTTAGTTTCAGTTGGCATCAAGAAACGCCTACTCGATCGTCTACACCCCGCCGCAGGACAATGGGCAGAAGAGCTACCCTCCGTACTATGGAGTATCCGCACAACTCCAAACCGATCCACAAAATACACACCATTTTTCATGGTATACGGGGCAGAAGCAGTCCTTCCCGAGGATGTTAGATTCAGCGCCCCACGAGTTGTGGCTTACAGCGAAGAAACCTCCAACAAGGCACTCGCGGAAGATATGGATGCACTCGACGAGATGCGTGACATCGCGCTCGCAAGATCTGCAGTATATCAGCAATCACTGCAAAACTATCACAGTCGCCGCATACGCCACAGAGCATTCGCGGTTGGGGATCTAGTGCTGCGGCTCAAGCAGAAGGAAGGACACAAGCTCGAGCCACCCTGGGAAGGACCCTTCATCATAAACGAAGTCATCCCAGGCGGAGGCTACAGGCTGAAGAATCCATCGACTGGAGGAATCTATTCCAATCCTTGGAATACCGCACACCTCCGCAAATTTTATCCCTAGGTTTACTTATTATCACAAAAAATAAGGCTATACTAGCCACTCTTGTAGCCCGAATACATGACTTCTCAGTCATAGCAATAAAATACATGGTTTCTCAACCATATTTACTCGAAGATTATTTCTTCTTACATGCTAAATAGTTACAGGTACACACCCCATAAACACACGGGGGCTACGCCTACAACTAAGCATCACAAGAAACTTTACACACAAGGTTACACACCTTATAAACAATTTTTACAAGCTATATAGCATCACAGAATGTACACATTCAACAATCAATCATGGCGATAAGCATTCTCAGTCGCCAACACTCTATCTACTTCCTCAGAGGTCAGTCGAATGATTTTCTCTGCTGCAGGACGAACAGCATCATAATGCGGAGAAATATCATCGAGGCCATCTGGGAGCCTAGCTACAGAGTTAAAATTTACTTCAGGATGCCATATTCGGACAAAGGAGAGAGCCACCACCGCGCCGCAAGTCATCTGGTTGCGCACGCACTCGCGAATTTCTCCCTCTTGCCGAAGAGCCAAGGAGATACCTCCAGTCTTCAGGACCCCTTTCAAGCGGGTAGAATGCAGCGTTTATCGCGATCAAGACCTCGTGAAAAGAACTCACGAGAACTTTTACCTGGGAGATGCGGAACTTCAAAGTAGCTAACACAAAACCTCGGCTGCGATCAGACCAAAAATTATTCGCATGAGGCCTTGAGCTGCCAGCTTCTTGAAGAATGTGGTTTTCTACCCACTGTTTTTCCTCCCTATCATCCGGCTTAACAACTGAAGAAAAATATGCGTGATCAGATAAGGAAACAAGACAAAGAAGACCTGGGGGCTGTATTACTTACACAACAGTTCCCTAGCAAGGGAAGCCACCTCGTCCATCACAAACTGTTCGCGTTCAGTCGCCAGTTTTTGCTTGGACTTCGCCACATCGGCTACCCCACGCAACACTTTCAGCTTGCGCTCGCCATCGGCTACACGATCACGGAGACCCGCCAAAGTCCCAACAGCTGCAACAAGTGGATCAGCTCGGGCAGCAAGTCCCCTTGAGGATTCTGCGACAAATCCAGTAGCCTGGAAGAGTACAAGGAAAGAAGTAAGACGCCCTATTCGAAGTATCTCTAGTCGCACATTTGACGAGTGCTCGGGGGCTACTCCCATCGGGAGAGAATACACAAACTACAAGAAGTAATTTCCAAACGAACATTTCGATTAAAGACAATGAAAATACGGGAATACATCCCAAGGTTCATTACATTCAAGAGGGAAAAGAAAAACAAGACTACGAAGCTAAAGTGGTGCTCTCGCTAGCGGCAGTCGCCCCTCCTTTGAGTCGAGCAAATAGCTCAGACAACTTCCGAGCAAGGATGACGGCTTGCTCGCCAAAACGAGAGAGCCGTACCTTTTTGCCCGTGGAGGGGTCGACTGGAAGAGCCGAGTAGGCCTCCTCCAAACCGTTGACTCCATGCGCCAGCGCGAACTGGATCGCAGCCTTTGCGCCAGACTCCGACTGGGCAACCGCGTAGGCATCCAAGAGATTGCTCTTCGAAAAGATCTTCAGCAAGTCGTCTAGCGCGGATGGAGGTGCAGCGTTGGCGAGGAAGCGACCGTGCAGTTGCGTCAACTCGTGAGTGGCATCGCCAATCAAGGAGCAAACTCCTTCGGCGTGCCTCTTGAGTTGAGCAAGAGTGTCGATTAGCACATCTACCTGCTGGATCCTAGGGATCTCCAGAGGAACATCCAGAAGACCTGCAAAGGAAAAGAATGTCAAGACTTGGCAAGTTCAGATAAAGAATGAAATCGCGAGAGCCTAAATCACTTACCCGCGAGACGCTCAGCAAGGGGACGGAGGAACGTGACAAGGTCAACATCGGCCTTATTGCCAGCATCCTCTTGATCCTTTAGAGCTTTCCGCGCATACGCAAGTTGCCTTTCAAGATCCTCCGATCGCATGCGGGAGGTCTCCAGTTCTTGTCGAATGGCCGCCCGATCAGCCTCCTGAGTGGTTACCCGCTCAGAGAGATTGCCCTTCTCGGACTCCGAAAATTCGAGTCGAGCTGCACAGTGACACTTGTCAGAAATCAAGAATTAAGGAAAGAATAGGAACAAGAGAAGATAATAAGACTTACTCTTAAGAAGCTCGTTCTCGGTGCAGAGTCGACTGCGGTCTGATCGAAGCGACTCACATTCCGACTCGGCAAGAACAACTCGGCGGCCAATCGGCTCAAGAGAGTCAACAAGCGACTACAAAAGTACAGAGGTAGAAGAATTAGAAGATATAAACTAGAGCCTGTACCCGATTGAATTCAATCAACTACAGCCTCGGGGGCTACTCCCATCGGGAGCACTGCCGTGCACCCGATAAAATCAAGAAGAAGAAAAAGACAAGACTTTGAGCCTGTAGCCGACCGCACGCGATCGACTATAGCCTCGGGGGCTACTCCCATCGGGAGCACTGTCGTGCACCCGATAAAAATATTATGACAAATGGCAAAGTTTACCTGGCCCGTGGCGCGGGAGAGGGGATCTGCGGAACTGTCCGTCACCTCTTTCGAAGCTGAAGTCCTGGCAGCAAAACTAGGAGCTTCACGTTCCACAGTCGCCGCATGGGGGGCTGCGCTGGGAGAATTCTGGATGGTGCCGGCAGTGGGAGTCTCACCCGCAGCTCCTGCTCTATTCCTCTTTTCGGGAGGAACGGAAGAAGCGTACCTGCGAGGACTGATGGTTTGCAGACTACAACAAATAAACATCAACATAGGTGCAAAGAAAAATGTTCGACTAAGAACGAGGAGAAGAACTTACTCATCGTCTTCATCTTCATCCAGCAAATCTGCATTCCAAGCGGTCGCGATTACTGGGAATGAAGGGGAAGGGGCGAGTGAGCGAAGTGGAGTCGCGGAGATAGGAGCCTTCCCAGGCGATTCCAAGGAGTTATCCTTGGAAGTAGCCTCGTTATCATCCACCCGACGACGCTTGTGGTGATGGAGGCCGCCATTCGAGCCCTCTGCACCATCCGAAGAATCGTCCTCGGAGCTTGAAGAAGCATCGGCGACACTGGTATCGGCTAAGCCGTCCAGGTGACTCGCCAATAACTCCGAGGCGTCCTCTCCCGCAACTGGCGGGTAGCAGTTCGCCACTGCTAGACTCTACAAAGAAGGCAGAAGAAGGCAAGAAAAAATTCAATCGACTAAAGCTCAGAGCAAGGAAAAAAATAATAGAAGACAAGAAGGGTAAACTAACCGCGGCTGGTGGAGGTTTCGAAGCGTCGAAGGCTTCGACTGTGCAGTCGGGGAACTTCTCTCCCACCTTCAAGCTAGTGATAGCCGCGATTTTCTTCTCGAACTCAACGTTCGAAAGCTCCTCGCGGCTCACTCGGCTAGGATCCTCAGAGCCTTGGTATTCCCACATGGTGGAAGGCCTTTGCTGCAGAGGTTGGATCCTGCGCTTCAGAAAAATACTCGCCAGGTGCAGCCCGTTGAGCACAACTCCAGCAGTTTGATCCCGGAGAGCGGACACCCTTGCGAGTAGGGGCGTAACGACCTGAGTTTCTTCGGCTGACACCTTGTGCGCCCAGGACTTCCGCCTCTTCAAAACAGCGAACGGGTGGAATTCTACGATCCCACCCGAGCTGTTGTCGATGACATAAAACCATTTTTTCCGCCAGCCTTGGGCGGAGTCGATGAAGTGCATACTAAAGTAGCTGCTCTCCAGTCGCGCTTGGATCCCAAAGCCACCTGTGCGTAGCGGCTTGCCAGGCTCGGAGTCTACCCGCGATTTCTCGCGGAAGATCCGAACTTTTAAGAGGGCTTTCCAGAGCGCCCAATGTGGATGATTGCCAAGGAAGCATTCACAGAACACGATGAAGCACGGTATGTGATGCACCGCGTTCGGAGGAAGATCGTGAAGCTGTATGCCATAGACATACAGCAACCCGACTAGGAAAGGATGGAGAGGGAAGGAGAGACCCCGAGACACGTGGTCCGCAAAGACCACGCGCTCGTTCGACTGCGGGTTTGGTACCTCTTCTTTCTTCCCGAGGGCGCACCGCTTCTCAGTTTCCGCCGGCAGCAGCCCTCCCGCTGCATCTCTTTGATGCTCTTCGCGGTGGTGTTGGGTGAACGCCAGTCGCCAGCTCGGGGTGCAGGTTGCGCGGAGACTTCTCCGGATGCGGAAGTGACAGCGCCACGTCTTTTGCCTCCAGCCATGGTTGACAGCGCCAGCTTGAGCACGAGGAAGAAGATGGGCGCGAGGAAGGAGATGGATTGAAGACGAAGGCTGGGAAAGTTTTACCGCAACACTAAGTCCCGTACTTATACACGGAGCGAATCAGTCCCAGCCATTCGATGTGCTACGTGGCGCTTATCGCAGCCACCACGTGTGAAGATGAAACGAAGAGACGGTGAACGCTGTTCCGTGCCACGATCTTAACAGAAGATCGTGCGCATTTACTGCACCGTTCGCGTAAAAACCGGGAGCGGCGTCTCGTTTCCCGGTCAAAAAGCTGACTAGGTGGGCCAGCCCATCTGCTACCACTCCGTCACGTCCCATCGGGAGGAGAAAAGTGCGCCATGACGTCATGGCACGCATCATAAAACTCAAGAATCTTCGAATGGAAAAGTCAAACACGAAAACAACTTCGTACGAAATTCCTTCGAATAAAAGCAATTCTTTTGTGGACAAATCATGGAGCAAGACCTCTTTAAAACAAGATAGAAATACCCTATACACGAAAACTCTTTCGTACGGGCACAACATTCCAAACATGAAAACTCTTTCATATGGGCATGATTTTCCTCAGTACGAAAATCCTTTCGATTGAAACTCAAACAATCACTCGGGTAGGAAGAACCTACCTCCTTTCACACATGATATTTGTACATCATAAAAACCTGGATTGTTCAGCCGACTAGGCACATCCGGATGCCATATTCTTCGAATATGAAGGTAAGACCCAAAAAGATCTCTCTTAAGGGCCTGGAATCGCACTCGAAAGCTGCGTCCTCCGGTATGATTCCGTGTCAACAACACGAAGAAAAATCCTAGCGGACGCGCCGGGTACCCCCATAGGTTAAGTTCGACTCGATAAGTCCACAACGGCTCAGTCGCAACAATCACCTTTTCGGGTTCGAGTCGGAGGTCTCGAATCTGTGTAGGTCAGGAATGTTTTTGCCCTAGTCGCAATTAATTGGCCCTGATCTCTCGGGAGAGCCAAGCTACTGTGCCACATCTTTCTGCGATAAAAGCCGCAAAAACAGGCACCTATGCTGCTCGACACTCGAGCATGAAGACTCGTTGCACAGGGAACACACCCTTAAAACAGGAAACAACCAAGCTGGTTATCCATAAGAAAGGAAGACCAAGAAAGGTTTGACCGTCTACTCGACTGGAAAAATCCCACTCGAGCAAACGCTCGGGGGCTACTGACGAATATATGGATCCTGGACCCTGCGAATAAGGACACCCCCTCTCAGGCCCAAGGTTAAAGGCCCAAGAAGGAGAGCCCTTGGAATACTCCAGAAGGCCCACGTGAAGCCCACCCGGACTAACTTGCGGGTTAAGATAGGAAACATGTAACCGACCTAGTTAGAGTTCGAGTCCTCTCCGGGTAGGATTCGAGACCTGGCCATCTATATATGGCCAGGAGAGCCCCCTGGGAGAGTACCAAGTAACACCTCACCATCGAAACCTTGAACTCGGGACCTTACTCTCGATTCGAGCACCACCATTGTAACCGATCTTTCCATCAATACAGATCGACAAGAGGCAGGAGTAAGGGTTTTACCTCTACGAGGGCCCCGAACCTGGGTAAATCTCGCCCCCTGTTTAGCCGACGATTCCACCAGCGCTCATGAATTCTCCTAGTCGAAACCCGATAGGGTCACCTAAGGGATTTGTAGAGTCAGAGATTCGACATCAAGTTTTGTATAATCAGGTGATATAAGGGCCTCAATAAATGTTTCTTTTTCTTCTTCAGAAGAGGCCCCATATTCATACTCTCTACGAGTCTCATTGCTTTCTAGCTCAAGTTCTACATTTTCATCTACAGAAGATTCAGGAATTTCAGTTGTTTCAGGTGTTTCATTTGCCTCAGGTGTTTCAATAGTTTCAGGAATTTCAGAAGCTAGTTCTTTGTCTACATTATCAAGTGCTTGATCATTAGATGTACTAGTAGACATTTTTGACAATGGTGATTTACCAGCTATTCCTTTCTTTTTCTTAGCAGCCACAGTAGAAACAATATTAGGTGTAAAATTTGGTCTACTAGGCAAATCATTACCAGAACGAGTAGTCGAAGGCATTACCTCCTTTGAAGTGTCCTTTCCCTTTCCCATTGTAGGGAACAAGAAAGTGCAGCAAGTAGACAATAAAAAGTGGTCTTACCAATAAAGCTAGGCTCCCAGGCAACGGCGCCAGAAAACAGTCTTGATGGCTCCCAAGTGCAGGAGATCAATCGTAGTCTTCGATGGGAAGTATTACCCAAATTTGTAGTTCGACTCAGTGGGAACACAAGAATACCGGTGAGACTTTAGAAATTGGGACGTCACTCCCAACCACATCTGTGTATCAACAAACTTGCAGCGAGAGTGGTGAGTGTAATAATGCAGTGAAAGTAAACAAACAGAAAGTAAATGGAGAGCAAGTGTTTTCCCTGTTTTCACCGGAAAAGAGTGAAAGTAAACCAGAGACTAAAACGCAGGCATGAGGTGATAGCGGGGTGTTTCACGGATAAGATTGATCATGTAATAATGTTTTGCTAGTAGCGGGGCCTTTCTCTATCTCAGTTTTATGTAGGTGTGTGTTCCGTAAATTATTGTGCGTACTAACCAAGAGAATTTGCACAAAGCCTATTGTCCTACCTGCCCATTTCACCGGGGACAATTTGGAACTACAGGTAATTAAGGTCTACCCTTTCGAATAGCCCGGACCAACGCATTAACACTCTATGAACACACATAATCCTCAAACTAGAACATATCCCCCTTGTTTTCCCTACCTGTCACTTTAGGGTTCGCAGGTTCAACATAATAGCAGGTAATACACATTGCAGATAGATACCAAACTCAAATATATGATGTAGCAATGTAAGTTCAGTACTGAAATCATGCCACTTGGGCCCTAGTAACAAGCATTAAGCCTAGAAATAGTGCATCAACATAAGACATAAGAATTCTCAAGACAAACCCCTAGATCCCGCATACCGGGTAGCAATTACATGATCAATCTCATCCAAAACCCCTCACACCTCACATGCCTACAACAACTACTCACACATGGAGGGGGTGATGGAGCTCATGGTTGATGGAGATGATGGTGGTGATGATGATGGTGACGAAGCCCCTCGAATTCCACCTCCGGGGGTGAAATCCCGGATCAATCTTGATGGGGAGATAATAACCCGGTAGGCCAATTTCACGGTATAACCCGGCCCAAAGGACGTTGTGCAGGATCCGGCTAAGGATAAAGACGCTTCTGGAAGGCCCAAAGTTTGTAGGCCTCGTAATCCGGATTGTGGGTTGCGGTAAGGAAAGCTAGGGTTTGTAGACGGTGTTCGGGTAGGACTCAAGTTGTGCCTTGGAGGGCAAGCCAGGTAGGGGTGCGGGTGTTTTATAAACCGGCTCCTAGGCTTAGTTTAAGAGATCCAAGTAGTAATCATATCGCCGAATATCGAGTATCCATTGTACATAGAAAGATCGAGTTAATAAAGCAAGATTGGAGACTCGGCGACTTCATCGCCGATTACCAGATGGAATTCCATCATGCTTTCCTCTGAGCTAAACCCTCTCCCAAACGCCTGTGTCGACTTGCCCCAAGATCAGTTACCCCTGGTAACATCTGCCGTGATCATCCCACGACAGTTGGCGCCCACGGGCCTGCGTCCAAAGGTGTTTACATCACGGGAGAAGCTCGGAAAAGCATGAGGAACCTCGTCGTCGGAGAGATCTACGACGACCACAAAGGGGAGAAGGTGGTAGACGACTCCGGCTGGGGGCCAGAATCGGATCACCTCGAAGCCGGATCTGTCGTGACAATCGGCGAGATCAACATCTTCGTCGGTATGGTACGTACGTTTGGCTTAAAAGGACGATATCATGTGCATGTTACAGGAACTTCTAGCAGGGATAAAGAAACACCAAAGCAAACGGTAGATTCGGTTTCCTCGGCCGTTCCGGGATACCTGAGATGGGCGGAACAGGAAGTAACGTGGAGCAGAAGGGATCACCCGGAAGGAATAGAACGCCCAGGAATCTTGGCGTTGGTGGTCGCGCCGCAGGTCAATGGTTACGAGTTGAAAAAAGTCTTGATGGATGGGGGAAGCAGTATTAACATCTTGTATTGGGAAACCTTCTTACGTATGAACCTCAAAGAATCCCAGCTGCAGAAAAGTTCAACAGTTTTTCATGGAATTGTGCCGGGTCACTCAGCGCGCCCTGAGGGAAAGATCACATTGGAGGTTGCTTTTGGAGAATCAGTGGATAATTATTGAGTTGAGTGGCTCACGTTTGAGGTGGTCAAGTTGCGTAGTCCTTATCATGCGTTGTTCGGGAGACCGGCCTACGCTAAGTTCATGGCCAGACCGTGTTGCGTGTATTTACAGCTAAAAATTCCGGGTCCTAAGCGGACCATCACCATACGAGGAAGTAGGGATATAGCGGCTGAGTGTGACGAAGGAGATTCAGTGATGGCTGAGCAGGCTTGCAGAAAAGAAGAACTCAAGTATTACCGATCCCAGGTGGATCCGGATGATGGAACAGCGTTGAGAAGGCCGGATTCTGAGGATGAAAGAGTGAAATTCAAGGCAGCACAGGACACCAAGAAAGTAGATTTTGTTGAAGGTGATCCCACCAGGCAGTTTACTATAGGGTCTAATCTGAAAAGCGGGCAGGAAAAGGCGCTGGTGGAGTTTATTCGTTCTAATGCGGACGTATTCGCTTGGACACCCAGCGACATGCCGGGTATCCCCACGGAGTTGGCAGAGCATAGTTTGCATGTAGATCCCAAGGCCAGGCCCGTGAAGCAGGGCTTGAGAAAGATGAATGAGGAAAGAAGGAAAGCAATAGGCGAAGAAATTGCGCGGCTATTGACAGCAGGCTTCATCATGGAAGTGTTCCACCCGGATTGGCTGGCAAATCCGGTTCTAGTAATGAAAAAGACCAACGAGTGGAGGATGTGCATCGATTTCACAAGTCTCAACAAGCATTGCCCGAAGGATCCGTTCGCACTACCAAGGATAGACCAAATAATAGAAGCAGTAGCTGGGAGCGACTTGTTGTGCTTCCTGGACGCATATTCGGGATATCATCAGATTAAACTCAAAAGGGAGGACTGGGAGAAAACATCGTTCATAACCCCTTTTGGAGCCTTTTGCTACAAAACAATGACGTTTGGACTGAAGAACGCAGGCGCAACCTACCAACGGTGCATTCAGAAGTGCTTCGAAGACCAATTGGACGCAATGTCCATGCTTACGTGGATGACGTGGTTGTCAAGACCAGGAAGGCAGAGACATTTATAGACGATAAAGGAGACGTTCAAAAATCTAAGGAGATATCAGATGAAGCTCAACCCGACAAAATGCGTATTTGGGGTTCCAGCTGGGAAGTTACTCGGCTTTATCGTTTCCGAGAGAGGAATTGAAGCAAACCCGGACAAGATCAAAGCTATCCAAAGTCTGAGAAAGCCGGAAAATCTGAAGCAGGTCCAAAAGCTTACAGGCTGCGTAGCAGCCTTGAGCCGGTTTATATCCAGGTTGGGAGAAAAGGCAATGCCCCTGTACCGGCTCTTGAGGAAATCCGACAAATTCGTATGGGATCAAGAGGCGGATGAGGCATTCGAGGCACTAAAAAAGCAGTTATCTGAAGCGCCAGTATTAGCGGCCCCGGGCCCTAAAGAACCTATGTTGTTATATGTTGCGGCTGGCCCCAAAGCCGTCAGTGCAGTAGTGGTCGTGGAACGCAAAGAGGACGAAAAGGGTTATCCGGTTCAGAGGCCGGTTTACTATGTCAGCGAGGTATTGTTTGAGGCGAAACAGCGTTATCCGCATTGGCAGAAGCTGGTTTTCGGGGTCTTCATGGCCAGCCGGAAACTAAAGCCGTACTTCCAGGAGCACCCTATAACAGTAGTTAGCTCAATACCAATGGCGGATATCATCAGAAACTCGGATGCAACCGGAAGAATAGCCAAATGGGCGATAGAGATGGGGGACTATCACATCAGCTACGAGCCTAGGTCGGCAATCAAATCACAGGCCTTGGTGGACTTTGTCAATGATTGGACACACACAGGCATGACTACCATAGTTCCAAACTCCGAGTCATGGATCATGCATTTCGACGGATCGAAACAGTACGAGGGTTCAGGAGCTGAGTGGTGCTACGTCACCAAAGGAGACAAGCTGAGTTATGTATTACAGATTCACTTTGATTGCTCCAACAATGTAGCCGAGTACGAGGCCCTATTGCATGGCTTAAAAATAGCTAAGGAGATGAACATTAGGAGGATACGATGCTTTGGAGATTCGGATCTTGTGGTACAACAGGTATCAGGAACTTGGGATAGAAAGGATGCAACTATGGCGGCATACCGTAGAGAGGTCGATAGGGTAGCCGGATGTTTTTCCGGGTATGAGGTGGAGCACATAGACAGGAGAAAGAATGAGGCAGCCGACGCCCTAGCCAGACTCGGCTCGCGCAGAGAACCGGTTCCACCTAACGTATTTTTGGACGAATTATGGCGACCATCAGTTAAAACAGAGTCTGAGGAAGAGCTAGGAAATCAAGACCCGGGCTTGGAGCTCGTGGCCACTGTACGCGCTATCCCCGAGTGCAGAACCTTTTTTTGCCTACCTATCACGAGGCGAGTTGCCGCAGCAGGAGGTGTTAGCGAGGCAAATTTTGCGACGAGCAAAGGGATATTCTATTATTAATGGGGAGTTATATAAGAGAAGCGCCACGGGGGTCTTCCTGCGCTGTGTGGCACCAGAGGAAGGCCGACAGATCCTCAAGGAGATTCATGAAGGTGATTGTGGGCATCAGCGTCTACAAGGTCACTTGTGGCCAAGGCTTATCGACACGGGTTTTTCTGGCTCACGGCTCTGGCAGATGCGGAACGATTGGTAGCAAGGTGTGACGGATGTCAAAGGTACGCCCGTCAATCCACGTGCGGCTATGGAATTACGGACCATCCCGCTAACTTGGCCGTTCGCCGTCTGGGGTATGGACATGGTTGGCCCCTTTCATATGTCACCTTGCAAAAAGACACACCTGTTGGTAGCTATCGATAAGTTTACCAAGTGGGTAGAAGTTATGCCAGTCACTAATTGTGAAGCAGCTACAGCAGTCAAGTTCCTGAAAAGAATTATCTATCGGTTCGGGTACCTCACAGCATAATCACCGACAACGGAACCAACATGTCCCTTGGCGAGATGGAGAAGTTCTGTGGTAACAACGGAATCCGGCTTGACGTAGCATCGGTAGCTCATCCACAGGCCAATGGACAAGTAGAAAGGGCGAATCAAGAACTGCTTCGCGGACTAAAGCCATGTCTACGAGTCCCCTGTGTCAGGGCTGCTGGTGCATGGGTCGATGAACTTCCTGCTGTGGTTTGGGGTATCAATACAACACCTAACAGATCCACTCAAATGACGCCGTTCTTCATGGTATATGGCGCGGAGGCAGTGTTACCGAGTGACATTATTCATGATTCACGCGAGTGTCAGCTTACGTTGAAGTGGAGAACGAAAAGAGCCGGCAGGACGCCGTGGATATGTTAGAAGAACAAAGGGAACAAGCCCTGGAAAGATCAGCGATTATATCAGCAGGATCTACGGAGGTATCATAGCCGGCGTGTGAAAACCCGGGTCTTCCAGGAAGGACCTAGTTCTGCGTCTGGTTCAGTCAAACGAAGGAAAACACAAGTTATCACCACCATGGGAAGGACCATTTATCATAAGCAAGAATTTGCACAATGGGTCATATTACTTGGTAGACGCAAGGGAAGAGTCGGCCACGGTTAATGACACCACTCATACCACTTCGTCTATGCGAGAAAGAGACAGACCGTGGAACGTGGCCCAGCTACGCCCGTATTATACTTAGCAAGGATTATATTGGCACGTGGAATTAAATGATGTAACAGGCAGCAGGTTTCAGACGCACTCTTTTCCTATCCAGGGCACCCTTGGGGACTGGACGGGTTTTTAATGAGGCGGCTTGCTGACCTAATTTTTCATATCAAATAAAGAGGTGATTATCGAGAATAGAGGTGATTATAAATTGAGTCTTATACTTTCAGCATGATGTGTATATTTAGGTCTTGAGGGCTGGTTGCTTGGATAAGCGCAGTTGTAAACTCAAAAGACCCGGCCTCGATGCCTATGGGTTATAAGGGCCGATTACTCGCAAACGAGTACGGCTGCAATCTTATAATCGGACAAAGAAGTCCAAATTTCTTGGCTATTCTTACTTAAGCTCGATGTGACTCGCACTAAAGTGGCATGATTTGTTCGCTTACGATTACAGGCAGCCATGAAGCCCAATGGGACTTGCCTGACCTCGTTTTCGTATAGATGTAATAACATGGTATCCACGCGAAAGCGGCTTACAGTACAAGATAGTCAAAAGGGTCATCTAAACACAAGTTATGTAGAGTACAAGGCTAATAGCCGGAAACTCAATGATTATTAAGCATAACTTCAAACCCCATGTGAAACGACTCTGGGGCCGTTGCGAATTTAGCAACAGGCAATTTGTTCTCCTCTAAAAAGTCACGTGCCCTAGACCCGGAAGACCGGGTCAGGGGGAATTGGGTCTTGGAAGGGAAAATTGCTTAGTTGTTTAATTTCCAACAAACCCAAACATCCGGGTCTTGGGGACTTGGGGACTTAGAAGCAAGTCCGCTTGACAAACACCCATATAACCCGGATGCGAGTCTCACAAAGGGAAATAAAGAGTGTCGGATATCAAGAACAAAGAAAGTTGCATATCAAAAGTAAAAGAATTTCGGATATCAAGAACAAGAAAGTTGCATATCAAGGGTAAAGAAGGTTGGATTCAAGAGCAACGAGTTCAAAAGTAGATAGATTTCAGCCAGAAGAGGCACAAGGCGCATCAGGAGCTTAGAGTGCATTACAAAATTTCACCAAAGAATTATCAAAGGCGCCAGCGCACCATTCAAAATAATGTTTCAACGGCACATCAGCCGACTAACGAGTACGAAGTGGCAGATATTACTCGGCCGCCGGGTCCATCTTGGCCTTACCCTTGCCGTCACTTGGGGTAGCAGCCCTACTCGGACCAGCAGCACCGCCGGCTCGCGCTGGTGGAGGGACGATAGGTGTTGAGGTAGCGGGCGCAGAGTCGGCTTCAGCCTTCTTCTGTGCAGCTTCTTCTCGCATCTTGGCAACGTCTTCATTCCATCGGGCAAGCATATCGAATGGCTTGGGGTGATCTGCTTTAATGACTTTGTCGTTAGCATCATACGCAGGAAGAATAGTGTCAATGATCAGGCTATCGGCGATCACACTGGCCGGGTGACGAACTTCCTTTTGAATGGCTTTGAAATCCTTCGGCGAAAACTTGGACCATCCTGATTGAACTCCGGAAACCGGGGCTATCATTTTGGCCGGTTCTAGCTTTGGAACATAAGCTTTAGCCAGGGCGAGTCCCCGGGTTACCCCAAAACGGCAGGATGAGCGCTTCCAATGCCAAATCCATTCAGGAATGGTGGAGCAGGCCTCCAACAACTTTTTCATGCTACCCGGCGCAGCGCACGGCAGTCGTAGCTCATCAAGAATCCATCCAACGCCGGCGCCAAGTTGCCGGATAGTATCTTTAATCAGTTGCAGTTTGGCGGTATCATCTTCTTCTTCAGGGGCAGCTTCACCCGGACCTGTTGAAAAGCAAGGAAAGTAACGAGTAAGAAATCCGGTTATCCAACCAAATGAAACATGGGTCATAATCGCCAAGGTTCAGAAATTGTACCAGTTGCGACGCGATAGATATCAGCAATCTGCACTGAAAGAGTCGTCAGCCTATCTTCAGCTATATGAGCCCTTTTTCTGTATTTCCTTGTGATTTTTCCGCTTCTACGCGCTTCAGCTTCCGCTGCTTCGCGCAGAGCGGTCTCCTTCTCAATACGTTTGGCAGCTTTGGCCAGTTTTTTCTCAGATTGCGCAGCAAAGTCCTAGATGGATAACACAAGGAAAGAGGGTTAATTGGAGCCATTGCATAAAGTTCCAAGCAAATCAATCAGTAATTCACTCGGAACTTGGGGACTATACAAGGATGCAGGTGATATTGCTCGGGCTTACCTTGTGCTTGGTTATCAAGGCGTCTAAAATATTTTCTTCGTCGGACCTCAAGGTGTAGAGGGCGTCAAGCATTTGGGAAAACGTCATGTCTTCAGGACGAATTCGTGAAGGACCGGCAGATTGGTCTTCTGGTTGAAGGAGCTTTTTGACTTTTGGGGTCGAAACCCGGATCGTCTGGGTATCCGGGTTAGGAGAGCCCGTCTTGGTCTCTAAGATAATATCCTCGTCTACCTCTTCAGAGGATTTGGGGGATGTGGCCTCCGGCTTAGCTGGGTCCTTGAAGGGGTCTTGTTCTTGCCCGTCCTCAACCTCGTCGTCAGCTTCAGCATCCGTGTTAATGCGCGGCTCCTCCCCGCCTTGCCTTTTTGCTTCAGGAATGTCCGGGTCACCAGTGGTCACTTGGGCACTAAAAGGGGAAAAAAGAAAGAGTGGTCAGTAGTACATATCAAAGAGTTAATAAGTGTAAAAGGATATCAAGTAAAAGACCTTTACCCGGTGTTTATGGCATAATCCGGCGGGAGCTCGCTGCTGGAGGCGGACGAAGTTGTCAATGGTACCGGCTGCGGTACCCGGAATTGCCCCGCGCGTGGGTGGTTAGGAGATGGATGGCGCTGAGGTGGAGGAATGTTGGCTCGGTGAGCAGGGGAAGTGGGGATACCCGGGTTAAGGGGATTGTCCCCCGGGGAACTCCGGGTTACCCTGCGCTTAGCCGAGAGGAGATCCTTCAAGAGTGGTGAGTGTGACAACCGTTCATTAAGGATGCGCATAGTTTCGAAGGAGTAAGGCTCAGAAGACATGAAGGAGAAAGGAACCTTTGCAATCACCCCTCTGGCCTTCCTCTTGTTTCCGACTGTGACTTCCTGGTCGGATTCGGTGGCCTCCGGGTCATCCTCTTCTTTTTCTTCCTCGTCCTCCAACCTTGAAAGTCGAGTATGTATCAGACAAGAAGAAGTATGGGTGATAGGAAAGTAGTATAAGAAAAAGGCTAATGTAAGATTTGGAAAAGCACCTTCGTCATCATCGGCCGGTTCGTCCTCCACTTCCGGGTCTTTGGACGGGGGGGAGGTTTCGATCCTCCAGAAGGGATCTTCAGCCTATGATTGAGGAAATAAAAGCAAAAGTCAGAGGCAGTATCAAGGTAAAGTATTGAAATAAGTTGTGGGGACCGGGTCTTACTGCTGGAGCCGGGTTTTCTCGAGTGAATGGGGGTAACCCGGCGATATTCCTTATCACCTCTAGCTTCTCAGTCAGGAAGCCTTTGATGGTCTTGATGGTGTCGCCGGTTGCGAAGTTCTTAGTGGAATATCGGAGCGCGTCTGTGGTGTGTCCAGAGTACTCGTGCATCAGCTTGGAGCGGATGGAGTTGGGTTGGATCCGGAAATCCACCCAGGTCTTCACCAAGTTGAGCCCAAGAAGGCCTTGGGCCGAGAAAACAGCCAACTTAGCTAGCAAAGGCTGGATCGCCTCCCTGTCCGAGTCAGGGGCAAAGGCGCTGAAAGATTCGGAAGGCTCGAGGAGACTCTCCGAGTAACCCGGTAGCTTCCTTTCGCCGTCCGGGGAGGTATCATGGCAATAAAAGAAAGACAATTGCCAGTTTTTGACGTGGGAGTTTAAGTTGAGGGTTGGCATTGGTGAATGCTTGCGGCGTTGGATGGATACCCCGCCGCAAGTAAGAAGTGTTCCGTTACTGCTTTCGCAGCACGACTTGCAATGGAATAGTTCAATAAAAAAGGGTCAAATTTGGCGGAACGCACAAGTATGATTCCGATAGAACGATGAAGTGGGTAATATTTAGCATGGAATTGGGCCCTATGTCAAATACTCGGAGACCGTAGTAGTTTAAGACCTCTCGGAAGAAAGGGTGACCCGGAGGACGGAATCCCCCGGTCACGTGCTCAATGAAGCAAATTACCTCACTGTCGGCAGGAGTGGGACGGGTCTCGTCGCCTGGTGCCCTCCAGTGTATGTCCTTCTGAGAGGGGAGGATTCCTAGTTCGGCCAGCTCGTCCAACTTGGCCTTTGTTACCGTGGATCGACCCCAATTGGCCGATATGGTTTGGGTAGTCTTTACCGGAGCCGGCTGTTTCCCTTGCCTTTTTGGAGCCATGGGGTTAACCTGCAAAACGCGAGAAAAAGAGGTGCAGGAAATAAGACTCGGAAGTGTTGGATTACCCGAGTTTGAAATATTCGGAAAGTGTGAAGACTAAAAATATCTGGGTAACGCACCCCGGAGCACAGATTGCGAGGTGTCCGGGTATCGAGTACGGCTGTGGAAATCATTGGTCACTTACGTGTTGAGGAGAGTTTGGGGCGCACGTATGATTGCCCATGTCTCTACTGCAAGCGAAATAACTGGAAAAGGAGGATTTTCCGGGTGTTAATGATACGCGCGGAAGTTTGGGCGAAATGGATCTAGGTTAGGAGAACTCGCGAGTGATTTTATGAAGAAATTGGAGATTAATGGCGGTAGGGGGGTGGTGTGAGATCATCCAACAAGTTATTGAAGGAGCTAGCAAGTATCTAGGCGGTTTAATTCAACGCGGTAAGAACAACGGCTCGCGGATCGACCTAGATCCAATCTGGAGTGAATCTAGAAATTGTAAGGTCAAATTGCTGGGTGCGAGAAGCTTACCAGAGGGGATCGGAGTAGCGCGTGGCGGCGGCGAATAACGTGATAAGAATGCTCCTTTGTGATTGCCGGCCAGACACTCGCAGATGCGTCGGTGAGGGTTGACGGCGGCGCGGGACCAATTGCAGCGGAGCGCAGCCTGCAATGGGATGGATCCAAAGACGAGCGCAGGGTTTCTGTGGTGGTGCTTCGCGAGTTTGAGCACGGAAGCGAAGGGGAGAAGAAGGAGAAATGAGCCGTTGGTATTAGGTTAACCCCTAAGTGCTTATTTATAGAGCGCGGCAGGATAAGCCTAGGCCAATGGGCGAAAACCGGGAATTGCGGATAAAACGTGTATGCCCGGATTTTTCGAGATATACGTTAAATGTTAGACGAGATTTCCGGGATAGATGTGACCTAAATCTCTTCCGTGATTACCGGATCGGAAAAACGAGTAATGGGTTTGGAGAAAAGCCGGGTTGCTATGTGGCCACCATGGAGTTAGGCCTAGCTGTTTATCAAAGCAACCTAACCCGGCCCCCGTGAAGTGGTGAGTTTGGTATTTTTGCAGGGAATAGCGTGCGCTTCAAAGGAAATCTCGAGAAGCCCAAGCTATTCTGGGGACTACTGATGGGGAGATAATAACCCGGTAGGCCAATTCCACGGTATAACCCGGCCCAAAGGATGTTGTGCAGGATCCGGCTAAGGATAAAGACGCTTCTGGAGGGCCCAAAGTTTGTAGGCCTCGTAATCCGGATTGTGGGTTGCGGTAAGGAAAGCTAGGGTTTGTAAACGGTGTTCGGGTAGGACTCAAGTTGTGCCTTGGAGGGCAAGCCAGGTAGGGGTGCGGGTGTTTTATAAACCGGCTCCTAGGTTTAGTTTAAGAGATCCAAGTAGTAATCATATCGCCGAATATCGAGTATCCATTGTACACAGAAAGATCGAGTTAATAAAGCAAGATTGGAGACTCGGCGACTTCATCGCCGATTACCAGATTGAATTCCATCATGCTTTCCTCTGAGCTAAACCCTCTCCCAAACACCTGTGTCGACTTGCCCCAAGATCAGTTACCCCTGGTAACATCTGCCGTGATCATCCCACGACAAATCTGACTCCAAAATCGAAGATCGTGGTGGTGGCGGCGCTCCGTTTCGCGAACAGCCCTCCCCTTCGAAACCCGTCAGTTTCTCGTATATATGGAGGGGTACGTCGAAGACCTAACCGGAGTGGGCCATCTGGGCCCAAAAGGCGTGACCCCACGCGGCCAAGGAATCTGGCCGCGTGTGGGGCCCCCTTTTGGCCCTCGGGTGGCCCCCCGACCCCATCTGGTGCTCATTCCCGTTCTTTTCCATAAAAAGTTACGTGGTTTTCGTCCCATGTGAAAAGTCCTGCGAAAATAGACGGAAAGAAGACTTTTGCTAAAAACAGCGTCAGATTCTGCAGATTTATTCAATTATGGGGGGACTCCGGAGAGAAATACGATGCAAAGTGCTTGGAAAAGTAGATGCATTTTGGGTGCATCAGTCATCCTCGTTGGTTTGGCGACGGCGATCATGATGGAGAGGATGGCGCCGATGGTCATTGTGGTGGAGTCGAGGGAGGCATTCACTAGAAGCCATGTCGAAGGCACCTTCTTGATAATGGCCTTGGTCTTGGTGGTCATTTTGGTGGTGACACACATTTTGCCTTGGAAGCCTTGAATGTGGGCAAGCACCGTCCACGAAGCCATTTAGACCAATGTCATGAGTCGAGCTTGGAGAAGGTGGTTGATGAAGAATATCCGGTCGTAGAGGGTGATCTTGAAGAGGGTCACCACGGCCTTGTCGGTGTCGAGGTCGAGGTAGTGGTGATGGAGAGCAATGATGGGTCGAAGTTTGTTGACGATGGAGCTTGCGGCGTTCCCACACCTCATGTGTGGGATGACTCCGAAAGTCATTTGGATGCCTTGGCTTATTGGCCTTCTCGCTAGATGGGGCCTCGATGATGTCCTTCTTGTGGCACCATCTTGATGTTGAAGGATACAATCTTGACGTTGCCAACTTGTCGGATTTCTTGTCGTTGCACCATCTTGAGGTTGAAGGTAGTTGTCTTGTCTTAGCCTTGGCATTCTCCTTGGAGTTCCTTTGTGGTGAGCATGAACCATCGGACATATGATGTCTTGGCAATCGAATCTTGGCGAGGAAGTTCTTGTAAGTGAGCTCATCCATGTCGGAGTCGAAGTAGCTTGGGGAGTCGTTGTCGGTGCCGTACTCCGTCATGTTGGCGGATGCGTTGTCGGTGTAGCATGGCTCCTTCTCGTCATCCAAGCTTGCGGTGTCGTAGTTGTAGTAGTGGTTCATGTCGTTGGAGCTCATGGAGTCGAAGTCGTCGTGGTTGTTGTGGTGCTCCTCCATGTTGATGATGCTTGGAGAGGAGTAGTCGGTGTAGAGCTCGACGTCGTGGTCGTAGTAGTGGTGGTGATCCACCATGTCATGCTCGTAGTAGTGGTCATCCACGATGTCGGGCTCGTAGGAGTGGAGCTCCATGTTTTGCTCATTGTAGTCGTAGTGGTCCATCATGGACTCGTCATGGTCATCATGACCTCCATATGATCCGCTCTCGCTACACATGGTTAGACACAAGCACAAGTGTATATATAGAGTGTGAAGACCTAAGAGCTCAACCTCACCTTTTAGCAAATATTGGAACTAGTGGACCATGCCAAGAGAAACCGATAACCAAAAGAATGAAGTGACTTGAGTTCTAAAGATCCCAAAAACACGCTCCAAAACACACACGGCTTATGGGTGGATGGCAATGGGTTAGAAATGTGGCGAGAAAACGACAAATCCAAAGAAAAGTATATTGTAAAACGTGGATAAGAATCAAAGAAAAGTTAGCACGAAAACCAAACCTAGTGGAGGAAAATGATATGGTGGAAAACTAAACACACACACACACACACACAAATGAGTAATGGGGTTAGTGCGGCCAATGGACGAGCGGAGACGAAATGTACCTATCGAAGACTAAGCTCAATGCCACACCAACGCAAAGAGGACGCTAGCTCAAACCGCAATTAATTAGAGGCAACAAGATTCGCAATGTGGCAACCGGTCACTCTCTTCTCTCTTGCAACTCGAAGCTAGGCGTTCCTACAAATGATAGCAATTGGCATCGATCTTTGCTTCTTTTGGCTCTTTTTGCTTCTTGCTCTTTCTCCTTTTTTTTGATTTTTGATGATGATGTGGAGATGATTCCCAAATGCCAATGCCTACTCGAAGCTATCCTCTCACAAGCACAAAACTCACACTCTCGGTGCCACAATGCGATGCCAATCGGTGTAAAAGAACTAGTCCAAGTAGGTAAGTAACACAATGGGGTGGGGTGGTTCAAGCAGAAGCAAGTTATACCTCTCTTATTGATGATCACGGACTTGCGGCCGATGGATGTCGATGTCGTGGCGATCCGGTGATGTGGAAGCGTAGGTGATGTCGTGGGCGTCGCGTTTGTTGCACTCATTTCAAAAACACAAATAAAAACAAGTTACAAAATCTGTCCAAGAATCGAAAAGCAGGAATTTTCTGTGATTTTGCTCAATTTCGAAATTCCTCACAAATCAAGAATTTTTTTGGACAAATTCGAGGAAAGTGGCTGAATAGAAAGGTGGGAAATGGTTTTTGGCAACAAATCTATGAAACAAAACCACGAAAAACTCAACAAATCGAGAGATCGGTCGAAATCCCTTTCGGCTATTTTTGGTCAAATTTTCGAATTTATGGTGGATAGAAGAAAATTGGTGGATGGGGTGTCGGATTCGTGTCAACCTGGCTCTGATACCAGATGATATAGATGTTGACCTCTAAGTTGGCCCGATCTTCACGAATCGACAAGAACGAACGAAGAACGCACGAAGAACGCGATGAACACGAGAGGGGGAATCGAGGGGAAATCGAGGGCAAACGCGTGGAAACACAAAAGGGGGAAGATAACTCGTGAATCCTACGAGGGATCACAAACCCAAGTCAACAACACGCTAATTGAAACCGATTCCTCTCACCGGTTGGTCCACCGAACCAACAGAAGCCGCAAGGGGAAGGTTGGCAAGCACTACTAGAATCACAAGGTGAAAGAGTAGCTCCTTGGAGAGATCTTGATACGGTCCTAGATACACATCATTGGAGTAGCCTCGTAAGAGGAGTCACCTCACAAGAGGGATACAAGGGCATAGCCCGAAGTTCTCAAATCATCCCTCAACCCTAGATGTAGCCACCGGAGTCCCTTATATAGATCGGGGTCGAAAGGGGGTCGAAACGGTGTCAAAACGGGGCAAATCCGTGCATTTTTAGGCCACGCAGACCTAGGAGCCCGGCCTGGCTGGCCTGGAGGACGGGGTGGGGGCAGGGGGCGGCCCAGGGCGCGCCGGCCTGGGGGCCGGCCTGGGGCCGAGGTGGGAGAGGGAGGCCGGCCTGGGGCCGGGGTGGAGGCCGACCCTCTCGGGTGGGTGGCCGGCCTGAGGAGGGGCTTGGCCGGCCCGAGGCCGGGGTGGGCGAGGGGGAGGCCGGCCTGCTCGGCCAAGGGGGCGACCTGAGGTGGGGGGAGGCCGGCCTGGCTGGGGGGTGAGGCCGGGAGCCCCCTTTTCCCTCCGTTCTTCCACCTCGGAGCTCCGATCTTGATGTCGTCTTCACCGGTTTCCTTCCTAGCTTCATGTGCACCTTCTTGGATGTGTTCTTGAGCATCTTGGGCACCATCTTGGGTCTCCATGTGGTGATTCCACCTATGCATGTAGAGGGGTATTTCATGAGGTAGAGCACCGTTCACCAAGTCACCGGAATCGTACGGAGATAGGAGTGAGTTCACCTTGTTGTGCGTCGATGTTGTGCTTGGTTGAATACGGTGGGCTACACCAACTCTCTTATATAGGCGTAGCAACCGGGGGAGAATGGGTAGCGAGGGAGTGGAAACGAACAGACAGGCAGCGAAATGAATAGCCGGCAGCCGAAGCTGAACAGCCATCCACTCACGCGTAGTAATTTCCCACTAGTGCAAAACGTTTTAACTCTCACGTAACCGTTCAGGTTTTGGAATTTTTTCTCGGCGGGTGGAGCTTATACGTCATACTCCAAGACCTTTCATGAGTTTACTAGAGAGAACCCAATTCTCATAGACTGCGACGTTTAACAGTCGAACTCATATAAGTGAATTCCTCACAAGATGTCCTGCAGGTCAACATTTTTGCTTACAATGAAGCCTCTTGGAAAACATTAAGATTTATACCAGGATACCTTGCAGTATAGGAGAGTATTGCATCTTCAAGAAGTGGTATTAAATAATTTTAAGGATACTCTCCTCTCAGTTGATCAACAGCTTTGTCTTCTAATTCTACTTCACGGGATCTCTGATCACATAGAGTGGGTTGCCGCTGTGAACAACTCATGAAGTGGGTATCATTTCCATCTCTTTTGATGCATTATCGACCACATTACGTGAAAAACCCTTTGTGAAGGGATCTGCCAAGTTCATAGATATTTGGATATAATCCAACGCAATAACTACGGAGTTTCTCAATTTTCTGACAGATTTTAATCTCCTCTTCACATGTCTTGATGACTTCATATTATTCTTGGACCTGTTCACCTTGATGATCACAGTCCAATTATCACAGTTCATTAGAATAGCGGGTATTGGTTTTTCAACCACAGGTAAGTCCATCAAGAGCTCACGAAGCCACTCTGCTTCAACAGTGGCTGTGTCTAATGCTGTGAGTTCTGCTTCCATAGTTGACCTCGTTAAGATGGTCTGCTTGCAAGACTTCCAAGAAACAGCGCCACCACCAAGTGTAAAAACATAACCACCCGTGGCCTTAATCTCATCAGCATCAGAAATCCAATTTGAATCACTATATCCCTCAAGTACCCTTGAGTCCACGGTATAATGAGTTCCATAGCTCATAGTGCCTTTTAAATAGCGCATAACTCTTTCAAGCGCATGACAGTGATCATTTCCCGGATTTGAGACAAATCGACTCAATTTGCTCACATCAAACGAAATGTCAGGCCTCGTGGCACTAGCTAGATACATAAGCGAGCCAATAATCTGAGAATATCTCAACTGATTTCTAGTAATCCGTCGATTCTTTCGAAGTAAAAACACTAGGATCATACGGCGTTGGAGAAGGCTTGCAGTCGCTATACCCAAATCGACTCGAGACCTTTTCCACATAGTGGGATTGAAGCAGGGTGATCCCACCATTGTCGTCTCTTAGCACCTTAATATACCATCAGCTACTCCAAGATCCTTCATCTCGAAGGATCGAGAGAAGAAATCCTTGACCTCCTTAATCACGTCAAGGTTGGTTCCAACTATCAGTATGTCATCGACGTACAGACACAGAATAACTCCCTCGCCCCCACCATGACGATAGTATACACACTTGTCAGCTTCGTTTACAACAAAGCCTTCAACAGTCAAAGTCATATCAAACTTTTCATGCCATTGCTTAGGAGCTTGCTTGAGGCCATACAGTTACTTCAATAACTTACAAACCTTGCCTTCATGGTCCGGTACTACAAAACCATCTTGCTGCTCCACGTAAATTTCCTCATCTAACTCTACGTTAAGGAAAGCCATCTTAACGTCCATTTGGTGAACGAGAAGACTGTGTGAGGCAGCCAGCGAGAGTAGTACCCGAATAGTGGGCAGTCGAGCCATAGGTGTGTAGGTATCAAATAAGTCTTCTCTTTCTTTCTGGGTGTAACCCTTAGCCACAAGCTTGGCCTTATATTTTTCAATTGTACCATCAAGCCTAAACTTTTTCTTGAACACTCACTTTCATCCTACAGGTTTGCACCCATAAGGACGATCAGTGATCTCCCAGGTTCCGTTAGCCAGGATAGAATCCATCTCGCAACGGACAGCTTCCTTCCGGTAGTCAGCATCAAGAGATGCATACGCTTCTGAAATAGTACTGGGTGTGTGACCCACGAGATACACAATGAAATCATCACCAAAGGACTTTGCAGTCCTCTGTCTTTTGCTCCTTAAAGGGACTTCATTGTCATCCTTTACGGGATTCTCAACGTGTTCTATTGGAATGGTGGGTTCGGGAATTATAGACAATTCCTGAGTAGATGAATTAGGTATCTCATGATTCGATGAGCTAGGCATCTCCTTTTTAGGAAAGATGTCTTCAAAGAAAGTTGCATCAATCAACTCCATGATTGTACCGACATGCATGTCTGGTACCTCAGATTCTATTATCAAGAATCTATAACCAATGCTACGGAACGCGTAGCCCAGAAGAACACAGTCCACTGTTTTGGGTCCAAGCTTGCGCTTCTTGGGAATTGGTATACTGGCTTTCGCCAAACAACCCCAAGTTCGTAAGTAAGAGATTTTTAATCTTTTCTTCTCCCATTCCTCGAATGGAGTTATTTCATTGTTCTTTGTGGGAACTCGGTTTAGGACATGACACGCAGTCAATATCGCCTCCCACCACCATGCCTTGGAAAGACCTGATGTATCTAACATGGCATTAACCAAATATGTTAGAGTACGGTTCTTTCTTTAGGCCACCCCATTAGATTGAGGTGAATAGGGAGGCGTCCTCTCATGGATCATACCATGTTCCGCACAGAAAGAATCAAACTCGTTGGAAAAATACTCTCGACCACGATCAAACCTAAGTCTCTTGATTTTCCGATCAAGTTGATTTTCTGCTTCAGCTTTATAGATCTTGAAGAAGTTCAAAGCTCCATCTTTTGTTTTTAAGAGATAAACATGAAAATAACGAGTGGAATCATCAATCAACGTCATGAAATATTTCTTTCCACCTTTTGTTAACACGCCATTCTTCTCACAAAGATCTGAATGTATGAGCTCAAGTGGTACCAAGTCTCGTACCTCCGCAGTCGTATGAGACTTGCGAGGTTGCTTTGCTTGCACACATACTTGACACTTAGAGCACTTGACAGTAGTGATATTTGGAATTAAATTCATTTTGTCCAGCCGACTCATGCATCCAAAATTAATATGACAAAGAAGTGAATGCCAGACATTTGATTCACTATTGGTGCAAACATGATTCACAAATTTATTACAAATGTCTGAAAGAGATAAGCGAAACAAGCCTATGCAATCATAACCTTTACCAACAAAAGTTCCAAACTTTGATACTAGAAATTTATTGGACTCAAACACTAACTTGTAGCCATCTCGACACAGGAGAGATCCACTAACAAGATTTTTATTGATAGAGGGCACATGATGAACGTTCTTCAGGTGCACGATCTTCCCTGAAGTAAACTTCATATCCACCGTACCAACACCTCAAACAGAAGCATGCGACCTGTTTCCCATCAGCACAGAGGAAGTCCCTGCGAACTGATATGAAGAGAACAATGAGATATCAGCACATATGTGTACATTGGCACCAGTGTCAATCCACCAATCGGGAGAATGACATACTGAAAGAATAGTAGGGAATTTACCGTACCCATCATCCTTCGTATCAGTATCCCCAATGATACCATTTACATTCTTCTCAAGTTCTCGCAGCTCATACCGTTTAGGGCATTTCGGAGCCCAGTGACTCGTGTCACCACAGAAATGGAAGGATCCCTTCCTTTTCTTGAAGTTGGTAGTTTGTGCAGGCTTGTGCTTCCTATCATACTTGCCTTTGTACTCAGGCTTGTTCTTGTTCTTGGGCTTGTAGGACTGAAAGTTCTTCTTCTGAACGAAGTTTGCACTAGAACCTCCCTCAAGACCTTGAACACGTTTGTCTTTTGCTCTCGCCTTCTCTTCCACATCAAGAGAACCAATGAGATCCATAACGAAAAAATCTTGTCTCTTGTTCTTCAAAGCGGTAGCAAAACTCCTCCATGAAGGAGGAAGTTTGGCAATGATGCCTCCGGCAATAAACTTGTCCGGTAACTCACAAGATAACTGCTCAAGTTCTTTGGCAATGGACTGTATTTCATGAGCCTGCTGAACAATGTAGCGCTCATCATTCATTTTCTAGTCATAAATTTCTCCATGACATACAATTCACTGTCTGCGTCCGAGGCACCAAACTTTGCCTCGAGCGCATCCCACATACCCTTGCCATAAGAATGGTCAGATACGGGTCAATCAGATTCTCATCAAGAACGCTGAGAAAAGAAGCCCTCGGCAGGGTGTCGGCTTCCTCGAAAGCTTTCTCATCAGCAGCAGAAAGCTCTCCTTCAGGCTTGATCTTAGCGGTGTTGTAGCACCTCATGGTTTGAAACCAGAGAGTGGTTCTCGCACGAAACCGCTTGAAATATTTCCCTTTGAAAACAGGGGGCTTCATAGCAGCAGCAAAGCCAACGATTGAAAATTGCCTAAAATAAGGTTTTTGGACTGTTGAATATATGAGCAATTTTTGAAATGATTTAATCCATGAAAAAAATAACATATGGCTAGAATAACTGGAAATAAACTAGTCATATGATTTGCATGAAAACGCGACATAGACATGTTCAAATAGATAGGTACTATAAGAACATGTCTTGAGACATGAAACAAAAACATGAACACGTACGGTGCAGACGAAAAACCGTTGACGTTGGGCGAGTCAGACATGTCGCCGAAGAGGTTGTCGACGTCTAGGAAGAAGTCATCGTTCGGGAAGTAGTCGTCAGCGTCCGTGATGACGATGATGCCAGTAGTCGCGCCGCAATGCTCCCCAAAAACCTTATCGCCCTTCTCCCGTACATGATCCAAAGAGACGCGGTTTCCGAGGCCTACTGTCCCGTCCCGCGGTGCACGCCACAGCATGGGATGGAGACGTCCTTATCGGTGACGCAGTGCTCGAGAGAAATATGAGGCAGAGGTGTGGATGTGTGTTTGTACGGAGAGGAGCCACCTCTCTTATATAGGCGTAGCAACAGGAGGCGAACGGGTAGCGAGGGAGTGGACATGAACAAACAGGCGGCGAAATGAATAGCCGACAGCCGAAGCTGAACATCCATCCACTCACGCGTAGTAATTTCCCACTAGTGCAAAACGTTTTAACTCTCGCGTAACCGTTCATATTTCTTCATTCATGTGTGACAAAAAAAAGGCAAGGCGTACACGCAGCATAGGTTCTAGCTCGGCTCGTCTCATTCCCGCAACGCGCGGCACGCGCGCGTCGTGACGAGGCGTGGCGAGTCGGGCGGCGGAGGAGGAGGGCACGTATAGTCATCTCCTTCTCATGCTCATACAACAATTAGAAAGGCCTCCCTTATAAACAGGTAAAACTTCCACTCAACTAGCAATGTGGGACTAAACATTTGTCACACCTCTTGCCATACACGAATGGGCCACATGGGTCTCTAGGATTTTCAGGAATTTGTGGAGGACTAAAATAGGCTGGGCCCATATTTGGGCCAAAATTCCAACAGTAACGCTGATAGACTTTCTGGATTGATTACCTTCTGAGAAATTGCATTGAGGAATGCGCATAACTTCACAATGGGTAGTCGAACATTTTCTGGTAGAATCCTCCTCAACGCAATCGGAAGCAATTGTGTCATCAACACGTGGCAGTCATGAGACTTCAGGTTTTGGAATTTTTTCTCCGCCACATTTATTATTCCCTTTATATTCGACGAGAAGCCAGACGGGACCTTGATACTACTTAGTGCTTCAAAAAAAATCTCCTTCTCTTCCTTGGTAAGAACGTAGCTGGCAGGACCACCTTTAAACCGCTCAGGATTCTTGACGTCTCGTCCTTTCGTGTGTTGCTGGTCATGCCGTGCTTCAGATTTATCTTTTGACTTAGCATACAAGCCAAAGAAGCCTAGCAAATTCACGTAGAGATTTTTCGTCAGGTGCATCACGTCGATCACAGAGCGGACATCTAGGATTGATTTTTCTTCCACATGGGTGCGTGTCTGTTAGCGTCATTCGGAACAGCTTGTGTTCCTGGACCCTTTCCAAAGATTACTTTCAAATCCTTCACCATATCAAATACATCATCACAAGGTCTGAGGATAGGCGTATACCGGGAATCTTCCTCACCATTGAAATGCTTGCCAGCTTTTCTTATGGGGTGCTTGCGCGGAAGAAAACAACGATACCCGAGGTACACAACTTTCTTACATTTATCCAAATATACACTTTCGGTGTCATCTAAAAAGTGTGTGCATGCATCGTATCCCTTGTTTGTATGTCAAGAAATGTTACTAAGAGCAGACCAATCGTTCATGGTTACGAACAACAACGCTCGTAGGTTAAATTCTTTTTGTTCGTGCTCGTCCCACACAGGTACACCTTCTTCACGCCACAACTGTAAAAGTTCATCGAATAATGGCCTTAGTTACACATCAATGTCGTTGTCCGGTTGTCTCGGGCCTTGGATTAACACTGGCATCATAATGAACTTCCTCTTCATGCACAACCAAGGAGGAAGGTTATAGATACAAAGAGTTACAAGCCAGGGGCTATGGTTGCAGCTCTGCTCAATAAATGGATTCATGTCATCTGTACTTAGACCAAAGCATAAGTTCCTTGCGTCACCTGTAAAGCGCGGGAACTTTCTCTCGATTTTTCTCCACTGCGACCCATCAACGGGTGGCTCAACATCTCGTCTTTCTTACGATCTTCCATGTGCCATCGTAAAAGTTTGGCATGCTATTTGTTTCTAAACAAACGTTTTAACCGTGGTATTATATGAGCATACCACGTCACCTTTGCAGGAAGCCTCTTCCTGGGGCGCTCACCCTCAACATTGTCAGGGTCATCTGGTCTGATCTTATACCGCAATGCAGTGCATAACGGGCATTGTTCCAAATTCTCGTACTTCTCACCGCGGTAGAGGATGTAGTCATTAATGCAGACATGTATCTTCTCCACTTCTAATCCTAGGGGGCATACAAGCTTCTTTGCTTGGTATGTACTGTCGGACAATTCATTGTTTCTAGGAAGCTGCTTCTTCACTATTTGCAGCAACTTTGTAAATACGCTGTCAGTCACACCGTTCTTGGCCTTTCATTGGAACAATTCCAGTGTGTTGCCTAGCTTTTTCTGCCCGTCTTTGCAATTTGGATACAACGATGTTTTGTGATCCTTTAACATCTGGTCGAACTTCACCCTCACCTTTTCAATCTCGCTATCTGTCTTTGCATCCGTAATAGCCTGGCCAATATCATCGATGGGCTCATCTGGTGCCCGGTCTTCTGCTTCCACTTCATCGTTATCTTCCATTCCAGTACCGACACCGTATTTAGGGAACATGTCATGATAGTTGTCATCATTCTCTTCTTCTTTGTTGTCTTCCATCATAACCCCTCTTTCTCCGTGCTTGGTCCAACAATTATAACCGGGCATGAAACCGGATTGAAACAGGTGGAAGTGGATGACTGTGTGAGAAGAGTGTTCCTTCTAATTCCAACATACAGCACATGGATAACACATAAAATTATTCCTCTTGTTTGCATGAGCCACCTCGAGAAACTAACTCACGCCTTTCATGAACGTGGCAGAGCTTCGGTCAGCGTACATCCATTGCCGGTTCATCTGCATTATATGACTATTAATTAAGAACTGTTACAGAACCCCGTGAATAGAGAAAGGACCAATGTGACATCGACAGATGAAAGGTTAAAGTTGGTACCTCGACCGAGGAGGAAAGAAGGACGAGAAAGTTTATTTAATTAAGTGTGACTCGGACAAATTAAACCTTGTTTGATTTCTGCGAGCTGAGATGGCGTTATTCTCCCGTGCATTTCATCGAACACCTTTTGTGCATATGAGGGAAAAAAAGTGAGCACACACCACACAACTAGAATATGTCCTTCAAAGTGAGTGGCATGAGCAGAGGAGAAGGCTGGCAGGGTTTTTTTTCCCCGGTTGGATGCTCGCCCCGTGTAACACCCGGGGGATTTTCCCCCCAACTAGAATTGTTTGCTTTTCTTTCTCCTGGCATTGCATCACATGCATCATTTGCACCTTTGCTTGCAAACCAATTAAAAAACAAAACAAAAATTCAAACCAATTCAAATTTTCAAACAATACACCTTTGTTTTCAAATCAAATTGTTTCCATAAAAATTGAATTGAAATTAAAAATTGGCTTGGTTAATAAAATTCCTTTTATTAAAACCCTAATTTGAATTTCAAATTCAAATTCAAACAACAAATAAATATTTGAAATTTTGAAAAACAAAACTTGGTGCACTTGGGCATTCAATATGCTCAATGCAATAAAATTGTTTTCAAAAAATTTACAAAATCCTAAAACCCTTTTCTTTCTCCCTTATCCCTTTGCTACAAAAAAAATAAAAGAAAGAAAAAGAATAAAAATCACCAGTGGGGAGGCAGGCCAAAGTGGCCCACCTACCACCCACGGCCCAACCAACCAGCCCACCCGTGGCTTCTTCCACCGTACGGCATGACGCACGCACGGGAGGGAAAAGGCAGCAGCGCACCGCACCCCCTCTCCCACTGCTCCCCTCCCCTATACCTACCCTCTCCTCCTCCTAAACCCTAGGCCCTCCTCGTCCTTCCTCCCAGCCGCCGCCACCCTTCTTTTTCCCTTCCTCCTCTGTCTCAATTTCTCCTCTGAATATTGTTGTCTGAACCATGGAAGGGAGCCTCCATGGCCGTGTTTTGGAGAGGTTGGCGCCGCTGCTACGTTCGTCGTCAGGCCACGGTTCCGGCGGGAATGGAACCGTGGTTCCTCCCTCGTCGCCTCCATCTCCTCGGCCGGCCCGGAGAGGCGTCAGGAGCGCCGCGCCGTCGAGATCCTCCGCCGACGAACTCATGTACATCGTCGTCGTCAACTGCGATCCGTCCTCGACGAGCCCGCCCTCTTCTTCAACCCCTTGGTGAGCGCCTCGCCCTCGGGCCCTTCCCTCTCCTCTCCCTCTTGCTCTGTGCTTCCCCGCACGCCGCACGCGCCGCGCAGCAGCGGCTGCAGCCGCCAGCGTCGTCTGTTTTCCGTCGCCCTCGTCGAAGTTCAGAGACCGAACTCGGTTCAGTTTCAGTTTCGCGATCAGGTTCACCTCAAAAGGAATTCGCATCCTAGTCTAACACAAAGCAGCAGCCCAGCCCAGTGGCCCAGGCCTCTCGCGCGCACACTAGCAGGGCGCGGGTTCGAGTCCCCCCCCCCCCCCCCCGCGCATTTTTCTTCTTTTTGGGTTTTATTTTCCTGCAGCTCAGCCCCCAAAAAAGATCAGATCTTAATTTGTAAATTCCACCAAATATTCATAAATACTCCAATTTTGGTGATTCAAATTCCTGTAGATTCATAACTGTGAGAACTTTCAAAATATGTAAAAATGTCAACATGTTTATGTAATAAATTTTGCACTAAATATTTAAATACAGAAATGGCTATTAAAATTTGAAACTTTGGAAATTCATAACTTGAGTTCTGTTCACCCAAATTGAGCAAACTTGGTCTCAAAAAATTTGTCTTAACAAACTCTACACAGTGGTACTTTATTTGGTCACAATTGAATTAAATTTGAACATGTTTCCTTCTGTTTACTAAAAGGGGCAGAATAAAAATGCTTATGGAAAAATGCATAATAAATTCAATAATGATCCAAAAATTATGTTTAATAGCTCAAAATGTTCAGTGAAACATTTGCTACATGTTTTCAACCTTTTCAATACAATTTGTTTACTGTTTTTCCTAATTAAAAGTGGTGCAATAATTCAATGCTTTAATTAAACCTTTTAAATTGCAAAAATTTATAATTAAATATTTAAAATTCCAAATTTGGCAAATGAGGTATCAAATTGAAGCTAATGTTGTTTACCTTCTGTTTTCATCAATTATGTTGCATTTAATCCACTTTAACTCAATGTTTATTTGTAGTTCAATTAATCAACTATTAATGCATATGGGATTTTCCAAATGCAATTCAAATTGCATATGGGCCCGTTTAAATTGTTCCTTGTGTCCTTTAGTCTATTTTGATGCACCCTTGAACTTATCATGCATATAAAATAGGATCATGCTGGATCTTTTGCCGTAGTAGTAATTGCTGCATCCGGTGTTTGTTCTAGTTCGTTGCTTCTTCGCGGATAGGACGTTGAGCTGATGTGAGCAACGACAAGTTCTGCGGATGTACCTCTACTTGCTGGATCTCAGGCAAATATAATCACTTGCTACCTATGGCTGCCTTTCATCACTTGTTACCGATTCTTCCCGTTGCCTTTATTCCAGCCTTATGATTCGATACTTGTGTCTTGATCCTATCATATGTTTACCTTGCAGCCATGATATAGCCTTCCACTTCCTATTAACTGTTGTTTGTTTACCTTGTTGGCCCTCGTGTCGTAGTTGCATGCTTAGTTTTGTTTGCGCTCTAGTCCTGTTGTCCTTTGTTCTATCACCTGTTTAGTTGATAGTTGGGCTTGTGTTATCAACAACATGTTAATGTTTTGGGTAATAATAATTTGACCATAAGGCACCGGCAGGAGGCCCGACGTGGTTTTGAGGCCTGCTAGTGTCGACTCTAATTAGGAAAAGGGTCTTGTCCTCCGATCCATGATGAGCGCACTAACCGCATGTGGAAAGCGAGTATGGGCGCCCCCCGCAATTCTGATTCGATTCGCATCTCGTCCAAATCGCCACACTTAGTTCGGGCTTTCCATTTGATGCATGCATATGCAGGTGCGAGCCCTTGGCGCCAGGGTGGAACTTTTGTAGTCGGCATTTAGGGCGGCGTGGTCTTCCAGTGCTATGAGGGTCCCCCTTTTCTTCGTGGGGGCTCGATTAGCCGCGCACGCACATCACGTGGTTCTTTGGGCTTGATGCGAAGAAGAGTTGGGTTGTGTTGAGTGCCTCGTTTGGTGGAAGGGCCTTTCCATCTGGCGGGTCATTCTTACGTGTACGGCCAAATTGGTGCATCCCTGCAGGGTTAATCTTCTCGAGAAGCCGTGTTGTCCGCTGTTATGGATGACTTCATGAAAGTGCTGGCTAACAAGTACTCAGACAACTTACACTTAACGATGATAACTTGACTAGTAATATAGATTACCTCCACCATAAAAATGAATGTCACCTTAATCAACAGTGTGAGTTTCCTTGGGTTGCTTCCTTAGTAGGGGGTAACACTGGATGGATATTGTTTGGTGAGTAGTTATAGTTGGTTTTGTCGCGCTATCTTATCCCTTTCTTTTAGCCGGATGTTGTAGCGCGTCTCTGTAGTTAGTTAGTGCAGCCCGCTGCCGCTTCTTTGCAATAATCCCTTCCTTTCCGTTGTACCCAAAGTATTTGTATCTGGTGATGATTGGTTACGCTGGTATCTTGTGAGTATGGTTTATCCACTTGCCAGTACTTAATAGTACTGACCCACGAATCCATTTCGTGGCTGCATATTCCACATTGCAGTCAACAGGTTTGAAGTCTGACGACGTTAGCTTGGGAATCCCTTCGGCTTGGCCTGGGCAGGGATTGGACGCCATCGGTTATCTTCAGAACTCTTAGTCTAATTTGTATCTTGTCCGTAGTCGGACGCTAAGGGCTCCTTTGATTTGAAGGAAAAGTAGAGGAAACATACAGGGTTGGAAAATTTTCCCTAGATGGCACTATTCGCTCCTTTGATTTGTGGGAATGGTATAAGGGAAAACTAGAGGAAATTTCCCTATAGATCACACATGCAAGGCAAAACATGCAGGAAACAAAAATGCACTCACACCTCATTTTTTGAATCCTATGCACAAGGAACTAGGAAAGTTTGGCACATGCCATCCTTTCCCCTTCATATTCCTTTCCTATTCCTTTGATACTCCAATCCAGTGAATCAAAGAGGCCCTAAGTTGTTTCTTCCGCTGTTATTTGGATCTTTGTATTGTATCAGTTGTATCCTTGACTCGTTTGAGTCGTCTTGTATATACCTCCTCTGTTGTTGTTGTGGATTATTCGTGAACTGTTGTAATGTTATCACAAGTGGCAACCTGAAATCGGTTATTATGTGGATTTTGACGGAAATGCTGAAATCTGCATAGTGCCCGATCCCGGGGCGTCACACCCCGGCCCCACCTATGCAGCCTGTTGCACCGGATGGTGGCCGAGCCGGGGCGAAAGGGGTGCTCGCCAGTGAGCAAAAGACCCGTTCTCCACTAGTGTGTTCTCTATATACTACTAGTAGTAGATTTGCTCCTGCAATGCAGACTAATATAAATTGGGTCAATCATATTAGCTAACGCCTCATAGAACAAGCAAGCTATGACAATAATTTCTTGCACTTATCATCGGACGCATCTATCAAGATGTTGTCTAAAACCATAGAAAATAGGAAAATATGGAGTTTCTACCTCGATAAAAACCTGATGTAACTCTTTTGACAAATGTCCACTTCTTTTAGCGAACTTGAATACCTCTAAACATCTAAAGATTCTAGCCAATATTGAACGAAAAATAACAGAACATAAGCGATAGTTACTTTATATGGGACAGTTCAAATGCTAACACGTAAATCTGGAAGAGAATACGAAAGGATAAAATATGGTGATGCATGTAAATCTGCTTCACTTTGTATATGTCAGGGCGAATTTGTGTTGGCTATTAAATATGTCACCTCAGCAAGCAAAAGAAAAGTACTTCATATCAGGAGAACTTTTTTTTTTTTTTTGAAATGGGAACATAGCCCCAGCCTCTGCATCGCGTGGATGCACACAACTGATGCTTTTTATATTAAAAAGGATAAAAAGTAGCATCCAAGGAATTACAACTCACGCATCATCCAAGTTTGATAACAAAATTAACCACAAAAATAGTATCAATAGCTTAAAAAAACTCATAGGATCCTTCTAGTGTGCAGCCAACCACCCTGGCTGAAGATAGCCTGAACGACCGCCATCAAGCGAGTACATCCAGAATCCATAAGACCCCGTTGCTCCAACGGCAGGAGGAAAGACCACATGTGGATCCAGTATGTGGCCTGGTGAGTAACCTGCAAAAAATGAGCACCCTTTGATTTGTCAAAAACCACATCGTTCCTACAGTTCCAAAGTGCCCACACAAAAGCACAAGTTCCAATTTGAATTCGTGCTCTAGTTTTTTTATCGATTCCATTAAGCCAATCTCCAAACATATGATCAATGCTAAGTGGTTGAGCTATGTTAAACGTAAAATGAAGCAATCTCCAAATATGTTTAGCAAAAGAACAATGTATAAACAAGTGATCCACTGATTCATCACTATCACAAAAAATACATTTTTTAGACCCAACCCACTTTCTCTTAATCAAATTATCCTTAGTCAAAATTACTTTACGTTGCAAGAACCACATAAACACCTTGATTTTTAATGGAACCTTCAACTTCCACAAATCTTTATGCAAATAAGGTGTATTACCATGCATATAGTCCAGATACATGGATTTCACCGTAGAACTGAGTAGAGAAACAAAATATAACAGTAGAATTCGGACAGGCCAAACTGATCGCGCAAAAATCTGACATTGAATTATTTGCAGGGATTGTCTGTATATAGCAGAAACGGTTTAAAAAAATTATAGCTGACTGCATAAAAATATTTACGTGTAAATCAGAATTCCATAAAATGCAGCTATTTACAGAGTATGATTAAAGACAACAATTGTATTATGTAAGTTATTTCATGTGCAACGATGTAGTGGTGTATGTACTGGTCCATGTGCTTGTGTTAGTGCTTGGAACAACAAATTTTCAGTTCAATAGAACGCTGGACTATAAGGTGATGAGAAGCTCACTGCTTTATCTTGGTGCTCCAATGAAACCTCCTCACTCCTCTATCGCCTTCCCACCAAATTTTCTCCTTTGTTCATTGACATCTTCTTTTCTGTGACTTTAACTATCATGAGGGTTCACAACAAAATTATCAGCATCTTTGGAGAAACTACAATACAAGCAGAATCTCAGATTTTAGTACTTTTAGGAACATTGAAATAGTGACTTCAATTCAGAGAAAATTCTAGCTATGTCACCAATATAAATATCAATGATTAAAATTAATTAATCCACATAATTCAGTTCTTTTTTAGAACACGGGGTCATGAGTTAATCACTTACTCCTTTGGATACTGGATATGAATGACAATTTGAATTATGCACATATGAATTATGCATCAATGAGCTCACGGCGCGTGGATACTGGATAGCCTCGACGCTTCGAAAGACAACATCCTCAATGGCAGCATGGCAAGAGAAACTGTTTCCATAAGATGATGTTATTTTCTCATCTATAATCATATGCCAAACTGCGAGTTTTTCTATCCCAGGTTAGATAATTAAAGATATAATGCAGTAAATATTACACATTCAGACTTAAGAATGTTTCGAAAAACAAAACAAAAAAAGACTTAAGAAAACAGAGGAAAATAAATAGATGCATGAGCATCCTGGTATACCAACCAAGTACGATATGAATAGTAGTGAGTGAACATTATTTATTTTGGAACTTATAAACTATCCAAATTCAGAAGTGAACCAAGGCTTCGCTCAGACGTGCAGGCTGTTGTTATTTATCTTGTTATGTTATACTAGCCAGGTTCGGCGCGGCGCACGCCGCACAGTATTAGCTTTATCTGTTTATTGTTCTGACAGGTTATGCAGTGTGTTCTGGGTGTTTGTTTTGGCAACAGAATAGCAGGGGTTGTTTTCATGGTGATATTACATAGCAGCGACAGCGTTTCACACAGAGAGATAAACATGATAGATTACATCGTAGTTGAGGGTAGACAATACCTAACTATACATAGGGCAAGTGGCTGGGGATTAGCACTCTTCAGGCACTGGCCTCAGACACTACTGCATTCAAGGTACATTATATTACGATTGGTTACAGGTAAAATAGAAGACAAATGGTGAAACCTTAGATGTAGGTAGCTGTTTATCTGCTTCAGGTAAAATAGAAGACGAATGGTGAAACCTTAGATGCAGGTAGCTGTTTATCTGCTTCCGTTGGATGTGTTGTCAAGGGCTTCCACCATCGCTCTGATGATCTTATTGTTGGATGAGTATACCATTATGTCAAGGTTGTCGAGTGTGGCACACGAGGCTTGGAGACCATCTGTATGGCTGGTGTCGGTCCCGCTTTGTTGTCGCCGGTATGCTAGACATCCTTCTGTTCAATGACCTACTCTATCGCCCTTCATTGGTAATGTAGAGAGTCCTCGCTTCCTCTCGGGCAAAAGAAGACTGGATCTATTCTCAGTGGCGCGCCTTGTGTGCTCTTTTCTTCCTTGTTTCTGGCAAGTGCTCTTCAGGGTCTCCATGCGCTTGTTCTTCTTCGGAGATGTGGTTCTTCCTCTTTCATGTGTGCCTGGTCGTCTGGGTCTTCTGCACCATGTCCCAGATATTTCTCTGTAACTTGAATGAGCCATGTCCCTGATGTTTCAGCAAATTGACTGCAAAATGATAAATTTAATATTTAATCATCTGTTTAGATTTCACAAATACAGACAACAGTTCCTCAAAATTTCTCAAACGGGTGCAGCAACCTAGAGGCAAATTTAGACCAGAAGATATGCACGCATCACCATTTTATAGTGAACATATATTCATGTTTTGTATGTTCCATGTGTTGCAAAGGTAAATAAACCACTACACTGGCGCGTGTTATTTTATTTATGGGAGTAATTACGAAAACTGATCTTGAACATATATGGCTTATTTCAGTGTTGTGAACCCAAAATATTTATTCGTCGATGCTCCGATAATCTCATGGTGTGCACATTTGAGAACCTCAAGTCAGTGTTGATTGAGGCATCATGTTGCCCCACCTGTAAAATTCATCGTAATGACCTTCATTTTAATTTATAGTTTGTAGTCTACTGCCCCTTTTGCCCATCAAAGCTTGTTTCAAATTCAGATGGCCTGTCTACTACCCTCTCCAACGCTGCATGGCCAGAGAAGGGTAAGAAATTGCCAAACCCAGCAGTGTTGTAGAACAATTCAGAAGTAGGGCTAAAATAAATTTGTTAACGATATACGTGATTTGATAATCCCCAAAAACTATTTCTGTATACCTAATAATTCATGCTTTGATGGCATTTTAATTACTGGCCACGGCTGAGTATTGCCCATGAAGCTAACAACTGATGCTAGATTGATAATATTTCCTTGTATTCAAATGCAAAGTATTATTACATATGACTACAAAGATCAGATAATCTCCAAGTAGTGTCTCTCATATGTTTGCGAAAGAAGAAATATAAAAGAGGAATGAAAATGATGGTAAAAAATACATGGTAGCAACAATAATATTTTTTTTTGTAGTGGTAGCTGCCAACCCATTGATAGATAACAGAACACTTGTTTACCCGTTTAGCTTGTACAGACCTACAGGAGCTTGCCACACCAAATGTGCATATTGCAACCACCAAGTATGTCGCCCAAGAAATATAAATTAAAAGCTAACATACCTTGTAAGAGAAGGAAGTCTTAAGTAATACTTAGGGACAAAGATGTAAAATTAACCCCATCAAGAATACTTGAAGCTGCGTTGCATATCTTCTATATCTAAATAGGAGCCCCCCACTATCTCATTTCTCTCAACATGCAAGGCTACCACGTCACTCCTTCAGTTTCTGTTTAGGTGTACCGTCTACGCCACATCATCTCCATCGTGTCATTGGCATTTATTTTTTTCTGTCGCTCAACTTTCAGCCTGTGGTTTTTTGTTTGCTTCATGCCGACCAAAGGTCCATGTATAGGTGGGTAGCCCATTAAGCCAGCCCATTAGTGTATAGGCTTCGATACAGTTTCTCTTACCTCTTCGGCCACAATCAGAGCACCGAGCAGATGAGAGCAGCCGCGGACGTTTTCCTCTTCCTACACAAAACCTTGAGAAACATGCCGACCAAAGGTCCATGTATAGGTGGGTAGCCCATTAAGCCAGCCCATTAGTGTATAGGCTTCGATACAGTTTCTCTTACCTCTTCGGCCACGATCAGAGCACCGAGCAGATGAGAGCAGCCGCGGACGTTTTCCTCTTCCTACACAAAACCTTGAGAAACAATTACAATTGCCATTAATTCGTCTCCCACTCACACCCGCCTCTTCGTTCACAGATGCAACGGAGCCATCATCTTCTCATCTTGGCTGCAAGGCAGCCCATGTACTACCCTCCTCATCTTCTCATCTTGGTCCGCGTGAAGGTCTTGGTCCGCGTGAAGGGTCGACATGCTAATTACGAAGAGCAGCAGTGCAGTCTGCGGCAATGGGTTTCTTGACATGTACCTTGTGGTCAGCTTTGAGTGAGGAGAGATTTGGCGGTCCAAAAAATTCTATACCTTTCTTTTGCTGGATGCTATCTATGGACGGATCCCAACTATGAATCATATTTGCTACATATATTTTATACCACGGTGGTGAAGCAGTTGAGGAAGACGATGCTATCATCTATCAACATTGAAGGTAACTCATTTCCTATATTTTTTTTCCGGGACTATATTAATTTTACAGGCTTCTATTATTCGATACTACTGAAGTTGATCACATCTCCAAAGTCGCCATGCACTGAACGCACACCTTCAGTTCAGATGGGCGACGTGAGGCCTCAATCGGTATCCCAATTTTTGTGGAAACTTAAAATGGCCTCACAATTTTGGAGATCAATATGCCTCTCACCTCTTTTTCGAAATGGCCTCTCACCATAAATTGTTGTTCTTTTATTCTGAATTATGTGCAGTTATGTGCCTGGACTTTCTCTCGGGTTATATGTGTTTGTTGGTAAAAGTCGCCTGCTCCTCACCTTGGCGTACACGTCGAATGGTTTAAATAGGACTGCAACAAGGCTCACAGTATCCATTATCAGTTATCTTTAGGCACCTGTCTATACAGATTGTAGCAAAGTGGACTTCAGCCATCAATTCAGAGCTACTGCATCATGGACTTGGGATTTTCCATTAAGCGGACAATCTCTGATATCTTCTACATGAATTGTTTGGCGGTCAAAGCTTGAGTCATTTGCACTCTTTGGTTGATCAAGTGAACATGGTTGCAAGAAAATACAATATGTTCATGGTCTTCTATTATGTGAGGTATACTTACATGTCCCATGCCTTTTCTATTCATCAGATTTCGATTGATTGCATTCCTTTGTTTTTTCTGTCCGTGCATGGTGCAATTATTTCTTTGGAATACCAATAATGGTAGAAAACGCAACCAACAATCTGTAATGCATGATCAGCATATTCGTATTTCTTTTAATCTTATTCTATATGCACACTTCACGTAGAGATGCACGCGCATAAAAATAACAGAACTGGAAGTGTATGAGGTTCGTTTAGATTTATATTCATTTCTTTCCTATTTTTTTCTTCCACAAATATGCGCTAACTTGATTGTATAAGTGGCATGTAGCATCTCATAGGTGTTCACCTAGATTATACCCATTACATTCATGTATGATGTATCCTATTTGTTGCATCGTTTCATCCATATAAAATTCAGATATATAAATATGCTTTCTGTGCAACAATCACAATTGTTTTGTTTCCGTATGGACGGTACACGTAATTATAATTATGAATAATCTATTTAATTATTTGGATAACTATTTTAAGATCGGTTGCATAAGAAATAAAAAATTAATAATATATCCCGCAGCAACGCGAGGGGTATCCTCTAGTATCATAATAAAGAAAGAACAGTCTGTTAGTTCTCCATATTTTTTATCAAATGATTGGTACATTTGTGTATATAAGAAACATAGCATATAGATATTTGACCATGAAGCTGCAGATAATAACAAATATCTTGAGTGCTTGCTAAACTAATTAGTAAGCCCAACGAAATAGCACGGCCAACATCCATACAGAGGCATATAACACGTCCATTGTCTAGAGCCGCCGAACAGCGAAGAAGCTGGATTTGACCTTTACAGAACCATTGATAAATGACCTTAATCACAGCCATCCAATAGTTTATGAAACCAGTTAGTCATCAATCTATTTTGAAGGGAGATAGAACTTAATCACAATTTGTGTGGATATCCAGATAATTTAAACTGAATGTCCATGTGCAGGAAGAATAACAAATAAGATAGGAGAGAAATGACAGAGTCGAGGGGAAGGAGGCAAGGTGGGGATAGGAATCGGTCACCTGGACACTGTACAGCTGACTTCCTGCACGGTCGACCTGTTTTCAGCAGATTTGCCAACGTGAAGCCTCGACGAAGCTCGTGTGGCTGACGCGTTGTGGAGACACCAGAGCCATTAACACGCGGAAACTGAAATCTGTGCAGTCTGGTGGCCAGGTCGTCGGTTTTCGTCTTGTTTTTGACAAAGGCGCTCCCACCTGTCCTCTGTTTCTCGTGGACAAAAAAACAACGGCGGCCACCATCGAAGCAATCGAGACACCTACAGAGCCTTCACCGAACTGCACAACGGACAGACCGGGAGCACTGGCCTAAGGAGAAAAACAAACCTCGGAAAAATAGAAGAGAGGCGAAAATTAAGCAGCATACTGAGCGTTGGTTCTTATCAAGAACGCCTTATCCAAAATACCGCTGGGGAGTACGCTGGATCGGTGGAGTCTGCCGTCACCAAGATGCACTTCAAGCATATCCTCGTCCCCGTGACTCAATTTAATTCTGACCTTTGCAGTGGGTGGTGGTGATTTGGTTGCGGCGGAGCAGATCGGGAGGTATAAAACCGCATGAAGCAATCACACGTTCACTAACAATAGGAACAGCAGGCAGGGAGGAGCAGCCCAACAGTGGACAGGTAGCGGCGAAACGGCGAGCACACCCGGGAGGCCTGATGGTTCAGGTTCGTCATCCCAGTGAGATCCGCGCCGAAGAACCCGGAGCGCTTCGGGGACGAACAGGAAGCCAGGGCAACGCCCGATGCGCGGCACGGGCTGCCTGCCATGGGAGAGCTCGGCCGGGGAGCTGACGGCAGGAGGTGCTTAACATCCTCCCAATCGAAAGCAGGCGCAACCTAGTCACGTGAGGTCGCCGGCGTCGGCTCGTGCCAGAAGGGGACGGGAAGGAAGAGTGGGCGGCGTCGATCGGGAGGAAGGGCCGAAGGGGCGAGAAAGGAGATGGGAGTTGGGGATATGGCTCTGTGGGTTCCTGTCGCCTATTTTTTTTCTATCCTCAATCCCTGGTGAAATTCTCGATTGTTCCAGGTGGGGACGCGTCATGCGCGTGGGGGAGGCGTGGAGCTATCGCTAGTGCACCACCGCTTTGACCCACCTGCACGTGTCTATCGCTCGAACCGAACAGGCAGCACGACCACGTACGGGGCGGCCCACCACGACGAAAAGCAACCGCGGAATGCTGGAATAGCGAACCGAAGGAGCGGACACGCGTCGACGAACGAAGAACGCTCGTGACCATCCGAATTTTGTGGGAATTTAGACTCTACGTGGTTTCGGAACTTACTTATGATGTGAGCTATCATAAAAAGAAAGATGCGCAACATCGCATCAGCATCAGCAGCATACGCGGTGAACAAAACAACCCAGATCAAGCACACAAAAAAAGAAAAGAGAAACGAATGGAAACGCAGAGAACTGACATGCGGCAGACCGGAGCGCTCCTACGGATGGACCCCTGGGCAACCGCAGCAACGACATATATACCGCTAGGAAGGTGAATGATTCCAAGACGACCCGTCGTGGTGGAGGTTCCATAAGACGACCTGAAAAACGATGCTAAGGACTACTGCCGGAGGGTGGTCGACGGCGGCACTGTGGTGGTGTTGGGCGCGTCAGCAAGATGGTTGCGGGTGAGGGCGCTGCGCAGGCGCGTCTATGGCACGTGATCGGTGGTGAATCCGAGAGGGGGCGATTGAGGACGCGCGAATCCAGTGGCGGGGCGAGGCTGTCCGGCTAACTCGGCGGAGCGGAGCGCAGAGCTCATTGGAGGAGCCGAAGATATTGACGTCGCGGGCATGGAGTACATCGAAGGATCCAAGATGCATGAGAAATGGGGCAATCACGGAGTAATCAACGGAGGCAGTTTATGGTAGTTATGGGTTGTGATAAAGATTAGGAGATTCGGCGTGGGGGTGAGGCCTCGGCTATGATTTTGGTGGGGAGGACAAAGGAATCTCGGCCGTTTGATTGATGGGTATGGATGCTGCAGATTTAATTTTCCCACAAAGTTCTGCCTTTTATATGTAGTGGAGAAGGAGACAGCGGCGATTTCCCAGCAATCTCTCCGTTGCTGCGTCGTCGCCTCTAGCAATCTCTTCGCACTGGTGAGTCCCATTTTGCCCCCCCCCCCTCGCGCCCAGTAGTTGTTCGTCGGCTGTTCTACATTTTATCCTCTTCAATGTAGATGGGGCGATGGAGATTTCCAGCGATTTCTCCGCCGGGAGAAGTCGCCGGCAAATCGCCTCTGACAAGTCCTTCATGCATAGGTGAGAATCGGTCTACCCCCATTTCCCCCTCCCCCTCCTTCGTTCAATTATTTGCACGGTTATTTGCAAGCATTTTTCGAGCGGTTTCCCGTAACATCCTCGCTCGGGGAGAAAATTTTCGCCTGCATGTTTTGTGTATGCTTTGATTCGCACTACCAATGGTTTAGAACGATGGTGCGCACACGCGCATATATCTACCGATGTTCCACTCTAGGCCTGAAGATTCATCTGTTATTGCAATGACTGAAAAGTCATGTGTTTTTCTGTCGAGCTACAAGATGGCTAGTATAGACTTATTACTGTGAGTAAAATAAATCTAGGGATAAAATTTGCGGAGTTGTGCAACATTCCAAGGGTTGGAATAGATGTCTCCAGTCGTCGGGTTCTTCAGTCGATAGGCGCCACCTAGGATAACTTCGTGTATTATGAAGAGTCCTTCCCATGGTGGCTCGAGCTTGTGTCCTTCCTTCTGTTTGAGCCGTAGCACCAGATCTCCCACTGCGAAGGCTCTGTGGCGTATGCGGCGACTGTGATAGTTTCGCAGCGACTGCTGGTATACTGCGGATCTTGCGAGTGCAATATCGCGCATTTCGTCGAGTGCGTCCATATCATCCATGAGTGCCCTGTTGGAGGTTTCTTCGCTGTAAGCAGCAACTCGTGGGGCGCTGAACATGACGTCCTCGGGACTGACTGCTTCAGCTCCGTATACCATGAAGAATGGTGTGTAGTTTGTGGATCGATTTGGAGTTGTGCGTAGGGTCCATAGCACGGAGGGTAGCTCTTCTGCCCAATGTCCCGCTGCCGGGTGTAGACGATCGAGTAGACGTTTCTTGATGCCAGCCGAAACTAATCCGTTGGATCTTTCGACTTGGCCGTTGGTTTGTAGATGGGCAACTGAAGCGAACTTGAAGATGATGCCCTTTTCTTCGCAGAACTGATGTGTTTCCTTTGCCGTGAAGTTGCTACCATTGTCAGTAATGATGTCGTGTGGTATTCCAAACCTGCATACGATGGAGTTGAGGAATTTGACGGCCCATTGGGCGCTAGCTGCGGTTACTAGCATGGCTTCGATCCACTTGGTAAATTTGTCGACTGCGACCAGCAAGTGTGTGTATCCACCTGGTGTGGACTTGCGTAGTGGTCCTACCATGTCTAGCCCCCATTGTGCAAAGGGCCAGGCGATGGGTATCATATGCAATTCTGTAGCGGGTGCGTGAGGTTTTGGTGCGAATCGCTGGCAAGCGTTGCACCTGTCGACTAGTTCCTTTGCGTCTCTGGCTACTGTGAGCCAGTAGAATCCTGCTCGGAAGGCTTTTCCCATGATTGCTTTTCAGCTAGCATGATGTCCACAATCTCCTTGGTGGATGTCTTGTAGTAATTCCTTGCCATCTTCGGGTGCTATGCATCGCTGCAGTATGCCCGAGATGCTCTGTTTGTGCAATTCTCCGTTGACCACCCGAAAGGATTTACTGCGTCTGATTTTCTGTCGAGCCTCGCGAGGGTCTGCTGGGAGCTGTTTGGCGGACAAGTAGTCAAGGTATTTCTGCGTCCATACTGGCTCGCCCAGAAAAACTTGTCGCGAAATATTATGAATGAGCTCGATAATAGCAATTTGCGGGCTGACCTCTATTTCCAGTGCTGCGGGTGCTCCTGCAGTTTTCTTGACTTTGACTAATCGTTTAGTCATCCGCTCGAAATATATCCCTGGCGGTATGGGTGTGTTTGTGGAACCCATGTTTGCCAGTCTGTCTGCTTCTTCGTTGTTGGATCTCGCAATATGCTTCAGCTCGCATCCTTTGAAACTTCCTTCGAGTAGGTTGTACATCTCACGATAGGCGACCATGTTTTCAGCGATAGCGTCGCACTCCTTCATTGTCTGTTGCACGATGAGATTGGAATCGCCGTAGATCATCAGTCGGGTGGCTCCACACGCAACTGCCATCTTCATCCCATGCAACATAGCCTCATATTCTGCGTCGTTGTCCGATGCTGGATCATCGGGTGGAAAATCCAATCGTAGGATGTACTGCATCTTGTCTTCTCTAGGTGATATTAGGACGATTCCTGCTCCTGCTCCTTCATTTCTCTTGGACCCGTCGAAGTACATGATCCAGTTACTCGTGTATCCCGGCGGCCCGGGCGTCTGTAGCTCTGTCCACTCGCTCAGGAATTCCACAAGTACCTGGGATTTTGCTGAATCGCGTCCTGCGTAGGTGATGTCCCAAGCGCCCAGCTCTATGCTCCATTTTGCTATTCTCCCGGATGCCATTGGGTTGTTCATGATTGTACCGAGTGATGCATCATTAACCACCGTTATGTTGTGTTCCTGGAAGTAGTGCTTGAGCTTTCGAGCCGTGGGAACAACACCATAGGCGAGCTTCTGGTAGTGAGGGTATCGTTGCTTGCACGGCGATAGCACTTCACTGATGTAGTAGATCGGTCGTTGGACTCCGTATGCCTTGCCCTCCTCAGGTCGTTCGACTACGGTTGCCGTGCTGATGACCTGGTTTGTTGCGGCTAGGTATAGGTATAGTGACTCCCTCTCTTGCGGTGTTGCAAGGATGCGCCTGCTTTGCAAGGATCGTTTCAGGTCTGCGAATGCGTGCTTAGCTTCTGGTGTCCATTCGAACTTGTCCGTCTTCTTCAACAACTTGTAGAAGGATAACGCCTGCTCACCCAATCGTGCGATAAATCTGCTCAAGGCGGCTAGTCGCCCTGCAAGTTGTTGGACTCCGCGTAGATTGGTTGGCTCCTTCATTGTCAAGATTGCTTGTATTTTCTCTGGGTTGGCTTCGATGCCTCTGGCGGATACCAGGTACCCGAGAAGTTGTCCTGCTGGGACGCCAAAGACGCATTTTGTCGGATTGAGTTTGATCCTGTATGCGTTGAGAGCGTCAAATGTTTCTCTAATGTCCTCGAGGAGTGTGTCCTCTACTCGAGTCTTGATGACGATGTCGTCAACATACACTTGTACATTCTTGCCAATGAGCTTAGCGAGGCATTTTTGCATGCAACGCTGATATGTTGCGCCTGCGTTTTTGAGCCCGAAGGGCATTGTCGTGTAGCAGTACACACCATGGGGTGTGATGAATGCTGTCTTTTCCTCGTCCTCCTGCTTCATCCGGATCGGATTATATCCCGAGTAGGCGTCCAGGAAGGAGAGGCGTTGACAGCCCGCGGTGGAGTCCACGATCTTGTCGATTCGCGGGAGGGGAAAATTATCCTTGGGCAGTGCTTATTTAATGACGTGTAGTCAATGCACACTCGAAGGATGTCAGTGTTCTTCTTTGGGACCAGCACCGGGTTTGCTAACCAAGTGGATATCTTGATCTCCCTGATGAATTTTGCTGCTAGCAATCTGTTTACTTCTTTTCCAAGCGCTTTCTGCTTAGGTTCTGAAAACCGTCGAGTGGTCTGCTTGATGGGTTTTGCATCTTTGAAGACTTCGAGTGAGTGCTCGGCGAACTCCCTGGGTATTCCTGGCATATCTGAGGGCTGCCAGGCGAAAATTTCCCAGTACTCACGGAGGAGTTCGACGAGCGCGCTTTCCTATGCTGGCGAGAGGGTAGTTGAGACCATCGCTGTCTTCGCAGAATCTGTCGGGTGCACCTGATGTTTTCGAGTATCGTTGTTGGCGCTGAACTCCAATTCTGGCGTGTTTTTCTTCGTGCGGGGCATCACGGAGTGGTCCGTGGTCTTTGTGATCTCGTTGAACTCGATGTCGCACTTGTTAGATTTCTGGAAATCTCCGTCGATGGTGATTACACCATATTCCCCGGGTAGCTTGAGCTTCAGGTACGCGTAGTGTGGTACTACCATGAATCTGGCGAACGCTGTTCGACCAAGAATGGCGTGGTACTGTGAGGGCCAGTCGACTACTTCAAAGTCGAGGAATTCTCTTCTGTAGTTGCGTCGATTGCCCAACACAACCTCTAGGTTGATTGTTCCGAGTGGACGGATCGCCTTTCCTGGAACTATCCCGTGGAAGGATGTTTCTGATTCCGCAAGGCCGTCCAGGTTCCTGTTCATCCGGCGGAGTGTATCCGCGTAGATAATGTTGATGCCACTGCCACCATCCATGAATACACGGGCCAGTTCATAGTTACCAATCTGCGCTTGGATTACGAGGGCGGCGTGTCCTGGTCGATAGACTCGTGGTGGGTGGTTTTCCATTGAGAAGGTGATCGATTGGTCCGCCATCTTCAGGTACTCGGGCCTTGTTGGCGGGGTTTGCACAGCCATGCATAGTTGGCTTGTATTTGTCTTCTGGGCTCTGCGGGATGGGCAGACCTTCTGTATCATCCCCAACTGTCCTGCCGGATTCGGGTATGCGTTAGCTCCAGCGTTTGGTGCGGGTGGCGCAGGTAGTGCGGCTAGCGCCATGTTTGGATTTGCTGGTGGAGGTAGGGGTTGTGGCGGTTGGAATCCTTGGTGTCCTCCTCCTGGAAGTGTCGGATAATTTTGATTGGTTGCTGATCTGCTTTTCTTCGAGAAGGCCTCAGTGATGTCAATGAATTTTCTGCAATCCTTAAGAAGGTGCGTTGCCTTAGTTTTGCCCGTGCGCTTATCTGTAAATAGATGTAGCGAGCAGTATGCATCGAGGTCCTCCTCGGGAGTTTTGTCTTTAGCTTTCGGTCTCCACTCGCGACTTCCTCGGTGTCCACTATCGCGATTTCGCGTGAATTCCGCCGCTACCATCTCTTCCCGATACTCGTGATCGTAGTATTTCCTCCTTTTCCTTCGGCCATGGCGATCTTCTTCAGGCGCGGGCGATGATGCTCTCTCGTTGCGCACTGCGTCTTCTCCATTAGCCCATTTGTCGGCTATGGTCATCAGCTCCCCAATAGTTTTGGGTGCGGCTCGGCCCAGTTCTTCTCTGAAAGCAGTTCGTCGGGCGCCTTTCGCGAAGGCTTCAACCGCTACTTCCTCCGAGATGTTTCCTGCGGTGTTCCTGAGTGTGGTCCATCGCTGGATATATTCGCGAGTGGACTCTCCGCTCTTTTGTTTGCAAGCCCGCAGTTCCTCAATGGTTGCTGGTCTCTTGTAGGTGGCCTGGAAGTTCTTGCAGAAGTCAAAGTGCAGGTCGTCCCACGATGCATAGCAGGATTTCGGCCTTGCCTTGAGCCAGCTACGTGCCGCTCCAACCATGTGTAGGTTGAGGTACTGCATGGCTATGTTCTTGTTCCCACGTTGGCATTTTACTGCCGTGAGGTAGTCTTTTAGCCATGATGAAGGTTTGAGTGAACCATCGTATTTTGGCACTTCTGTGCTGAGCTTGAATCTCCTGGGTAGTGGTGCTTCGCGGATACTGCGGGTGAAGCATAGCGCGCCGCAGGTCTCGTCATCCGAAGAACCGGACGAAGAGCGCTCACGGTTCCTCGCTGCTCTTGCCTTGTCCACCCTATTTTGTGCGATGTCCGACCGCGCGTTGTATCCCGGCTGGTCGCGATCAGTTTCTTCCTTGGCTCCTTGCTGCGTTTTCGCGAGCTGCTGCTGTGATGTCGCGAGCTTTTATCTCTTGGGCTGCCTTCGCTGCTGCTTCGACTGTCATCGCGGCGTCGAGCTTCTTTTCCTCGACCGCGGCGGGGTGACTTGTCTCTTCTTGGCGAAGTGCTTCTATGCTTGCGGGATGCTTCTTTTTCCTTTTCTTTCCCCTTCTCCTGTTGTTCGGCGGCCTTCCTGCGGTCATAGGAGGCAAGCCTTGCGGCTGCCATGCCTAGTCCCTTGCACATTTGCTTGTACTGTTCCGCCCGAGGATCGTTTTCCGCCGGCTGGTTCATCTGCATGTAAGTTGCTGCGGCCAGGACTGCGGCAGCATGAGTTTGCGGGTAGACGTTTCCGTCTTCGTCAACCCGCATAAGGGAAGGTGCGATCGACCTGCTGGCTCCACCCAAGGAATCGACGTCCATGGATGTTGTTTTCGATGCGTATCCCCTCCTCACGGGTCGAGTTCCGACCGAGGGTGTTAGGGACAGCTCAGCCCGCCGCTGTCTCGATTCATCCGCCGCTATTTTTCGACGGGCTAGATCTATCCGAGCTTATTTGATAGTTGCGTCCGCTCTCACTAGATGATAGTGGTAGGCGACCATATCTTTGTGTGGCGCTCCAGCCGCGGGTGGCTTGCTTGTTCGCATAGCCTCCTTGGCTCGGTCCCAAGCGTCCCGCGAGACACCGATCTCAGCGCGTTCTCTGCGCTGTGTTCTGTTTCTGGAGGTGGTTGATCCGATCCTGCCATGCAGACTTGAGCCAGTCGTGGCCCGTGAGTTCTAGGTGTGTTTTGAAGAGTTTTCTTGACCCGAGAGGGTTCCTCTATCGAGAGGGTATGGAAGTCGCCGAAGTTGAAGCGGATGGACTCGCTGCTTTTCTCCAGGTAGGGTCGCGAGTCGATGGCTTCTGACTCTGATCCCAATTCTTCAGGGAAGTGGAGGATCCCGTCTCTGTTGGTCATGAACTTCAAGCTTCCGAACGTCAAGGTGACGCTCCTTTCCAGCTCACTGAATATCGGGCGTGATTCCGGCAAGTGAGGGGTGACCACGACAGATCCGATCCGGATGGGATTGGTCGGATCCGTAGTCGAAGGTTTCCAACGTGAGTTGGTTGTCGATGAAGCTGAAGATGCCGGAGATCCAGCGCCCGCCGTCCCCACAGACGGCGCCAATTGTCGAATCCGTGACTCAACAAATCCCTCGAGTGAACCCATAGGGTTTCGAATAGGAGAACCCATGAGCGCTGGTGATGATCGTCGGCTAGACAGGGGGCAAGATTTTCCCAGGTTCGGGGCCCTCGTAGAGGTAAAACCCTTACTCCTGCCTCTGTCGATCTGTATTATCGAATAGATCGGTTACAATGGTGGTTGCTCAAGTCGAGAGAATGATCTCGAGCTCAAGGCTTTGGTGGTGCGGTATTGCTTGGTCCTCTTCCGGTGGTTCTCCTGGCCTTATATAGGTGGCCAGGTCTCAAACCCTACCCGGAGAGGACTCGAAATCTAACCCTATGTCGGTTACAAGTTTCCTAACTTAGCCCGCCAGGCATTGCGGGTGGGCTTCATGTGGGCCTTCCAGAATACTCCAAGGGCTTCCCTTCTTGGGCCTTAACCTTGGGCCTTAGACGGGGTGTCCTTACCCGCAGGGTCTAAGATCCATCCCTTCGTCATTGCTTCACTTTGCATTTATTGCTAGAGACAACACTAGAGCTAGAGAGAGCAGCGGAGTGACTACTCGGCTGAGAGGCAAACTTGTACTGTGGCTACTTGGAGATCATACATACAGAGAGATAGGCAGGAGTAGGGGTGTTACCTCCACACGAGGGCCCCGAACCTGGGTAGTTTTTGGTGTTTGCAGTGTTTCTTGAGCGCAGCTACTCGCCGTGTGATCCCTCCCCGGATTCCCCCAGCGTCCATCGGCCCCAACATTAGCCATCCCATGGCATCTGCCGTGATTCCACCACGACAGGGAGAAAGTTCTTCAGATTTGAAAACTCTTTCTGAGAGCCAGATTCCAAAGCCTACAAAAGATGAACAGATAAAAATTCAGTTGTGGATTTACAAGTTTATAGAATGATAATCAACTAACAAGTATGAATAAGTCCCAGGTTACCGCATGCAAAGATAACCCGGCACTTGGGGGCTACACTATTTCAGTCTATGAGAAAGGATAAAGAAAATTAAAGTCCCGAGTAGCTGCAGCCATGCAACCCGACACTTGGGGGATGCATAAGTTGAAATTTTATATAGGTTAAGTGTTCAATCTTAGTCTCGGTTCACGGTGAACTTTTAAACCGGCACTTGGTGGGCTACAGTTCAAGCTCAAGTATATTAAAGGAAATCTCTAAGTTTATTTTCAAAATATAATCTGAGAGATTGAGGGTTGCATGTTATGTACATATTCTAGGTGCAATTTTACCTCATATTTCTTCCTTATCATGGCGATAATACCATCTTCATGGAGCCAGTTCTTAGAAAGCTTATGGACCAAAGCTTCAAAGTTTTGGCCCTCAAGAGAGCCCATGATGGAAAGTGCAGCTTTTAGTTCAGAGGCCAGTTTCACATCTTCTGTGATCTTGGACAAGATTGTAGAAGTACTGGTATTTTCCACAAACTGTGAGCCGGTAATCAAAACGTCCGGATCACAGACAGGAAAATTATGAATCGTTTCATGAATCACTGGGCCCATTTGTAACATCCCAGTGTTTGGGAGGTTATAAGGATATAAATATAATATGTGCATTTGCAAAGCATGCATCTAAAAATACAGGAAATTTTGGCGCGAAAGTTTAAACAAACCAAAGTTACCAATGTTTCACTTGACATGATGAAATAGGTCTAGTTCATCTAGTCAAGAGTACAATTGGAGTGATCTTTATAACAAGTATCTTAAGAAACCAAATCATCTGGTACACAAACCATAATTGGTTATGATCAAACACAAAATCTCAACAACCTTAACCTCAAGCCTTTAAGTGACTTGGGATAATTCATTAGGTATCTACAACCCAGAGAGGGGTGAGTACCCAAATCACACAACTGATAATCATACTTCCACCAATGAGTAATACACAATTGAACCATCTCATCAACAGAGGTGTTATGTCCTCTCAAACAATAACTCTTTAAGTTATCAACCATTCACACCACATATTTCCAAATTATTTAGTAACTACTAAGTTAACCTTCACATGTAAATAACAAAGGTTCAATAGAACACAAATGATACAAACAAGTGTTAACCCAAAACCCACAAGTGGGAAATGACTTAATAATTGTATTAACATATTTATCGAATATGTACATATCTCCTCAATCATAAATGAAGTACCTAAAGGAAGAATTAAATCTTCTTAAACTACTGTGAAACATTGATCATTATCTATGATCTTTCCAAATCTCTATGTCTACATTATGCATGACAAAGATTACAAAGGAATAATATAAAGTAACAACATGACACCTGAGAAAATAGCTAACAACTCTGCCATAAGTCATTAAACCCCAAAAATCTTCATATGCTCATTGTCTCATTCACCTTATACCAGTGAGCATATGAGATATGAACCCATCAATCAACCATTTGATCAACTTATTATTTTAAGTCCTCATTCCACAAAGACTCCAAATCTCTCTCCAAAATAACATTCAGTAACTAAAGTACATCCCCGGAGACAACTAATGAATAACAACAAGTTATAACCTCTATTAGAGTAATTGGATTGAAAGCTTAGTAAAACCAATCATGTATGAGTAAAGTACATATCCTATGGGAAGCAAAATAAGAAATGTATGGAAGGATAATAAAAGCATGAACTAACTCTTAATCTAGATCTTGTTATTTTGGCTAGACCGTTATATCTTGTTTCCCAACCTTCTTGAAATCATTATGAAAGAGAAACAACCACAAGAAAGGAGGAACTACCACAATAAGATCTGCAGAAGGATTTTTAAGATTGGTCTAGAAGTGTTATTCCAATCTATCATATGAGTATCTGGAAAATCTATCATAAGAGTATTTGGAAACTCTTATATCTTTAAATGATCTTATTAACTCCTCTTGAAATAGTGTGATGATCCAATGTTAGTGTTATATAGAGGTAGTTGGTAACAAGCTGTATACCTAGTTAACAGATCACTTTTGTATACTCAAACAATTGAGTGTCATACACAAATAAATAGAAGGTTGAATAACCTAGTACATCTATGCCATCTGGATATGAAAACTAATTTGGGGACAAGCCTTGCAAACTTGTCAACATATTCTTCTTATATGCTTAAGGATAACTGATGTCATAAACTACACTTACACTCCTTTTACCATCAATCAAGAGAAAGAGTAACATTGTGGAAACAAGAAACCACATTATAATCATCTAAGTAAAATCTTAGCTTGGAAACAAGAAACCACATTATTTTCACCACAAGGGTGAGACAGTGAAGGTGGAAACCAAGAGATGATTTTACTTGCTATTGAACAAGGCAATGTCTGAAGACAAGTGACAACTAGAGAGAAGAACATAAAGCAACATATGACCACAAGAAGCAACACTGCCTCAGTAAGGGATCATAAGAAATTATCCAGTGAATCATTAGGATATAATAGAGAACCAATAACCTCTGTCAAGCTCATCAGAGATGAGGAACTCATAATAATACCTTTAATGGAAACAACTATAAAATATGAAATAATAACAAGCCATTGCATCCACATGTATTGATATGTGGAGGTAGATGAAAACAAGCTTAATACCTTTTTTCCATATCGATTTCATATGTAAGACTAACATATGATAATAAAAATTCATCTATATATAACCATGTAAATTATTACATGTTATAAAACAACATGAGATAATATCCACATTTGGAAACTGGTGAAAAACAAACAAATAGGTTACAAAGACACATATGTTTTTCACTTGGTAAAAAACCTAATTTATCAAAGAAGGCTTACACCCACCTAAGTAAAATGTCAACCAAAATTGCTAAGAGTTCAATTATGAAAATTACAAAGTTTTACAAAAGAAAACAAGTACATTTACTAACCAAAGTATTTGGTAGGGCTTGGATGAATATTCCATATTTGGTGAATTTTCCATAACACATAAAAACACTACTATGTAGTGTAACCAAACTATTTTCCAAAAGGGTTTGTGTCCAAATTTTTGCAATTATGATACACCACCTTGGTATCCACATGATTGGTGTGTGTACTTTTATAAATCATGCCTAAGCATACTTTTAAAGCAATTAAATAAATAAAATGAAGAGAAAACAACAAAACCACGTAATCTAACACCCTAAATAAAAAATACAAATATTCTTCAAATTCACCAAAACAAAATATGGTGAGATGCAAAATTTGATAAGGAATCCAAATATGATTTTTAATAATTTTTTATCTTTGCAATAAGGCCCTAAAAACAAGGGTTTCTTCTCTGTTTTATAGACAGAGGGACTTAGTTGCGAATAATTAAGATTCCAGCGGGTTATCGAAAAGTGGCATTTCTTTTTCTCTTTCTTCTTCGATTCCGGCCAGAAGGCCGAAGCGGTCGACGTCGAGTCATCTTCGTCGTGTCGTCTCCAGCCGCCTCCTCGCGCGTGTATAAGAACCAGGAGGGAGTGCCGTGCATCCCTCTTCCTCCTCGCAGTCTCCCTTGCTCTCTGCTGCTTCCCCGCGAGCAAACCCTAACCCTAACCCATGCGGACGCCGGCCATCACCGTCGACTCCGGCCATCTCCGTCGCAATTGGTGGTACAGGAAGATGCGCCATGAACTCCTCTTCTACCTCGAGCACGCACGAAAGCTGGGAGGACCAGGAACTGCCGGAATTCGCTGTTCCTTTCTCTCCGGCCGCTGGCCACCGCAGCCGATTCCCGTCGATTTCGGGCTCCGCTTGCTTCCTCGACCTCTCCATCGAGTTCCTCGTGTTCCGGTGAGCATGCTCGTTCCCTTGGCTCACTCTCCCGTGCACTCTAGCTCGCTGCCACCGATTCACCGCCCCGCCGCCGTGTTTTGCTCGCCGCTGGTCAGCTCCAGTGACCAATTGGTTATGAGCGCCACTCCTCCACATCTCCTTGAACTCCTAGAGCTCGTGGAGTACATCAATTCCACCAATTTGGGGCGCATCGTTCGATTGTTGTTCCAAAGGGAGGATCCCCTCCACTGCTGATGCAACTGTGATGTCATCATGACATCATATTTCGATTTTATTTATTTTTGAATTAAAAATCGAATATGACAGGTGGGACCCACCTGTCAATTTGATTATTGGCAGAAAATTACTAAAACTTGTTAAATCAATAATTTTAATTCTATAACTGAGAAAAATATAAATAATATACCAAAATAATCAGAAAAATATAATCTATATGTTTATGAACATTTCAAATGAATTTGATAAATTTTAAAATTAAACATTTTCTTTAATTAATTAAATCATTTAAAATAAAGAAAAATAATAAATAATTCATAAAATCAGAAAAATACAAGTTATATACCAAAATGCTTCAAATGACATATACAACTCATCTATGATGTTTTAAAAAATCATTTGACCAAGTTTTTGTGTGTGCAATGTTTTTCCTAATCATTTAATTATTTTAAAATCAATAAATTTATAACTTATTCAAATATTTTTAGAAAACATAAAATGATATATCAAATTAAAGAGCAAAGCATTTCCAATTCAAATATGCCAATCATAAAACATTTTGTTCAACTTATTAACTTTTTTTCAAAGGTATAATCGAATTCTGTAATATTCCTTATAACCATAAACAACTACCACAAACATTAGTTTCTTTACTAATAAAACTCTCACGTTTTCACACATAATAAACCTATCATCACAAGTCAATAGCAAGTCGTGTGATGATAGAGTTAGTTATATTAAACCATCATTTTCAATTAAACTCTTTGTCATATGCTCCACACTTTATGAATATAAAATAAAAGATGACTGTTACGTTTTCAATAGTTGTTTTCATGTGTCATTGTCATATTACCTAACCAAGTAATAACCACTTCTAACTACACATGATAACAATTGTTTGCTAAGTAAAAGTGAAACATATGTAAGTCTAAAAGAACTAAGAACCACATCACCTCAAGTAATGAAACAATTCACCTAACACATGTGTGATTGAGATGTCGTATCAAACGTGGCTTACACTTGTAAGCTGGGGTGTTTTCCAGGGTAATTCACGATGCATCTCATTACTATACATGTATCATCTTGCCAATGTTTTCTGTAGTCCTTACCGGGACTACTTTGCTATCTTTCAGATGTCGGGATTTCCTACGAGACCCTTGAACCCGAAGAGCTGGATTATTATTGTCGTTATTTCTATCTCAGGCAAGTTCATCACTTGCTCATATCCTTTGTAGTATCTCATAACAAACTATTTGTAAAAACCCTATCGTATTATCACCTACTCTCAAAAGAATGCATGATCCGATTTTTATAATAATATGACTAGCTGAATGACTACCCGAGTGATAGTGTTCTGTTTGGTGGGCGGATGGGACCATGGTAAGATGAATAGGTCAAAGGAAGGTTCCATCTGCATGGGAACGTATTACCTAGGAATTAACAACAACTGCCGTCAGGATTCTTGCGCCGTAAATTCGCGTTAACCATGGGTCTTCTATGGGGGGAGCAAGTCAGCTGTGATCTTTTCTCGTTCGCATGTCAACGGACTGCCAGAGACGTACGTTGTAGGTCTTGCGAGACTACATGCACATGGGTGGGATCCCTTACATCACACGGACTCTGGGGTCTATGAGTGTCTGCCAGGGGCGCGTAGATCTCCATCATGAGGGGTGGAATCAGGCGTTCAACCTGCTGGTGGAAATGGGTGGGCATGCGTTGTGCGGAGAAGCACAGTTTGTCTTGGACCAACAACCGGGCCCCACACCTGAGTGGGAGTGGACAGGATGTACACCTAGTTGTTAAACATGGTCTTGGTCGGCCATGGGTAAAGTAACGCACCTCTGCAGAGTGTAAAAGGATGTGGCATGTTACCCCCTGTTCCGGGAAGGAGCTGCGAACGCTGCAGGAAAGGCAACTCCATGAAGTTCTAGTCCTGTGAAGATCTGGCGGGCATAGTTTTCATAATTAAAAGCAACCTATTGAAGAAAGATTTACAAAAACCTTGCATTAGCTTATGACTCTCTCGAGTCTAAATCTGTAGTTAGTGCATCAAACCACCCACTATATATCATGAACTTGCTGAGTAACGCTCGTTACTCATTCGTTCCGTTTGACCCCCTGCTTAGAGTTAAAGCCTTTGGAAGTCGTCATCGTGAAGCCATCGCTACCTCATGAAGCTAGGTGGAGTGATCTACTACTTAGTTGGTAAAACATCGTCATCAACAACACTGGTGGAGGAGAAGCTATCAATGTGTAGGTGGAGACCATTCTTGGACCTAGCAATTACAAGCCATAGTTTAGGGTTGACATCAGCCGTAGTGCATTAGGTTCTGAGCTAGAGTCATTCTCCAGCTTGAAACTTCGAATTGCTTCTTCTGATGTTTCATTTGCAGGAGATCTTCTTGATTCATCAAGGAGATTCTCAAGATTTTGTAATGAAGTTTGTATCCTATAGCTTTGCTTGGCCCCGTTGTGTTTCTGTTGTACCACTCTGAGAGATGTAATATGCACGGATAAGTCCTTCTGTGAGTATTATGTCACCGACTTGCGCACTACACATGCAGTGGTGTGCTGGGTCACCACAGATGGTATCAGAGCGAAGCGACCTTAGGTTTAAAACCTTTTAGGAGATCTGTAGGTTGGTAAAGACTATACGAAGCCATCTTATCTAAACCATATTTCCTACAACTATGATGATCATCCACTTGAGAATGATATGATCATACTTGTATAGAACGTTCTTCCTCAACTTGAGTAAATATACTTATCTATTTTCTGTATACCTAGGTATGAATAGTTAGAAGTCTATTATGTATCGGTGTTATTGTGAAAAGGAAAGTTCTGACATAGTCAGTGATGCTTAAGTCAAAGAGATGATTACCCCATTCTGTGAATGAATAGGATGGAGTAGAACATGGTATAGAGTAAGTGTATAGGAGTCATCAAGAAGGGATATTTGAGAATCATGAAGAGTCACTAGACCATGGTAACTACAGGGTATATACCATATCCTTAGTTATCAAGTCAAGAGGTGAATCATTATAGCATAGTATGGAACTAGGAGAAGGCATACACATTGATGGAAGCTACATTACTACTCCTACGATATGATCAACACCATGAAGGATCAACATATGCCATGAGAAGCTTATCATAATCACTATGATGTACTTCAATTGACATGGTACTTAGATCTATATGGAACCAAGTTAGACAACAACTACTCTAGGATCATTTTGTCTTGGTTTATTCTATTGCAGTAAGGCATGCAATTGGAGTAATCACCTAGGCAAAGAGTGGTTGTGTAGAATAGGATTACAAGGTAATATATATACCTACTTGTAGTGTATAGCATTTAAGATCCTTGATACTTGAGATGTTTTACTCAAGTATTTTTATTCAACGGGCTTTTGATGCATGAGTGATAACTGCATTTGGGATTTATTGCATCTTATTTGGATCTTTGATTGACTAGATCTGTGCATGAAGTTGGAACTTTATGTGCATATGCATGTGCAAACATTGAGTTCTATCTTGATGTTACTGGTCTAGAGGGTATAGGATTAGTATGAGAGCGGTCTGAGTTATCAGCAGATTGATACAACCACCAAAGCTCTAGAAGTCCTTGAAGTCAAGAAGGCAGAAATCAATAAGACACTGATAGGAATGGACCACATTCCAAATCTTGTTTGGAGTTGGTGAGCTACTACATCAACACATGATGAGCTACCACAAGCGATGCCAAGAGAGTCACATGAGTAGTTATATCCTAGAAGGAAATATGTAGAAGTTCGATAAGTTAACTTATAGAGTTGTTCCATAGAAGTCAAAACCCAAAGATGTAGAAGGACCATCGGAAGTAACCAGTGGAATAGGGTATAGTCATCTGTAGAAAAAGTTAAAACTTGAGGAAACTCGAAGATATTTTTACTAATTAGAAGAGTCTAAGTCCAAACTCGAGGAAACTCGAAGATATTTTTACTAATTTGTATAAGTTTCTTTGAAAAATCATTCTCTTGAGACCATTAGACTGAACCAAATGGAGTCCAAACCATAGACAATATCCAGTGTACCGGAAGAATCTTATTGGTTACTCGTCGCCCGGTAGATATACCAAATGTTCTTCGGAAAGTTGTGAGAGGTAGGAAACCATACCTATTCATCGGAGAATGAAACTTGGTATCCCTACATGGTGGAAATACCACGTGTTCTTCGTGAGACCATTAGGAAAGTCTAGTAACAAAACAGAGTTGTAATAACAACAGGCTTAGTATTAGATTGTTATGCAAGACAGTGGTAGGTGAACACTCAAGACAAGAGGCTACACATTCCATGGTCAACACAAGAAAACAGTTGTGAAGAATCAATGGTCTACAGAAGATCTCTCTACCTATCTTTACGTGAGAGAGGTTGAACTTCGGGACGAAGTTCTTGTTAAGGGGGAGATACTGTAACATCCCAGTGTTTGGGAGGTTATAAGGATCTAAATATAATATGTGCATTTGCAAAGCATGCATCTAAAAATATGGGAAATTTTGGCGCAAAATTTTAAACAAACCAAAGTGACCAATGTTTCACTTGACATGATGAAATAGGTCTAGTTCATCTAGTCAAGAGTACAATTGGAGTGATCTTTATAACAAGTATCTTAAGAAACCAAATCATCTGGTAGACAAACCATAATTGGTTATGATAAAACACAAACTCTCAACAACCTAACCTCAAGTCTTTAAGTGACTTGGGATAATTCATTAGGTATCTACAACCCAGAGAGGAGTGAGTACCCAAATCACACAACTGATAATCATACTTCCACCAATGAGTAATACACAATTGAACCATCTCATCAACAGAGGTGTTATGTCCTCTCAAACAATAACTCTTTAAGTTATCAACCATTCACACCACATCTTTCCAAATTATTTAGTAACAACTAAGTTAACTTTCACATGTAAATAACAAAGGTTGAATAGAACACAAATGATACAAACAAGTGTTAACCCAAAACCCACAAGTGGGAAATGACTTAATAATTGTATTAACATATTTATCGAATATGTACATATCTCCTCAACCATAAATGAAGTACCTAAAGGAAGAATTAAGTCTTCTTAAACTACTGTGAAACCTTGATCATTATCTATGATCTTTACAAATCTCTATGTCTACATTATGCATGACAAAGATTACAAAGGAATAATATAAAGTAACAACATGACACCTGAGAAAATAGCTAACAACTCTGTCGTAAGTCATTAAACCCCAACAATCTTCATATGCTCATTGTCTCATTCACCTTATACCAGTGAGCATATGAGATATGAACCCATCAATCAACCATTTGATCAACTTATTATTTTAAGTCCTCATTCCACAAACACTCCACATCTCTATCCAAAATAACATTCAGTAACTAAAGTACATCCCCGGAGACAACTAATGAATAACAACAAGTTATAACCTCTATTAGAGAAATTGGATTGAAAGCTTAATAAAACCAATCATGTATGAGTAAAGTACATATCCTATGGGAAGCAAAATAAGAAATGTATGGAAGGATAATAAAAGCAGGAACTAACTCTTAATCCAGATCTTGTTATTTTGGCTAGTCCATTATATCTTGTTTCCCAACCTTCTTGAAATCATTATGAAAGAGAAACAACCACAAGAAAGGAGGAACTACCACAAGAAGATCTGTTGAAGGATTCTTAAGATTGGTCTAGAAGTGTTATTCCAATCTATCATAAGAGTATTTGTAAAATCTATCATAAGAGTATTTGGAAACTCTTATATCTTTAAATGATCTTATTAACTCCTCTTGAAATAGTGTGATGCCATCTGGATACAAGCTGTATACCTTGATAACCGATCACTTTTTTATACTCAAACAATTGAGTGTCATACACAAATAAATAGAAGGTTGAATAACCTAGTACATCTATGCCATCTGGATATGAAAAGTAATTTGGGGACAAGCCTTGCAAACTTGTCAACAGATTATTCTTATATGATTAAGGGTAACTGATGTCATAAACTACACTTACACTCATTTCACCATCAATCAAGAGAAAGAGTAACATTGTGGAAACAAGAAACCACATTATAATAATCTAAGTAAAATCTTAGCTTGGGGTAATTTGTTATTGTCACCACAAGGGTGAGACAGTGAAGGTGGAATCCAAGAGATGATTTTACTTGCTATTGAACAAGGCAATGTCTGAAGACAAGTGGCAACTAGAGAGAAGAACATCAAGCAACAGATGACCACAAGAATCAACACTGCCTCAGTAAGGGATCATAAGAAATTATCCAGCGAATCATTAGGATATAATAGAGAACCAATAACCTCTGTCAAGCTCATTAGAGATGAGGAACTCTGTCGTGGGATAATCACGGCAGACGTTACCAGGGGTAACTTATCTTGGGGAAATTCGACTCTGGTGTTTCGGAGAGGGTTTAGCTCAGGGGAAATCATGCTATCAATCGATCTGGCAGCTCTAGCAATCAAGTCGCCGAGTCTCCGATCTAGGGTTACAATTATCAACTCTCGTGTTACAGGGATACTCGAATATCTGGTGAAGCTCTCCTTCTCTAACCCTAGGAGACGGCTTATATCTTGCCCGTCTTCCTGGCTTCTTATACGAAGCACACTCGGAATCCTACCAGGAAACCGCACTCAAACCCTAAGTTTCCTAACAGTAACCCCAAAGGCCGGGTTACTGGGCATGCGTTCCTTCTTGGGCCTTCTAGAAACTCCTCTTCATTGAGCCGGGTCTTGCGCGATTCCCTTTGGGCCGGGTTTCACCTTGGCGTTAGCCTACCGGGTTATCATCCCTCCATCAGTAGTCCCCAGAATAGCTTGGGCTTCTCGGGATCAACCACGAAGCGCATGCTATTCCCTGCAAAACAACAAACACATAAATTCACAGAATACCGGGTTAGAATGCTTTGATAATAGCTAGGCCTTGCTCTGTAGGCGGTCCATATAATAACCCGATTTTTCCCGAGCCAAACATCGTTTTCCCGGGTCAACACTCCGAGAAAACACAATAAGACCCGGACTCGCACCATTTGCTAATCAGTCGGAATATCGCGCTCGCAATCCGTTTCAATCTCTTTCCGGATATCCCGAAACGGGCACCTTTAATGCTTATCCCAAGTATCCGGCTAAATAACCTTTTTCCGAAATTTTGGCACTTGCTGCTCAACCCTAGGGCACTTCCCCTTGTACCTATAAATAGGTACCCAAGGGTCACTTTTCAGATCCGTTAACTATTCCCCACATCCTTTCATCTCCATCTTCTCTCAGCGCCCGCGACCTCGAGCTCGATCCCGCGCTGCCGTGCCGCCTGCGAGCACGCTGCCGGAATCACGCCGCCGCCGTCCGTTCGTCACTGCCCGCGCCCGTGACGCCGCCGTCGATCTCCGCCGCCGCGCCCTCGAGAAACCCACCGGAGATCCCTAGGAGCCGCCGCCGCCGAGCCATCTGCCGCCGCCGCGTTCCCATCTCGATTCCACCGGTAAGCCTCTTCACTTCCTTAGATCTAATCCTTGATTTCACGCGGGTAGATGGGATCTCGTTTCACCTCTAGATGCTCTTCTTATTTCTCATTAGTTGAACACTCCACACCTTGCTTTTCTACGGCTAATGCTTAGTTTAGATCCAAGCGTGCACCTTTCAGCACATCTTCTCCACTTGCAATCGCGAATTTTTCCCGTATATGTTCTCGACTAGATCCAATCCACTAAAATTTTCTTGCAAGTACTTCTTACTAAGTCGGATAACTGCCATTTCTGGGTCTCAAGTTATTCATACTCTGCATTTGCCTTCTTTTTAGATCACGCACATGGCACCTAAGGCCAGCGCTAAGCTGAAGGGGAAACACCTGGCCAGCAAGCCAAAGCCGAGTCAATTGATCTCCGCCAAGCGGGCGAGATCGACCGTGACCAAAGCTAAGCTTGACGAGCTCACAGAGTCGGGTGTACTGCCCACCCGGGAAGATATCCACTGGAGGGTGCCTGGGGAGGAGACTCGGCCTTCTCCGGGTCTCGACGAAGTGGTGGTTTTTGTGGAACATGTGATCCGGGGTTTCCGCCCCCCGGGTCACCTTTCTTCCACGAGCTCTTAGACCACTACAAGCTCCGGGTATTTGACATTGGCCCCAACTCTATGCTCAATATTACTCACTTCATAGTTCTATGTGAATCTACCTGTGCATTCCGCCAAATTTAGCTCTTTTCCTTGAACTCTTCCAATGCAAGCCGTGCCGAGAGAGCGGCGATGGGGCCCTCCTAGTCTGTGGAGGGGTCTCCATCTAGAGTCGGAAAAATTCCCTCATGCCGACTCTGAACCTCAGTTCCCACGTCAAACATTGGCAGAAAACTTATTTTTATTGCCAAGACACCTCTTCAGCCGGGGAAAAGCCATTTCCGGGTTTCACCGATAACCTCCTCGATCTTTCCGATTATCTCAACTCTTTCGCCTCTGAGGCCGAGAGGAAGTCTATCCAGCCTCTCCTCAGTAAACTTGCTGTACTCTCGGCCCAGGGTCTTCTTGGGCTCAATCTAATCAAAACTTGGGTAAGTTGCCGGATCCAACCCAATAGCATCCGGCCCAAACTCATGTGCAGCTATTCTGGACACGTTACCGACTCTCTCCGTTACTCGGAGAAGAATTACCCAGCCTCGGACGCAAACAAGATCATGAAAAATTTCTTGGCCGAGAAGCTGGAGGTGATCCGGAACATAGCTGGCTTGGACCCTTTCACACGCGATAACCCAGCCCCAGCAGTAAGAACCGGTTACCACTCCTTTACCCGACTGACACTTTTCTTGCACAGTCACTAACTTTTGTCACTGTATTTTTCTCTCAGGAAGATAACGCTTTCTGGAAGATAGATACCCCTCCTCCTTCCGAAAACTCGGAATAGGACGAGGAGCCGGCTGATTCTGATGAAGGTAACATCCGAGTCTCGCTCATTTCCTTTCTCGTTATTTTATCTAGGCCAACTTTTCCCTCTTTACAAACAATGTACCTTGCTTGCCAGAGCTAGAGGAGAAAGAGGAAACACAATCGGATGAGAGCAAAGCTGAGCCAGAAGTGGAGGTCGAGGCAAAGAGGAGGACCCGAGGAGTTGTCTTCAAGGTGCCTTACTCCTCTATTGCCTCCAAACCATACTCGTACGCTAACATGTGCGAACTTAACCAACGTTTGATCAATTAATCACACTTGAAGGAGCCCTCCCCAGTCAAGCGTAGGGTAACCCGGAACTCTCCGGGTGACGATCCTCTTCACCCAGGAATCCCTTCGTCCCCCGCTCGCCGAGCCGGTATTCCCCAAACTCATTCTTCCCACCTTCCTCGAAGATTTCCATCTCCAAATCATCCACTAGCCGGACAAATCCGGGTCTCACTTTCCGACTCTTTATCAGCTTCTTCCGGGTCTAGCAACGATCTCGCACCAGATTTCGTCGTGAACACCGGGTAAATTACTTTTCTTGCTACTCAATACACTAGCTTTTTCCATATCTTTCATTCACCATATACTGACTATTTATTTCTCTTTCTCAGGGCCAAGGTCACGATTAGTGACCCGGAGGACATGGACGTGGATAACCCGGCTATGGAGGATCCGGAAGATGCTGTAAAAACCGCGGCTGGCGGTGTAGAAGAAGAAGAAGACTTGCTGAAAGACCCGGCCGAGCAGGAGGCCGAGTTTCCCATGCCAACTTACACACCTGGGGATGAGGACGTCGAGATCCTAGGGTCGCGGAGGGGTGATCCCACTCCTAACGCCCAGGCAAACCGGATAACCTCCCCCAAGCAGGAAAGGACTCCACCTCCGGGTAATCAGGGCCCCAGCTCTTCCAGGCCGAGACTCGGCGATCTGGACTTTGATGGAATGCTAGATGCGCTCTTTACCTTTAAGACTGATGAAAGGGACATTCTGGAAGCCATGGCAGCTAAGCACCAGGTAAATTAAACAATGTTGCTTGTATATTCACATAGTCCCCAAGTTCCGAGTGAACTATGCATAGTTTGCTTGGTACTTTATAACTGTATGATTTACCATACCCGGATATATCTTTTGTCCGACTAACTTTTCCTTTCCTTTTCTCACAGGCCTACGTGACCCAGTCTGAGGAGGTGTTGGCAAAGACCAACAAGCTCCTCGAGGTCGAGACAAAGTTACATGAAGAGCTAGAAGCTGATGTGAAGAATCTTGAGAAGGACGTGAAAAAGTATAAGAAAAGGTCCCAAACTGCTGAGGGTGAGCTGAAGAAGATTTCGGCCCAGATTGCCAATACTTACCGCACTCTACTTGGTAAGAATTTCTGACTTACTAATTATAACCCGGATTTCTCATTCCGTAAGTTTTATCATCCGGATTTCAGCTTTAACTTTTTCTGTTACTCTGCAGGTCCGGGTGAAGCGGCCCCAGATGAAGATGATATTGAGAAATTGAAGACGCTGAAGGCCGTGATCCGGTAACTTACTGTCGGCACCAAGTGGATTTTGGAGGTTGTGAAGTGGTCGGGTAAGGGTTACTGTGGTTTGAACGATTTGCTTGATGCATGTTCTACCATCCCCGCCTGGATCGACCACTGGAAACGTTCATCGTGCCGGGTTGGGGTAACTCGCGGGATTGCTCTGGCCAAAGCCTATTTCCCTAGGCTCGAGCTGGCAAAGCTCGTAGGCGGGTTTCCCGAGTTCAACAACGACGGCTCCAAGTTCACTGGTAAGGATTATAAGGCCATTCATTCCCAGGTGCGTCACTCGGCGAGCTTGATCGCCGACAAACTGGACGTAAGCAAGATCACTCCACCTTATGATGCCAATGACAAGCCAATTCAATCGGATCTGCCTAAGCCCTTTGACATGCTGGAACGGTGGAAGGCGGGAGCTGCCAAGAAGAAAGCTGAAGCCGATACTGCGCCTTCCTCCTCTACGCCGGTTGTCCCTCCTCCAGCCCGTGCCGATACTGCAGCTAACCCGGACATAGGAGCGGAGAAGACCACCGATGAGTGTTCCACAGACCCGGCCGCCAAGGACGACGTTGATGACTCGGCAAAGGGTGCCGAGTAAAGTTTCAATATTTCTCGCCTCACACACTTATTTGGCCAATGGGCATTATGTAATATGCCTGATACAATTATCCCTTTAATAGTGCGCCTGTGCACTTTTCGATACAATTTCCTCGGTTTGTAATACGTTTAAACTTTAATAGCTTTTGGTGGACCTTCTGGCCCCTCATCGTGATATGTTATTCCCTAGCTTTGAACTTTGTTGCTGCTTTTCTGATTTTCGCTATTTTTCCTTTTGTGAGACTCGGTTTCCGGATCTCGGTGATTTTGACAAGTGGACCTTATTTACTAAGTCCCCAAGTCCCCAAGACTCGGATTTTTGGGTTTTTAAACTTAACAACTAAACAATTTGTTGCTTTTCTCAAATTCCCAAGTCCCCAAGGCCCGAATTTCCGAGTCTAGGGATTTGTAGTTTTTAGAAAAGCAAATTGCTTTTGCTAGGGCTCAAAACATGGAGTTACTCACGTGAGTTTGAGGTTATGCTTAATATTTTCGTGAGTTTCCGGCTGTTAACCTTGTACTCTGCATACCCTGTGGTTTGGATGACCCTTTTGATCCTCTTTGTTGTAAGCCGACTTTCGCGTGGATATTCAATGCTGCTATAACTTTATAAAAACAGGGTCAGGCAAGTCCCATTGGGCATCATGACTGATTATGATTACACGTTAGCAAAGCATGCCACATTTTTGCGAGTCACATCAAGCTTAAACAAGAGAAATCAAGAAATTTTGGCTCTATTGTCCGGTTATAAGATTGTAACCGTACTTATTGCAAGTAATCGGCCCTTATAACTTAATGGCATCGTGGCCGGGTCTTTGAGTTTTCAACTGTGCTATTCAAGCAATCAGCCCCCAAGACCTATGTATGCAATCTTAGGAAAAATATAGAACTAATGTACTATAAACAAATAAGTAATGCTTACCTGATAAAATAGAAAATGGAAAGTAAGAAGCGGAAAGGTAAAAACTTAATGGAAATAGATAAGAAAGAAGCAATATCGTAGTTTAACCATCTCTTTATTTTTTTTGAAACATTTTCTACTGCAGGGGAGTCCCCCACAACCCTTTATTGCCAACCAAGAGTGTTACAGTTACAGATATGTACAAATATACATGGAATAGACTAAGGCAGTCTATCCCAGGCTATCTAATTTAGGGAATTAATCCATAAAACTAAGTCAGCAGCCACAGAAGCACTCAACCTATGCTTAAGCATAAGGAGATCTAACAAGAAGCCCACTTTCCATCCCATAAAGGAATGTCTTTCCGATTTAAAAAATGACTCCATTCCTATGCTTCCAAATGTTCCAGCAAGCAAGAATTACTATCTCAGTGAAACAAGGTCCTTTGAAAGACATTTTTGCAAGCGTAAGATTTTGCACAAGTGTGTTGTCACTCTAGCTGATTTGCTAGTTCCAAATCCGAGAACTAAAAACACATTGAAAGAACAGATGGATCCAGTCCTCATGGCAACGTGTGCAACAAAGAACACAGTGATCAGTGCCTTCAATCTTCCAGTTCCTTATTTTGATCATATCCTTTGTATTAATCCTATCCTTGAGAATCAACCAAGCAAAGAATTTATGCTTTGACATGCATTTGGATTTCCAGATCCATTTTGCAGGCCCATCAGGAGGCAAATGAGAAAATTGTAGTTGGTAGAATTTACTTGAAGTATATACCCCTTTATTGAAATTGCATCTCCAACTGTCCTCACTGTCATTCAACTGAACATTATCCACAATGACTTGCAGATCAGTATACTCTTGGAAAGCTTCATTTGAAAACGGCAAATGAAAAGCATCCGAGAGATCTGTCATCATTATTAAATCTCTTACTGAGAACAAAGGATCCTTGGCAAAGGAGAATAATCTCGGGAATTTTAGTGCCAAAGGTTGTCCTATCCCCGAATCTTTCCAGAAAAGCCCAGTAAATCCATTTCCCATAATGCAAGAAGATAATGAGCACCAAGTATCAGCTAGTTGCATAACACCTCTCCACCAGAAAGAGCCACAGGAAGTCACAGCATGTGGTACTGACTGAAAATAATAGGCATTCTTGACTAAATGGACCCAAGGGATATCCATAGAGTTATAGAATTTTGCCAAGAATTTCAGTAGTAGAGCTCTATTTTGAATCTGAAGATTGATGATCCCTAATCCTCCTTTGTTTTTGGGCCTGCATACCATATCCCAAGCAGCTAAAGAATTCACTCTTTGCTTATTTTTGTCCTTCCTCCATAAGCATCTCCTCCTTGCTTTATCAATTATGTCAATGACACCTTTAGGTATTACAAGTGTGCACATGTAATATGAGGGCAAGGAAGATAGAACCGAATTCACAAGAACCAAACTATCCCCATAGGAAAGAAACGAGACTGTAGTAGAAAGTCTCCTCTCAATTCTGTCAATTAGTGGTGCAAAATCCTTGATAGTTGGTTTAGTGGTTCCCATGGGCAAGCCTAAATATGTAAAGGGCATAGAGGCCACAGTACAATCCAGAAAAGAAGCCAGATCAACAGTTTCCTGCTGTGATAGATTGATCGGTATCATAGAAGACTTGTTATAGTTCACCTTTAACCCAGTGATATGGGCATAAAGATTAAGCAAATCTTTAAATACCAACAATTGTGCCGGATCAGCAGGTAATATGACTAAAGTGTCATCAGCATATTGAACAATAGGAAAATCTCCACCTATTGTAATTGGCAACCGGAGTCTTCCCTCTCTTAGGGCCAAATTAACAATACTTTGCAGTAGATCCCCACCCAACACATATAGAATTGGTGACAATGGATCACCCTGCCTGACACCTCTTTTGCATACAAAAGGTTTGCCAGGAACACCATTTAACAGGACCGACGATGATCCAGAGGCAAGAATTTCCTTGACCCATTTTATCACTAAAGGAGGGAACCCCTTATAGCTCAAGATTTGCAGAATAGCAGAGTGCTCAATGGTATCGAAAGCTTTCTCAAAATCAATCTTGAAATCACCACTTTCTGTTTAGAATGTTTACACTGGTAAATGTATTCAAAACACCAGGGCAGACAATCTTGAATAGTTCTGGATTTGATGAACCCATATTGATTAGCATGGATACATCCAAAGATTTTGTCTTGGAAACGATTAGCCAGAATCTTAGTGATAAATTTCAAACAAGTATTGGTCAGAGAAATAGGTCTGAAATCATTCACTGTCTCAGGAGAATTAGTCTTTGGAATAAGAGTAATGAAAGAGCCATTAATACTCTCCAAAGAGATCTTAGCACTGTGAAATTCATTGCAGAGTTTGATAAAATCCTATTTTATTATACTTTAGCAGTGTTTAATAAATAGCCCTATAAAACCATCTGGGCCAGGCGCACGATCAGGTTTTAGGTGTTTGACAACACCCTCAATCTCCTCAACAGTGAAAGGATTAGCCAAGATCTCTAAACCCTCAACCACAGGCAAGAAAACAGACAAATCAGTATCAGTCATGGGTGGGCAAGAGACACCCATTCTGTTCTTAAAACAGGACCAAAAAGCAGCAGCTTTGTCCATATGATCCACCAACAAATTCCCGGAAGCATCTGAGATGGATGTAATAGAATTGCGCCCAAACCTCTCAGTGGCTCTGGCATGAAAGTATTTAGTATTTTCACCAGAAAGCTTAGCCCATCGAATAGTACATCGTTGCTTCCAGTAATCAGACTGCATAGCAAGCAAATTTTTGATGTGCTTTTTAACAATAAGTCTGAAATTAAATTCAGGAACACTCAACTTCCTCACATCTTCCAATTGGTCCAGGAACAAAATCACTTTACTACTCATTTCAATAAGAATCTTCAGCTGAGATAGATTCCTTCCCCAATCCTTGAAAGCATACCTAAGATTCTTTAATTTAGCAGTGATTTTGGAGGTAATTGATTTGGCCATAACTGGAGTATTCCAAATCTTAGTCACAAGGTCAATGAAACCAGGTTGATTAACCCAATGATTTTCGAACCGAAAGATCTTTGCCTTTGGAATGTTTGTTCCAATTTTAACAGAACAAGGCGTGGTCAGAAGTGATTTTTGACATGGGTAACACCATAGTATTAGGAAAAAATCCAGTGTCCACTGACATGAAGTAAAAAACCAATCTAGTTGGACCAAAAGAGGATAACTTTGCATATTGGACCAAGTGAAATTCCTACCTTTAACAGACAGTTCCAATAAACCCAGATGGCTAATGACATCATTAAAGATAAACATATCATTAAGGTCAGCCCCCGGTTTATTTCTATTATCCAGTGATCTAATGAAATTAAAATCACCAAGATTCATCCAGTTCTGATGAATAGGAATGGAAATATTATATAACCAGTTAATAAATTCTTCTCTTTCCACCCCCTTGCAAGGGCCATAAACATTCACCAAATTCCACGAAACCGAATGGTGAATGGATGTGAATTTAATGTGAATGGCAGAACGATGAACTTCTAATAACTCTCCATTGAAAATGGAACTATTCCATAGCACAATTATACCTCCAGAAGCTCCAACAGAGGGAGAAAAGGAAAATTGATCAAACCTTTTAGGACAGAACGACCTAATAAAGGAATGGTCAAAATCCTGGCATTTAGTCTCCTGTAAGCAAATGACAGAAGCCTGACTTTCCTCAATTTTATTATAGACTGCTTCTCTTTTAGATTTATCATTGAGGCCTCTCACATTCCAATCAAAAACAATCCAATCCAAATTCAAATAGGTCGTATTATCCATGGAATAACAGAAAGAAATCAAAGCTGATGGTAATCATAAAAGACCAGCACAGTAGATAACCAAAAGATAATAACCATATCCATAGTGCAGTACATATGTCATTCATCATAACAAAATGTATCAAAAAAGACCAGCAACAACTCCAGGGACCAAACAGGCCCATAAGATAGAAACAAGGCCCACTAATCATCAGAACTTGAAGAGCTAGTGGGCTTCTTTGGAGCAGCTTCAAGCTTCTCCACAGTTATTTCTGAATCATCAATCTGGAGCATGCTTCCCGCCCTGTGCAGAACAGCAACAGGAGTGAAAGGGGCACTCCCCCTGGAGAAGCTGGGGGACGAGAAGACTTTGCTTTTTTCCTAGGTTCTGGCTTGTCAGGAGCAGGCAAAACCCGGAAACCAGCATTCTTAGCAAGGCTTCTTGTCACTCGACGCTCCTCAAGGACTAGCGGAGCAGACACCTTCCTAGTCCTCTTCTTGGTAGCAGGCTCAGGAGTCACTGGTTCAGGATCAACAGGGCAGGAATCCAGCAACATAGGAACAGGGGCAGCAGAGAAGACTGGCACCTCCAAAGGCAGCAACGACGACAGAAATTCAAATCTCCTGTCAAAGATGACCCTTGCTTTGTGTTCCAGAAAGTATCTGGACCACTCCACCACAGGATCAGGCAGCAAGACTTGAAGGATCTGAACGTCATTGTTCTGACCTGCAGCAATCTCAGGGAGGGGTGGAACAAAAGGAACAATAGCCAGCTGGTTTTGTTCCATTTGTTGCTGCAACTCCACAAATTGCTCTGGGCCTTCAGCTCGTGCAACATTCATTGAGTCCATAGAGGCGCCAGAGAACTGAACGGAGACAGAGGACTGCACCTGTTCAGGTTCCGGGGCCTGATCAACAGGATCATCCTGCGCCGCATTTTCCCCCTGCTCCTCATTGTTCCAGTCACCCCAGCCTCCCTGCTGTGGTACAGGCTGGATCGGTGGCACCCAAGCCTCACGAACTGGAACCTCTGGTGCACCAAAAGATGGATGCGGGTTGCCTCCAGGAGGAAGAAGATCTTCATCCCCCGGCAGAGCGTCAACAGCATCATTGTTCAAGATAAAAATAGGGCAGGTCCAGGAGACTACGTGACCACCGTATCGCTGGACCTCCTGAAACACAATCGAGCGGGGGATATCCGTGCCGCCACCATACGTAACCTTGAGAAGGGTACGAACAGGGGAAGCATCCTCCCTCCACCAGGTCCGGAGCTTGCCAAACTTGGACACAATCTCACGAAGAAATTCGTCAGTTCGATAGTCCATGTGCAGATTTAAAATCATAATCCAACCAGTTCTGGTGTAAGTAGTTGCTCTAACATTCTCTCCTTCGTCGTGCCTTACGAAGGATAACATCCTACCATCTGGAAAAATAAATGGTGGAGAGTGTACCAGGCAATCTCTGGCAACCTGGTCCGCCATGCGGTACATGCCAACTCCAACAGCGCTCTCCGAGAAGGAGACAACTTGCAGATGCAGCTCTTGAAAGATATAATCGACGATCTGCTGCAGAATATCGTCGAGTTCTTCAACCGGAGGCCGAGGAACAAGCTGAGCAATGGCCCAGGATTCATGGCGGCGAGGAGGAGCCGCGGAGGAGGTGATGTAGAGGCGAGCAGGCCGCTCCTCGGCCGCCCAGGGCTCCTCAACATGCATCCCAGCCGGGATGAACCGAGTCGGATCACAAGGGAAGTTCGCCATTGTTGGTGGTGGTTGCGATTCGAGAGGCGATTCCGACGAGGGTTTTCCTGGAACAGTGGCAGGGGCAGGGGATAGAACTGAGGTAGGGGACTCCTCGGTTCCAATAGTCGACGATTTAACTACCCAGCGCAGAGTTCCATTATTTCCCGGGCAGTTTCTGCGGATATGGCCCGAGCGTGAACAAGACCAACACCGAATCCGGCCCGTACACTCTTCCGTTGCATGTTTAGCTGAGAGGCAGTTAGAGCAAGGCCATACCTGGGCCGCCAATTTATCAATTAATTTGTCAAATCCATCATCAACGGGCACAGAGGCCACGGTAGGGGCCACAGGAATAGGATCCATAGCAGACTTTGCAACATGAAGACCAAGTTCAAACGATCCAAACTTAATTGCAGGCAACTCACGATCAATATCAGAACCAATATTATTAGGAGTCATGAGAGGAGAAGTTGGTGCACGAGTAGCAGAAGGTTTAAGTAAAGGCTTGTATCGTTTAGATTTTACCTTCTTTTTCCTCGTGACAAAAGTCCACTCATTTGCCTGATCGTGATTCCACCTTTTTAATTCAGACATCCAATTTGGACCACCGAAACTCCAAAGATGAAAATAACACTTGAAATGAAAGCAAGAGCACCATTTAATCTTCATAATATGAAAGCCAACCTCCTTAGATGAGACCTCAAAAGAGAAAACTCGATCATGGAGACAAGTAACATTCAAAGAGCCACAATAACCTCCAATCGCCACTTCAAGAGCTAAAGCAACAGTATTTTCATCAATTTTGAAAGCAGCACGGCCAAAAGATACCACCATTTTGAAAGCGCCGTAATTCTTAGTAGCATGAACATCCGATCCGAAAAGTAATCGTACTTCCTTAGCAAGAGCTAGACATCTAGAAAAATCCAGGTCTAAAACCTTAGCAGCATGAACTAAACCCACCGAAGGATCAATATGATTCTGATCCAAAAGCAGCACCAGAGAATCCGCATCCAATATAGGAACGATGGCATTAGAATGATCCAGAAGAGAGCCATTACGTGGAACCAAATGATCTTGAACCCTGGCACGATGACAAGCAAATTGGATCTCAGATCCAGGATGAATGCTCTCACGTACCTTGAGAAAACGTTGATGAAGCACAAAGCCCGCTTGATCTACAAGTTGGATCCTCTTGTCCTTCGGATCTAACAGAACAAAACCCACGTAAATTGGATTGAACTTGAGATCCACCTCGGTGGAGAAAATCGCCCTCCAACGCCAACAAGAGCGATCAAAAAGAAACTTTGCCTTGGTCATGATAGAGAAAGGGGTGGACGACAATGCCGGAGTGGCAGATGCCGTAGGGGAGGAGGACGACAGTGCCGGAGTGACGATTCAGCCATCTCTTTATTGATATGAGAAAAGTTAGGTCAGCAAGCCGCCTCATTAAAAACCCTCCAGTCCCCTTAGGTACCCTGGATAGGAAAAGAGTGCGTCTGAAACCTGCTGCCTGTTACATCGTGTAATTCAACTTGTGAACCTAGCCTATGCTAAGTGTAGTAGGGACGTAGCTGAGCCACGTTCCATGGTCTTTCCCTCTCTTGCATAGATGAAGTGATATGAGCGGCGTCATTGACAGTATCCGATTCTTCCCTTGCGTCTATCAAGTAATATGATCCATTGTGCAAATTCCGGCTTATGATGAACGGTCCTTACCACGGTGGAGATAACTTATGCTTTCCCTACTTGGATTGTACCAAACGCAATACCAGGTCCCCTTCCTGGAAGACCCGGGTTTTGACTCGCCGACTATGGTATCTCCTCAGATCCTGCTGATATATGGCCGATCTCTCCAAGGCTTGTTCTCTGTGTTCTTCTAGCATATCCACGGCATCCCGCCGGGTCTTCTCATTCTCCACCTCAACGTAAGCCGATACTCGGGGCGAGTCATGAATAATATCACTCGGCAATACTGCCTCTGCGCCGTAAACCATGAAAAACGGGGTCATCTCTGGGAAGTTCTTCCGTTGTCTCTCGTCCCTACGCCACCACAAGGTCGCCGACTGTCGGGACCCCGTCTGCTGCTGCGGGTGCGGTGCCTCTGGCCACCGCCTGCCCGACTGCACGATGCCTCGCCCTCTCCCCACCACTTGCCCCCACACCCACCACCTGCATCGCCTCCACCCGCAAGCCCACGCCCCACCTCCCCTTTTCCCTCTGCCCTTGGCTCGCCTAGCCTCCGCCCCAACTTCCCACCCTTGCACGAGCTCTCCCCTCTTGTCCTACGCAGGGGGTCCTCCTCGTCGGGCGGTGCGGCCGAGGAAAACAATGTTGCATCCCCTCCGTCCCGCATTATCCGCTCCCGCATACCACCACCGCCGCCACCACCATCTCCGCATGCCTGCCACAATGTTGGTACCTCACCTGGGCGGCTGAGCGCTCCGCCCTCGCCACCTTCACCCCCGGCGCGCGGCGCCCCGCCGCCAGCTCCGGCCGCGCCTCTGGCTCGCGCGGCCTCCTCTGCGTCCTCTCCGCCCTTGGTGCTATCTTCAGGCAGCCACCACTCCTCTCGCAGCGGCAGCTACGAGATGGTGGTCAGTGACCCCTCGCTGCCGGCAAAGTCCGACCAGCCAGACTTCCTGGAGATCTTTATGCCGCCGGGAGATGTGGACGCGGCGCGGCGGCTTGCAGTTCTTTTCCTCGAGTCTCATGATGGCTTCCGCAACCCGATGCAGTCCATCAACGAGGGGCTCTTTCGGGCCATGCCGCACTTGCAGTTCGAGCTTGTCCCGTCTGGAATGGGTGCCATCTACGCGCGTTTCAGCTCCCACAACTCGCGCGAGCTCGCCATCGCCCTGGGCTCCTCCATGCATGAAGACGTCCGTATTACATTGGAGCGGGAAGAGGAGGTACACCGCGCCCCCGTGCACGACCAGGTGCGCGCTCTGGTCTGGGACTCCCCTCTGGCGGCCGAACACTTCACCCCTGTCGGGATTCCGGCTGCTTTTCGGAGTTTTGGCGAAGTGCTGGAGATTGATCCTCTGAACCCCAGGGGGTTTGACCTGTCTGCGGTCCGCGTGGTCATGCTGATGGATGATCAGAGAGATTCCCCCTGCGACTTGTGGCCGAAAGGTGGGCCGTGGGGGTCACGTGTGACACAGGTCAAGGTGCTGCAAGTCTGGCCTAAGGAGAGGTCGTACATCAACGGGGCCTACCGCCGTTTCTTCGGGCCGCCAACGCCTCCGCCGTTCCGCCACAATCGTCTGCGTCTTCCTGAGGAAGCGATTCCTGGCACTGGGCTAAGCGCTTCGGCCTCCGCAGAGGACGAGGGCGGTCGCCAGGCGCCACCGATGCACCATGTCGATGGGCGTGCCATGCACCTGCTCCTCGCCCCGGGAATGACCGTGGAGCTTCAGCCACCCACCGCTCCACCCCCTTCCCCGGCGTCGACACCTGCCTCCTCCCTAGATCACTCTGCGTCCTCTGGTGGCTGGGACAACTCGGTGGGATCAGGGATCACCTCTGCCAGTTCGTCGACCGTCGCACCCTCTGCAACGGGGGGTTCTAGCAGTAGGTCTCCACTGTGGCATGTCGTGCTTTCGGCCGCTGCTGCGGAGCTCAGTGAGGTGGAGGCTGAGGAGGACCAGTGGCATGTTGTTGCCGACTCTGCGCTCAGCCTGCGCAAGGCGCGTGGGCGTGCTAAACGCACCACACGCGAGAATGACATGGTCGTTGTGCGACGCACGGGTGACCGCTTGGTCGGGAAGGAAGGGCCTGCTTATGTGGACATGAGGACGAAAGCAGTTCACTTCCGCGAGCTCAAGGACAGCTTGAAGCGGTGCTCGGCCAAGTACTAGGCGCATGTCAGCAAGAACAAGGTGTTGCAGAAGCTGGTGCACCCCATGGGACTGAAGCCTGTGTCCGAGCTGTAGGCTGCAGCGCTCGATGATGCCTACCCTTTGGTGCTTGCTGGTTCCGATGAGTAGGGCAACCTGGATCCCCAAGCTACTGTGTAGGACACGAGTCTGTGTCGTGTTGTTTCCCTCCTACCCCCCCTTGCAGTGTTTCAAAATGAGCCCGCCGCCGTTCGCCGGTCTCCCACCCCTATCCTCCACGGTGTTGCTAGTTTTCATGATTAGTTTCCGTTACCGTAAATTCAGTTTCGCCTCCTGGAATACCCAGGGCCTTGGTGACGATGATAAGTGTGCCATTGTCAACAACGCCCTCTCCACTGCCTCCCCCGATGTGGTGTGCATCCAGGAATCCAAACTCTCCTCCCTCCCACCACACAAAGCCCGCTCTTTCCTCCCCCGTCGGCTTTCTGGCTTCTCGGTGGTTGACGCCAATGGCAGTCGCGGGGGGATGGTCACCACGTGGAACCCCCATCTCCTCTCACTCACATCTTGCACCCCTCGCACTTTCTCGCTTACGACAACCCTAGCTTCCACCACCACCGATCTCGCCTTCACCGTCACCAACGTATATGCCCCTGCTGATCATGCGCTCACCCCCAACTTTCTTGACGAGATGATGTCCATCGCCCCCGCGATTCGAGGCCCCTGGCTGCTGCTAGGTGACTTCAACCTGCTTCGGTACCCCTTAGACAAAAACAACGCGAACTTTAACCGTGGCTTAGCGGCCTCCTTTAATGCCACCATTATCCAGCTCGGGTGGTTCGAACTCCCGCTGCTCGATCGGCTGTACACTTGGACAAATCGTCGCGTTGTCCCCACTCTTGCCAAAATCGACCGAGCTTTCTTCAACCGCGACTGGAACTCCACCTTCCCCGACTCGGCCCTCACCTCCCTCCCCTGCCCCACCTCCGAACACTTCCCACTTGTCTTCTCCACTGCCACCACAATCCCAACCCCCACACACTTACGTTTTGAGAATGCCTGGTTGCTCGATCCCACCTTCCTTCCCTCCACTATTCGTAGCTGGTCTCTCCCCATGCCCGCCCGCAACCCCGCTCTTGATCTCACGACCAGGATCAAGCGTTTTCGCTCGGTTGCCAAGGTATGGAGAAAAACCCACAAATTCACCCTTCACTACGACAATAACTGCCGCTTTATCATTGATCTTTTTGATGTGGTCAAGGAGGACCGGGTGCTCTCTGTGTATGAGTCCAGGTTGCGATCGGATGTGACTGGCAGCGTGCATTGCCTGTACTGCTGCAAGGTGGAAGCAGAGAGGGAAGTTCCAGGCCGTGAAGGAGGGCGAAGAGAACACCAAGTACTTCCACGCTCAGGCCTCTCAGCGGTATCGGCGGAATATGATCCATGCGCTCGACATCGACGGCGTGATCGTGGTGACCCACGAGGAGAAAGCTGTCGCTTTGCTCGCCATCTACCGCGAGCTCCCGGGGCGTGCCAGGCCTGTGCGCTGGGATTTTGATCGTGCTAGGTTGTATGAGGGCCTGCCAATTGTCGATGGGGATGCCCTCACGGCCCACTTTGAGCCCAAAGAAATAAAGGACGCCGTCGACGGCATGGTCCGAAACAGCGCCCCTGACCCGGATGGGCTCGACCCCAGTTTCTACCGTGCGGCCTCGCCTGCCGTTGCTCCTGCGCTGCAGCTGCTGTTCTCCGCGGTGCACGAAGGAGTGGCCAAACTGGAAGGGATCAACCGAGCCCATGTCGTTCTTCTTCCCAAAGGAGACGGAGTGCTCGCCTCGGGGTCGTATGGCCAAGTCTCCCTGCAGAACTACTCGATCAAAATGGTGTGCAAAGCCCTTACCTCGAGGCTACAGTCTGAGATCAGCAAGCTTATTGACGAGAATCAGTCGGGGTTTCTGTCGGGGCGGAGCATATCTGAGAACTTTGTCTTTGCCACGGAGATTGTCCAGGCCTGTTTCAAGCGCGGTGCTCCTACGGTAGTCCTAAAGTTGGACTTCACTAAAGCGTTTGATTCCATCGACTAGCGCAGCCTCTGAGCCATCCTTGCTGTATGTGGCTTCCCGCAGAAATGGTGTGATTGGATGGACATCATTCTCTCCTCTTTGAGGTCTGCTATACTGCTCAATGGTGTGCCGGGCGATTGGATTGACTGTGAGAGAGGCTTGCGGCAAGGGGACCCGCTCTCACCCGTACCTCTTTCTCCTGGTTGCGGATGTGCTCCAACGCCTGATCAGAGCGGACCCCCTACTGTCCCACCCACTGTCTGACGGTGATCCGTGCCCAGTGCTGCAGTATGCCGATGACACGTTAATCATCATGCACGCTACCCCCGCTGCAGCTGCTAGGCTGAGGATGCTGCTTGATCAGTTTGCCAGAGCTACTGGTCTGGTTATCAACTTCCACAAAAGCACATTGGTGCCCATGGGCGTCCTTGAAAATGATCTCGCGGCTAATCCAATCTGTGCTCAGCTGCCGTGTAGAGGGTTTCCCCCAAACTTATCTGGGGCTTCCGTTGTCTGCTGAGAAGCTCACCATCGGCCACTTCGCCCCCTGATCGCCAAGATCGATAAGTATCTGTCTCGATGGAGCGCTCTGTTGCTGTCTGCGGGTGAACGAATCACTCTCCTCAATGATGTCCTCGATGCTCTGCCAGTGTCCGCGATGGGCGCGATGATTCTTCCTCCGCCTCAGATCGCTCTGATCTAGGGCCTACGCCGGGCCTTCTTCTGGAATGTTACTGATCGCCCCTCCGGAGCAAAATGCTTGGTGGCCTGGGCGTCTGTCTGTCGGGCGAAGGAAGAGGGTGGACTGGGGATCAAGTGCATGGCAAATAAGAACTCGATCATGCAGCTCAAACTCTTGCATCTCCTCCACGTCGCCCCCTTGGCGCCTTGGCCGTGCTGGTTCTGGTCGTCTCAGGTGGGGGTGGTGACGCGCCCAGCTCACAAGCCCAAATGCCACTCGGAGCACCTCGCCGCGCTTATGCCTCTATACAGAGACGTCTCTCGGGCGGAGATTGGCAACGGGCGTCACACTGCGTTCTGGCTGGGCACATGGGTTGGCGGCAGCCCGCTCTGCGTGCAGCTCCCCGCTCTTTTCTCCCATGCAGTTGACAAGGTAGCCTCGGTGTCCGCCGTCCTGGCTGTTGGACTGTCAAACACACTAGGGCCGCGGCTTAACTCTCATGGCGCGCGTCATCTTCCCCTGGCCATGGATGCGGTGGAATCCCTCACCCTGACGAACAACGAAGACACCCGCTCACTCTCGCGATGTGCAAAGCGCGGTGGCCGCCTGGACACCTCGGCCATGTACAAGCTTTGTATGTGTGTGTGTGGGGGGGGGGTCGCCGCCCCCTACTATGAGTTTGTCTGGGGTAGCTCTTCCCCCTCTTGTGTGCAGTTCTTCATGTGGCTCCTCGCGCGAGGGCGCGTCCTATCGCGAGACAATCTGCTTCGGAAACACGTCATATCTGAAGAGGAAGCTGACTACCCCATCTGTGGGGGGTGAGAGGGAAAGCACTGATCACATCTTCTTCGGGTGTGGGTATGCCTATGATTTCTGGCGGCGTATCGGTGCGGAGCTCTCGTATGGCAACTCCCTCACCAACATCGCCACCGTCGCTGCACCGAGCCCAGTCCCCAGCGCATCCACGACGACTTTCATGGCGCTGTGCTACTGGCACTTGTGGAAGCACAGGAATGCCGTGGCCTTCCATGGCCAGGCCCCCAACCTCCGGCTTTTTTTCAGAGCTTGCCGAGACGATGCTCATCTCTGGCGGACTCGGCTGCCGGCTAGCCATAGCGCTGATGTGGATGTTTGGCTCTGTGTTCTAGCTAGCGACCATATCTAAAACCTCCCCCCCCCCCCCCCCCCCCCGTAAAAACAGAAACGACCTGACCTGCTTTCGAGGTCGCTTATATTAATACAAATTCAGGTGGGGCTTTCCATCCCTCCCGGTGAAAACATCAAACAAAAAAAAATTAACAAACTACACCCTCAGCGATTTTTTTTTTCGAAATCTAACCTCTTTGGATAGCGCCGAACAGTTAGGCGCTACAACCCTGCCTGCGTGGCGTCTGTGGGACCTGCGGCCTGCCACACAACTGCATGTGTGGCGCCTGATGGGTGGGCCCTAGGCGTGGATATGTAACGCCTTGGCACTAGGCGCTACACAGCTAGATTCTAAATCGCAGCGCGCACCCGTGCTTCTCCAGTACCAGCAAACAGACATACCGAGAACGAGAGAACAGAAAGGCAGCCATGGCGTTTCCTTCTATCCCCCTCTAGATCCTCACGAAATAACCCCTAATCTGACGGGAAATTTGAGGGATTTTCTTCCCAAGTACTTCTCCCAGGTATTTCCCTCCGTTCCCCCTCTTTTCATCCACAAAGTTTCTCATATTTGGACAATTTCGGTGGAAACCTTAGTTTTTAGTTGGATTTGATTTTGGTATGGAATAATGCCTTGTTTCAATTATATTTAGCATAAAGGTAGCTATAGTTTCCATTGGTAATAATTTAGTAGGTTATTTTAGTTCAGAAACCAAATTTATATGTTAGATTATTTTGTTATTAGTATGAACATGTGTGGAATTTTTTTGTGAAATTAAATGTTTGAAGTGTGGGATACTCACATACTCCTACGATTTGAAATATGTAGGATGGTGTGGTTACTCGATGATTTCTATGAAGTTAAACACCGGTCCTGTATGATATCGGAGAAGAAGATGGTAAGATTATTATTTTTGTAGTTTTATGTTTCAAATGTCGTGCTCTAGCAAATGTGTAGGATATGTTCTAAGTATTTAATTTGTATGTTTGCAACAACTTAACCCTTTGAAGATTCGGTATCATGGGGTCTCCGGCCCTAAAGAGATGTCGTATGATGAGCGATACACTCCATACATCGAGATGGCCGGGCTCCTCCCTTTCATCCAACTTGTTAGCCAGTCGACCCCAAACTTCAACGCGGCTGCAATTACTGCTCTCATCGACCGGTGGGGGCCGGAGACACACAGTTTCCACCACCGTACAGAACTACAAACATTGCCCCGAAGAAGCCGATGATAACTTGATCAAGATGTACGCTCGCGTGTACATGTGGTATGTTGTTAGTAGGACTCTCTTTGCTCAGGGCAATGGGAGGAACACTCCATAGATCTGGCTAAAGGCGTTGACCATCTTTGACTATGGATGGCGTTGGGGCAGTGCTGCACTTGACTACTTGTATCGGCAGGTAATAAATTGGTAAATTATAATGAGTGTGTTGATATCCATTTTGAACATGTATTGACTTTGTTTGCCATTATGTGCAGCTGGACGATGCTTGTTGTAGGATTACGCCCAATGCAGAGTTGGTGGTTCTATGCTTCTACTCTCCGTGTGGAGCTGGGATCGTATACCAGTTGGAAGTCCGAGACAAGTAACTTATGTTGATTGGGCGGCATATGGGAACAATCCTCTACGCCGCGCAACTTGGGCTTACAAGTACGACATTGTATTAGAGGCTCACATTGATACAGAAAACATGTATAGGCTGTACATGAACGAGTTGGATGCGTTTACTCCCGAGCAAGTAAGTATTTATCCTCAAATGACCCACTCACATTTTTTGTATCTTCCTTCTAATTGATGTCGACGTGCTATACTGCAGGTGGATTGGGAGCCTTCTGGGAGGGGGGGGGGACAGTTTTGGTGTCTTGCGTTCTTACGCTTTGAACCCAATGTGCATGGATGAAATGGGTCTATGGCTTATGCGGTGCCCGTTGACATGCAATTGGGTGATTGAGTTTCACTTGCCACACCGCATGATGAGGCAGTTTGGGTTGTTTCAGGCTCACCCGCCAGAGTGGAAGGACACAGACAAGCTGCTTCATGAGTAAGATTGAATGACATATCTTGCCTTCGCAACTTTTTTTGGTTTCAATTTGTTTATATTACTCATGTGTTGGTATCTTCACATGTAGGTTGGACCGAAGAAAATAGAGGAATGTGACAAACTGGGCGAGACACCATAAGAAATATATGACCGATTTTGAGCTATGTGTGGAGGAAGCTAACAAGACTAGATGGGGGCAGGAGCATGCTGAAGGAGCATTGCCCAATTGCTTTCAACAACTACATTCGCTGGTTTCTTGAGAATACTCGCGTAGAGATATGCCCATCGGCTTTCGAGGAGGAGATATTGGAAGAGCCTATATTGTTTGACGAACTTACCCAAATCCAATACAACAAGTTCGTTAGGGAGGGCAACCAGACAGATTTTTCTAATGTGCTCAACTTTGTGGTAATTTTAACTTACTCGTTCGCTTTCCTCATTTACCAATTATGTTTTTCTAATGTGTTTCTCTTTGTACCTATAGCACACGGAGATAAAAAAACAAGCAAGTGAAAGCAAAGATTTGTTAGAGACCACGTCGGGTGGAGAAAAAGGCGAAAGTATTTTTTGAGGCTTTTTTAAGGTACAAAAAAGACTTTATTACCACAAGATGATCTACATGCTTATTTTCCAATGCTATGTTTGACATCTCCCTCACAACCATTCAACGCTTCAGCCAACGCTTACGCCGGCTGGCGAGCCTAATTGGCTGCCGTGGCCCCGAGTACAGCTCACCATCGCAGTCAAGATCCAAGTCTCCTTCTGACCCCGTTGGTACGGACGATGAGCTTGAGGACGAGACTACCTCTACTGATGGGGTATGACTTTAACCACGTACACTTTTTTTTGCATATATTGTGTGCATGTCTTTTTTTTCTTAAGCTTAACCATATATTTCTACTTGTTTAGAAGGCGAGAATTCCGGATGATATGACATTATAGCGGGATAAGCAACGGTCTGCTTACATGCTAAGGAAGAAGACCGGAATTCACCGGTACACACCAGATGACTGCGTCAACAAAGGAAAGGAGCAACGTGTTGAGGAGGAAGGCCACGGAGGTCAGCTGCGGTTAGGAGGATGAGACTTATCGAGGATGATGACGATGAGGAAGAAGAGCAGCCGGTACCGGTGAGGAGGGACAAGATTCCTACAAAGAGGGGTCGTGTACGAAAGTAGAAGACTTGTCCGGAATTTTTTATAGTCTACTTGTTATATTTGGACTTGTAGTAACATTGCACCTCAACGTATGTTGTTATGTTCGAACTTGTTTTAGTGGACTTGTAGCTCCTTTGTTATGTTTGAACCTCCCCTGTTATGTCAGGAATATTCGCTATGTAGCGCCTCTATGTTGTTATATCTGAACTTTGTTATGTTCGAACCTCTCTGGTGCTGAAATTTGCTTGGTGCCAAAAATTGCACATGTAGCGCCTTATAGGTAGGCGCTACATGCACTGAAATAACCGCAGGTGCGCAGAGAGTGTCTGCTCTCGGGCGCTTAATTTTTTTGTGCTACATATGCAGGGATTTTTGCCTCCCGAGAGGAGGCACACATGTAGCGCCTTAGAGATAGGCGCTACATGCACTGAAATAACCGTAGGTGCGCAGAGAGTGTCTTCTCTCGGGCGCTTAATTTTTCTGTGCATGTAGCGCCGAGCGCTTAGGCGCTACATATGCAGGGATTTTTTTGCCCCCCGAGTACAGTCGAGAGGAGGCACGAGTAGGCGCGCTCGAAAAACGCTAAGTCATTGTGTAGCGCCTAGCTAGGCGCTACACAATGACTTAGCGTTTTTCAAGCGCGTCTGCTCGTGTCTCCTCTCGGGTGCGCTCGGTTGCTCCTTGGGAGCTTAAAAAATTGCATATGTAGCGCCTATGGTCAAGGCGCTACACGACCTTCACGCCTAGCCACTAGGCGCTACATAATAACTTAGCGTTTTTCTGAGGGTGCCTGCTCCTGTATCCTCTTGGGTGCTCTCGGGTGCTGTCTGTGGGCTTAAAAAATTTCGCCTAAGCCCAAGGCGCTACATATGCAGAAAGTTCACAGAAAAAAAACAACAAATTTGACAGATTTAGCACAAGTATGAACTATTTGATAGAAACAACACCAAATTTAACATAGTCCCACATAGTCCACGAGCATAGTTTCACAACAAGGTTAAGAGAGCATAGTTCTATATAGTCCACGAGCATAGTTTCATATAGTTCACGACAACAGGAAGGACAATAGACCGATATGCGACGATGTTCAAAATAAAGAGACATAGTTCACAACCACATTAGGGAGCATAGTTCTCAAGCTCAAATTCACATATGGCATAGCTCTACTGTGTAGAGGAAGGTCCCTTGCCCTTCTCCTTCCTCTTAGAAGTGCATTATTTTTCCTCCTCCTCTTCCCTTGCAAGACGAGCCTCACGAAGCACCCTCTCCCTAAATATGTTGCTCTCCCTCTCTCTCTTTGCGGCCTCCACAGCCGATAGTTTCTTCCATTTCTCTTCAAAATCTTTCTGACGTTGCTCCGCCGTTTTTTCAATCTTTTTTTTCTTACGGCCCAATACATCCTCATTTGGAACCTGCTCTCCATCCTCTCTTCAAAATCTTCTTTTCCTTCCTCGCACGTTCCTTAGCATCTTTCTCTTTCAACCTCCTCAAACTCACCTCCAAAAAGTTTGTCTTCTCGCCTTTGTCGTCCGAGGCATCCACCCATTTCATTGGTGCCTTGTTGGGTTGAGACGCCGCCATACCTACAAAATATATAAGTTAGTAAGAATGCAAAAGTAGAAACAATATTAATGCAAAACAAAAAATAATGTACATACGGATATGGTCCACGTAGGTATCCTATTATACTCTCTCTTCTACCACCGCCATGCCCTCCATAGCCACCACGTCCTCTAAAAGCACCATGGCCTCTCGGAAGGCCAAGTTGCCTCCCTCTTTGTTGTCTAGGAGCTTGTTGCCTCACTGTATGTTGCCTTGGAGCTTGTTGGCTTGAACCTTGTGTTGTTCAAGCTTGTTGGCTACTAGAAGCTTGTTGGCTCACTCTTTGTTGTGTTGAAGCTTGTTGGCTACTAGAAGCTTGTTGGCTAGGACCACAAGGTTGGCTAGGAGTATCATGTTAGCTGTTTCTTGGTTGGCTACCAACATGTTGGCTTGTGCTTGCTTCATTTCCCTTTTGTATCTTTCCTTGGGTGCATCTTCTTGAGTTGTGCCCCACAACATTGCACTTCCCACAACGTGTTCTCTCACGAGGCTCTTGGAATTGGTCGCTGCGAAATTCTCTCCCACCACGGCCCCAACCGTCCGTGTCACCCCTAAAACGCTTTGTCTTCCGTCTTTCCCGTTTGATCACCTTCCATATCAGATCGGGCCATAGTTGAATTCCATGATACTCCGGCCATTGTGATCGGTCAAGGTATGGATGAAATCTAGGAGCCCATGTTTTCTTGGTCGTCATAATAGAGAATTCGGAATGTCTAACCGTGAGTGGGTGATTAATATCCACATTTCGAGTACGAGCCACCGTTAGCAAGTGAGAGCAAGCGAGATGCAGAAACCGTGGCCTTTCGCATGTGCAGTCACAATTCTTGAGAGAGACCTTGAACGCCCGACCTCCATGTTGGACACCATCGGCCGTGGTTCCTCCAGGATTGTTAACTTGGTAAATCAACTCCTCGTTATCATAAATTATTGCTACTTGGGAGTCTGCCTTCCTTGATTCAAATTCCATGAAAGTATCAACCTTTGGAGGAAGCTCATACTTGTATTTGTGCTTGTTGTCTCCCACAATCTTCATTTCTGTTTCCTCCGAGTACTTCAGAAAATACTCATTCAACTTGGTGAATGTGTACTCAACTATTGCGGTCACGGGCAAAGCACACACACGCTTCAGAACCTTGTTGAAGTATTATGCCATGTTGCTTGTCATTTGACCGTACCTACAGCCATCTTCATCAAAAGCTCTTGCCCACTTCTTGGTAAGGTTAATGTGCCTATTCAGCCACTCGTGCCCACCGGCGTTGAGGGATCTATTAGCCAGCAGTTTATTTTACAAATTTGCGAACCGTTTTTCGGACAAAGCCATACAACAATCTTGAAAATCATCGGTCAACTCCTTTCTCCCACATTCCCTATAGAAGTTTGAACAGAAATGCCTCATGCACCATCTATGGTGCAAAGGAGCATGACCGGGAATGTCAATATCAATCGCATTTAGAATTCCTTGATGGAGATCCCAGATGACACATATTTCCCTTTGAGGCAACAATACCTTGGTCGTCAAAAGATGAAAGAACCATGCACAGTTAACATTGTTCTCCGCATCCATCAAAGCAAAAGCCAATGTCACCAAATGGTTATTGGCATCATTTCCTATTGCAACCAATAGAGTGCCCATGTATGGACTGGTCAAAAACGTGTCATCAACGGAGATGACCGGTCTACAATGTTCAATAGCACTCACACATTGCTCAAATACCTGGAGGTGATGAGATGGAGTTGGAAAGCCTATAAGCGATGAACTCGGAGGTGAGCTTTCGGTGGTCTTGATTCACTTTCTTTCCATCGACACTCTTGCCATCAAGCTTCTTGCCTCGGCACATGTGAGTTGCCGCAAAACTAGATATGTGCCATTCGGGCCCTTTTTTGAATGGTAATGCACGCACAATCCACCACCTTTGCCCTTTCGCCTATATAATCCCCCCCGAGACGTAAACCCTAAGAGGATCCCAGTTTTACCCGAGAAACACCCGAGGCCGCCGTCATTGTCATCCCGAGATCGGGAGGGTTCTGGAGCTCTCCCCGGCACCCTACCAAAGGGGGAAATCATCACCAAAGGGGTATACACCACCATGCCCTCCTCCGAAGTGATGCGTGAGTAGTTCATCCCTGGACTACGGGTCCATAGCAGTAGCTATATGGTTGTTCTCTCCACTTTGTACCTCATGTTTAGATCTTGTGAACTGCCTATCATGATTAAGATCATCTTTATGTAATGCTACATGTTGTGTTTGCTGGGATCTGATGAATGTTGAATGCTATGTCGTCTGATTATCAATCTATCATGTTATCTTCATGCTTATGTTATTTATGATCTTGCATGCTCTCCGTTATTAGTAGATGCTCTGGCCAAGTAGATGCTAGTAACTCCAAGAGGGAGTATTTATGCTCGATAGTGGGTTCATGCCTCCTTTTCATCTGTGCTCGAGTGATATAAACATGACAGATGGAGGATGGGCTATTGCCATTAGGGAGAAAACAACAATGCTTTGTCTAAGGATGATGTTATTGTTTACATTACACACTTTGCTTACTGCGATTATCTGTTGCTTGCAACTTAATACCCAACGTTTGTTCGGATGATATTCGAAGGGTGGATTTTTAGTCATAGATGCAGTTGGCTAACCGTCTATGTATTTTGTTGTAATGCCCGCATGAATCACATAGTAATCTTTATGTCTTGCATATGCACTACGGTGCAACCTTCATTTCTGTCAATTGCCCAGTAATTTGTTCACCACACATGTTATTTATGTTTCACGGAGAGACACCACTAGTGAACTGTGGACCCCGGTCCTTTTTCCTCATACTGATAAAACACCTACTGCTTTCATACTGCTCTCATACTGTTTTCCACACCATACGTTTAACCTCTTTGTGTTCAGCAAAACCGGTGAGATTAACAACCTCACTGCTTCGTTGGGGCAAAGTGATTTGATTGTGTTGTGTAGGTTCCACATTGCTTATGAACTGGTAGTGTGCCCTGCCATCTCAGCTGCTTCAACCTTCTGAAGTTACTCCTTCCTCCTACTGGTCGATTAAACCTTGGTTTCTTACTGAGGGAAAACTGCTGCTGTGCTCATCATACCTTCCTCTTCGGGTCTCCCAACGAGTGCAAGATCTGCATCATCAGCCGGAAGATAGTTTCAAAGCCTCAGAGAATACAAAGCAGATCATCCTGGACCCCAAAGATCCGACAAAGTTTTTCGTAGTGGGAACATGAATGACTAACAAATAGGAAAGCACGCTTATCAAGTTACTACGTGAGAACTGGGACATTTTCGCCTGGTGTCCTGCTGATATGTCAGGTGTTCCCAGGGAACTTACTGAGCACCAACTGAAGGTTATTTCAGCATCAAATCCCGTCAAACAAGGTATTCGTCATTTCGATGGAAGAAGACAGAAGGCTATAGGCAAGGAAATTATCCGGCTTTTAGCAGCTGACTTTATCCGGGAAGTTATACATACTGATTGGTCTGCGAATCCAATATTAGTCCCGAAGAAGTATAGTATTATTCTTAGGATGTGTATAGATTACACCGGTTTGAACAAATTGTGCCCAAAATATAGGTTCGTGGTACCGCAAATCGATCAAATAATAGATGCCACTGCTGACTCTGAGCTTTTATGATTTTTGGATGTTTGTTCCGGGTATCATCAAATATGCATGAAATAATAAGAGAAAATAAAAACCTCTTTCATAACACCCTGTGGAACATACCACTACATAACCATGCCTTTTGGCTTGAAGAACGCAGGTGCAACATACCAGCGTTGTATGCAAAGATGCTTGCATAGTCAAATTGGCAAAAACGTCCATGTTTACGTGGATGATATTGCCGTCATTTCCAAGGAAAAGCATACACTCCTTGAAGATCTACGAGAAACCTTCGAAAATCATCGCACTTACAAAATGAAGTTGAATCCATTAAAGTGCGTATTCGGGGTTCCCTCAGGAAAGCTTCTGGGTTTTATCATTTCTCACAGAGGAATAGAGGTAAACTCGGAAAAGGTCAAAGCAATCTTAAACATCAAAAGGCCTACATGTCTAAAAGATGTCCAAAGACTGACGGGTTCTGCAGCCACTGTAAGAAGGTTTATAAGCCGGCTTGGCGCAAAGCTCTGCCATTATACAAACTATTAAAGAAATCCGACAAATTTGAATGGACAGAAGAGGCAGACAAAGCATTAACCCCGTTGAAAGAAACTTTGATGAAAGCTCCAATTTTGGCAGCCCCAAAAGACGAAGAACCCATGTTATTGTATCTTACATCAACTAACAGGGTTATTAGTGAAGTGATAATCATGGAAAGACGAAAAGACGAGCAAAGTATTCCAGATTAGCATCCAGTGTACTACGTCAGCGAGGTATTTTCCGAGTCAAAACGAAGGTATCCACATTATCAAAAGCTGGAATATGGCGTATTTTTCGCATTTCGAAAACTCTATCATTATTTCCAAGGACATTCCATAACAGTGGTAAGAAAAGCACCACTAGGGGATATTATAAACAATGCAGACGCAATAGGCAGAGTAGCCAAATGGGGCATTGAACTTGCTGCGTTCGACATTAAGTACCAACCCCGGACAACAATCAAATCTCAGGTGTTGGCAGATTTCGTAGATGATTGGAAAGAAGCAATAGAAAACACACCGATGCCAGAGTCGGAATATTGGATCATGCATTGTGACGGATCCAAAATGTAAGAAGGTGTTGGCGCTGGTGTGGTGTTCAAATCTCCAAAGCGCGACACAATGGAGTATATATTACAAATACACTTCAACGCTAGCAACAATGTGGCAGAATATGAAGCATTGCTTCATGGCTTGCATATTGCAAAGAAATATGTGTCAAACACATACTTTGCTATGGTGACTCGGACTTAGTACAACATCAACTGAACCAGACATGGGATGCCAAAAGCCCCATAATGGCCGAATACCGGAGAAGAGTCGACGAGTTCGCCATTTGCTTCCTAGGATTTGAGGTACATCACGTCAAAAGGGAAGAAAACTGGAACGCGGACACTTTAGACCGCATGGGCTCAGAAAGGGTGAAAACTCTACCATCTGGTGTATTTGTCCAGCATTTGTATGAACCATCAATAAAAGGCGGAGATGTTGACTACCCCCTAGTTTTCGAGTCAATAGAAGTTTTTCTCATTAACCCGGATTGGACAATACCATACTTAAACTTCTTAGTTGAACAGAAGTTCTCGGATGGAGCGGACGAAGTCTTGCAAAGGCAGATAAAACATTGATGCAAAGGATACATGGTAATCAATGGTTGCCTGTATAAACGCAGTACTATCGGAATTTTTTAGCGATGCATTTCGCCAGAAGAAGGACGAGAAATTCTGCAAGAAATTTATGCCGGAGATTGCGGACATCATGCTCAGTCAAAAAGCATAGTTAAAAAAGCATTCCGTGCAGGGTTTTTCTAGCTCACAGCCAAGACAGATGCAGAGCACATAGTGAATACATGTGTCGGATGCCAGTACTACGCCAACTAGACAAACATGACGGCTCAAGCACTCAAGACTATCCCCATAACATGGCCATTGCGGTCTGGGGGCTAGATACGATGGGGCCATTCAAAACTGCAAGAGGCGGACTTACGCATCTACTCATAGCAGTGGATAAGTATACCAAGTGGGTGGAGACAAAACCCATCAAAAAACTTGACGGTGTGACCGCGAGGAGTTTCGTCATTGACGTAGTCATGCGATACGGCGTTCCACATAGTATAATCACAGATAATGGGAGAAATTTCTCAATTGGAGAGTTGGCAAAATATTGTCGACAAACGGGAATTTGCTTAGATCTTGCATATGTGGCACACCCATAATCCAATGGCCAGGTTGAACGAATGAATAGTTCAATCCTACAAGCAATACGCCCAAGACTCGAAACTCTTCTTCACAGAGCAGCTGGAGCATGGGTAGAAGAATTGCCTTCTGTGCTTTGGAGTATTCGAACGACGCCAAATAGATCAGCATGGATAATGCCTTTTTTCTTCTTCTATGGTTCAGAAGCAGTGCTTCCTATGGACATGATCCATGATAGCCCAAGAATGTACGCATACGATGACTCAGATGCCAAAAGTGCGCGTCAAGATGTCGTTGATATCTTAGAAGAAGAACGATAACTTGTGTTGCAAGATCCGCCATTTATCAGCAAGGACTACGGCGATATCATAGTTGGAAAATCAAACACCAATCTTTTAAACAAGGTGATTTGGTGCTAAGATTGGTACATTATAAAAAGCACAAGTTAGCCCCAATCTGGGAAGGACCATTTGTCATTAGCAAGGCTATGGAAAATGGATCATATTACCTTGTAGATATTAGAGACACGGAAGATGACCCGCAAAATCCGAATCGCAAGAGGAAAAGAAGCATAAATGTAGAACTAGGAGAGACAAATAGGCCCTGAAGCATCCAACAGTTACGTCCCTTCTACTCTTAGTTCAATTCTATGTAAACATCATTGACATCATGAAATAAAGTTTTCGAAAATTCATGCATTTTTGTTTTGTTTTGTAATTATTGTTCAAAGCATGTTTCAGTCTTATCTATTTCCCAATGATCTTTCAATTTGCTTCAATGTTAACCCTAATTTTGCCTACATGCTCGGAGTTATAAAACTGAATGCTTTTTGGCCTAAGGAGGCTTCAGAACCCCAGATTGTGCCTGTGTGGCTGGAGATCATACTTTTTCATTCCTTATTATTCCTAAGTATTATATGATTGTGTGTTGTGTTGGGTCACTTGATTTAGTAAGTAAAAGTGCCAAAGTATAATCCATGATTCCGAGTTTCAACCGATTGGTTTCTTAACCCGGTCACTTGGCGTGAAGATTGCATACTTTTGGAACCACTATAACACTAGGGAAAGTTAAAACATACAAACCAGAGAACTTAGAAGAAAGGGAAATTGAACTCTGAAAAACTTACAAAGATTAATTTTACTGCAAAGCATAAAAAGCTTGTTCATACAAATGATAGAATGCATTACAATTGAATTTTACATTGTAAAAATTGTAATGCACCCTATTTGGCTAATGGCTTTGCAGGATGAGTCGGCATCCATGAACTCCTCGTCATCCTCCTTGTCGCTATCACTCGGATTCTCCGGAGTTGCTGGAATTTCTTCCTCCGGGTAGAACGTCGAGGTAGAGACCATCCGAGCTATCTTGGAGGCATGACCCTTGATAGACTCGAATATTGCCGCCCTTTGCGCCTCGGTGTATCCTTGCGGAACACCGGTGGCGATGCGCCAAGACTTGGCGGTGGTGTAATGCATTCTCATCAGCCCCAGGGCCATGCGTAAACCACCGCGGGCGGCAGATTGGAGCCAGGATTCGTGTTGGTTTGCCACCTCTGCCAAAGCTTCCAGGAGCCTGCTGGCTTATGAGAATTCGCCAGCTTTGTCCGGAGTGCACTTATTAATAAGCAACATTCCGACATTCTTCAGCTCGGTGATGAACGTATCGAAAGCCCAGATGTGGTCAATCCGAGTAATCAGAGGATTCCCCTCTGTTAATGAAAATCAAAAGAGACTAGACAAACAGAGGGAAGAAAACGAATGCATTATGCAAAGTGAAAGAAAACTTGGTAAAAGTCCAGAAACTTACCAAGGATCTTGTCCATCTCAGCGCCTTCCTCAAGGAGTTGATGAAGGGCAGTCTCGAGGTCCTGGATGTCCTCTGGTCATTCTCGACTTATGAGCAAGCCTGAGATTCGGACAAACCTAAGGCCAGCTGGCTCTCCTCTAGGTCCTTCTAAAGCTTTACACTCATTTTGTAAAGCTCAGAGTTCTCCTTGCGGAGGTTCTCGGTGTTGCCGGCATCCTCGGCAATTTGCTTGCCCTTGGCCAAAGAGGCTATGAAGAAAAAGAGGCAGAGGATTGAAAAGTCGGAAAAGTCCTTAGGGAAAAATCTAAAAGTTAAGAATCAAAAACAAGGAAAGAAAAAGTATGCGTACCAGCAGTCTCCTTCAGTTGCTTCTGAATCTCGGCCATTTCCGAGTCCTTCTCGTTCAAAATACCAAGAAGAGATTTCACCTCTTGGTTTTTGATGGTCAGCTTATCGAAAACTTCCACGTTGATGTTTTCGGTAGTTTGCTGAAAAGCATACAAAGGAAAAGATTTGTTAAACAAAAAACAAGCATGCAAAAATGAAAAGTATTAACACAAAAAGTATGCTTTTGTATTAATACTTGGGGGTTAGAGATAATACCTGGCTCATCTTTTGCAAACCGCCTAGCAGGTCCGTGAATTCCTTGGCGTATTTCGAGAAGGTAATCCCCATATGGTGGATACTGTCTTGGATAACCTGCCGAGGTGAGAAGATGTAATTATTCCGTACAAGCAATCCACCTTTTGTCCAGGGACGAATCAAGGGGGCTCGGGCGAAATACTTTTTTACCCACGGATGAATGTATCCGAATTCATCAAAGCAGGCCTCTTGTTTGACCTTGAACTTCGCATCGAAAGTCGGAATTGGCTCAACTTCTGGAAGCGTTGAAGGTCCGCCTTCGTCAAGTGACGCCCTTTCCCGCGCATCCATGTCGGACGCATCGGGCTGGTTTGACTGTAGGGGATAGTTGAATTCTTCCCGAGCAGCCAAAATTTTTTCACCAGCTGCCACTGGAGTATCCGGGGCAGATGCACGGGATGGCTTAGGCCCCCTAAGGGCAACAGCCTTATGCTTCTTCTTGCCCTTTCCCTTCAAAGGGACAGGAGCAAGACCGAAAAAGAGAAAAGAGAGAGAAATAGAGATCAAAAATCCGAGAAAGAAGGGATGCAAGAAAAGGCATACGAAAGTAGAAATTCCGAGTCTTACCTGGAGGTGGTGATGGCAACTCCGTCAAGATCGATCACTTCTTGGCTCGAAGAGATCTTTTTGCGTATCCATCCTTCGGCTGATTGGAAGCGGGTTTTGAGCTCCGCCAGTTCAGCATGAGAGGCAAGCTTATCTTCTGGGAGATCAAGAAGGTGTAAAGAAATAAACCCGGATTAGTAAAAATCATCCAAGAAAGACAAAGTTCAAAAAACTTCCCAAAAGGAAAAACATTGAAAGCATACCTTGGGAGCGGGGTTTTGTGCGTTATACATTTGTAGAATTTCCTCGTATTGATCACGAGTAGCTACAAGTTGGTTGACACGCTTCTTGAATTCCTTCTTTAACAAAGCAGACTTTTTCACCCTCATTGTATCCTCGGGGCCCGAGTATTCACAAAGAAGTCGGCCGCCGTGATGAGCAAGAGGTTGAATCCTCCTTCCGAGCCAGCAGAGGACTATGTACATGCCGGTCAGAGGAGTAGAGGAAGAGATAAGCTTCACGATCTGCCTTTTTAATTCTCATCAGGTCCGGAGGCAGAACCTGGATCGCGTCCAACACCCAATTGTCTTTGGGCGTGGCAGCGGAATTGACGAAAGGTGGAATTCCCGTCTCCTTTCGAGGATAGGGAATGTCCGAGTGGTAGAAGAAAGAGCATGTCCAAAACTTGACGGACTCGGAAACCTACCAAGATTGAAGGAGATGGCCCTGCAGGTTGGAAGAACACCATCGGTGGTGTTGCAGTTTCACATTGAAATAGTACCGAAATAAATCAAGGCGGGGTTCTTGATGTCTACGCACGCTTCTATTCTTGTAGACAGTGTTGGGCCTCCAAGTGCAGAGGTTTGTAGAACAGCAGCAAGTTTCCCTTAAGAGGATCACCCAAGGTTTATCGAACTTAGGGAGGTAGAGGTCAAAGATATCTCTCTCAAGCAACCCTGCAATCAAGATACAAGGAGTCTCTTGTGTCCCCAACATACCCAATATACTTTTCAGGTATATAGGTGCACTAGTTTGGCGAAGAGAGAGTAAAATACAAGCATTATGGATGATTATAAGTGATAATAACAATCTGAAATAAATATGGCAGCAAGCAAACATGTAGCAGAACAGGCGGAAAACGGTGTTTCAATGCTTGGAAATAAGGCCTAGGGCTCCTACTTTCACTAGAGGACACTCTCAACAATGAAAACATGATTTAATGCATAAATATCATCTCTTCACTATGCTACTCCGAACCACTCTCCGGTCGAATAATTAACACCAATCATTGTGTAGGGCTTTAACAGAACTCCTCAAGTCTATATTCCCTCTCTAGGTCCCCCCAATGTTACTACGAGCGCCATAAATTAGTACTAAACAAACTCCACAATTTCATAGGTTCATCTTCCAACACAAGATATAAATATCATGCTAAACCACATGGTGCACACACTATCACCTTTACCCTGTGATCAAAGTGTTCACGAAGATAACAAAACCACTTGAGTAGCATAGCAGATGAAGATCCATCTACATATTCAACTATATTACAAAGCTCAAGATCACATAGAGATCACACCATGGAGAGAGAGATGAATCACATAGCTAACAGTAGAGCCCCCAGCCTCGGGGGAGAACTACTCCCTCCTCATCATAGGAGACGGCAACGACCATGGAGATGGCGGTGGAGTCGATGGAGATGACTTTCGAGGGCACTTCCCCGTCCCGGCAGGGTGCTAGAACAGAGATCTGTCGCCCGAAACTTGTCGGCGGCGGCGGCGGAGCTACGGATGTATTTTGCGGAAAAGGTCGATTCCCCTAGGGTTTATGCATCGAGGAGTATATATGGGCGAAAGGGCGAGGCCGGGGGGGTGGCCAGGGGGCCCACACCCCTAGGTGGCGCGACTAGGGGGACCCGCGCCACCCCATGGTGTGGCCACCCCGTGGCCCCCCTCCGGGGCTCTTCAGGACTTCTGGATGCTTCCGGGACTTTTAGGACTTCTGTCTTTCGAATTTTCCAATTCCGAGAATATTTCCAGAACAACTTTTCTGAAACTAAAAACAGCAGAAAATAGGGAACTGGCTCTGTGACGTCTTATTAATAGGTTAGTCCCGGAAAACATAAGAAAACGTTGGAAAACATACAGAAAACATGTAGCAATTGGCATAATATCAACATGGAACATCAGAAATTATAGATACGTTTGAGACGTATCAAGCATCCCCAAGCTTAGTTCCTACTCGTCCTCGAGTAGGTAAACGAAAAAACAAAATAATTTCTGAGGTGACATGATACCACACAATCTTGATCATAATATGTAAAGTAGAACATGTAAACTAGGATCAAATGAACTAAAGTTGTGATCTATATTTGATATCAACAAGTAATGCATAAACAAAGAAGAAAGAAGTAAAACTTTTAATGAATCAATACTAAAAGACTATCAACCGTGCAAATTTTATTAGAGATGATTTAAGCTTTCAAGAACAACAATATCATGCACGTCAAACTATCTTCACAACCCCTGTTAGGATTAAGTCAAGCTTTCCACACGATGCAATGCACACTAAAATCAAGCAAGTGTTTTGCATTGGTCCCTGGCACCCGGATGTTATGGCTAAGAGAACATTATGGGGGGTTTGGAAGGTCAATAGAAGAAAGGCTCGCAAAGCTGAAAGTGGTCATTACAGAAGAGAAAGTCTTACAACCGAAGCTATGCAAGGAGTAGGGATTGCCAAACAACTGACGCACATAGATCTATAAGTGTATGAAAGCTCTCCAATGGAACTAGTGGGGTGCATCCAACTTGCTTGCTCACAAAGACCTAGAGCTCATTTGAGGAGGCTCATCATTGGAATATACAAGCCAAGTTCTATAATGTAAAGTTCCCCACATAGTTATGAATGATAATAATATGAAAACTCTCTCCAAACTGAAGTATTCGTGCTAAACATGAAGCACAAGTGTGGTATAAAGGATAGTGATACGCCCCCTCTCTCTTTATTCTCTCTTTGGCCCTTTCTTTTTTTCTTTTTGGGCCTTTTCATTTTTGTTTATTTTTTTATTTATATATCCTTACCGGTAGGGGCAACATCCTATATTACAATAAATAATCATACTTTTAGTACTCATAACTCATTAAGAAATATCTCTGATGTCTCTAACTGCATGCTCCTGCCATTATAGCAGTATGCATAAATAACCATGAAGCTCATCATCAAGTAACATAATTGAGGTGGATGTTGTGCAGCAATATATCTCGGAATGGCTATGTAAATGCCATGATAGCTAGGTATGGTGGCTGTTTTGAGGAAGAATATATGGGCTTATGTGTAGGAGAACAAAGTCCTCCCACAGGATTTGGATGCACTGGCGAAGTTTGCACCAACTCTCAATGTGAGAAAGGGCAATGCACAGTACCAAAGAGGCTAGCAAATATGGATGGTGGAAGTGCCAGGAAACGCAACATAGACTCACGAGTTAAAAGATTACAGGAAGCAAATCATCTTACAAGGCACAATGCCAATCACTCCAAGAGGGTCCGTGGCAGTGACAAGTCACTGTTAGCTACCCCGACCGTTGCGCGTAACAAAAGGCCGATCAGAAATGTATCACTCGTAGCAATCATATAACATTGTTTTTATCAGCTGGTAATTTAAGTGTGGCACCATTTCAAGTTTCTTAGACCAACCATTAAAAATTTATACTTACTGGTCCTTCCCGTTTATCCATTAAGCAAATTAATATCTCAAAACAACAGCAGTGATTCAAGTGAAGCAGTTTAGTGATCTACAAGACCATGCGAATTTTCCACTATACCAACTATCACATAAGCATTTAAATTCCCAACCAAGCACATATATGAGAACCACCTAACTACAAAAGCTAACAACTCTGAACTAAGAGATGAATGCAAAACAAGAGCTGGAAGCACTAAAATATCTAAGCATGAATACTCAACAAATATAAGTGAAGCATAAGAGTATTCTAACGAAAAAGCGGAGCGTGTCTCTCTCCCACACAACTATGATAAGATCCAACCATAAACTACAGCAAAGAAAACTAAACAGACTGAAAGCAAAAAATAAAAGACGCTCCAAGTAAAGCACATAAGATGTGACTGAATAAAAATATAGTTTCACTAGAAGTGACCTGATAATTTGTTGATGAAGAAGGGGATGCCTTGGGCATCCCCAAGCTTACACACTTGAGTATTGTTGGAATTAGCTGGGATGTACTACCGGGGAATCCCCAATCTTAGGATTTTCACTCTTCTTGATCACGTCATATCATTCTCTTCTCTTGACCCTTGAAAACTTCTTTCACACCAAACTTCTCACAATCTTCATTAGCAACGTTAGTTCAATCGAAAAACTAAATTCACATGGTTTAGTTTCAACACAATACTAACACTCATAAACACATTAGCTACTGTCACAACTTCTTTTAAAACTCTTTTTCTCAAAAGAACAGCAAAAGAAAGAGATTAAGAGGCAACTGCAATTATTAGCAGAAATCTGTCAAAACAGAACAGCAGCTAAAGATGATTTTTTTTATAAAATCTTTTATTGCACAAATCAAAAAGTGGTAAACTAATAAAAGTTGCATATAGAGCCCAGGATTACGCACAAAAAAACTCAGGTCATTTTGAATTTTCTGTGATTTTATACGGAATAAACAATGGACAACAGAAATCTGTTTCCTGCGCAGAAATCCAAAATATAGCCTCAACTTTCCACTAGAGGCTTTACTTGGCTCAACAAAAACACAAAAGAAAAGATACAACGGGGTTGCTAAGGAAATATACAACACCCAGGTGCAAAGAAAACAAAAGAAAACGAAGGAAAACGGGTTGAAAACGGAGAAATAAAACGGGTTGTCTCCCGGTAGCGCTTTTCTTTTAATGCTTTTCAGCTAGGCACAATGATTTTTAAAAGATGCTCACATAAGAATAAGAGTTGAAGCACAATAATAGAGCATCAAGAAGAAAATATAAAACACATTTAAGTCTAACCCACTTCCTATGAAAAAGAATCAAGTAGAAAAACAAGTCAACGAAGCACAAAGTGACTAGCATAGGAAGACAAAATAAGTGCAACTTCAAAAATTTCAACATAAAGAGGGGAAACTTAATATTGTTGAGATGCATAAAACCATGTTTCCCTCTCTCATAATAACTTTCAGTACCATCATGAATAAAATTAACAATATAACTATCACATATAACATTCTTATCATGAGCCACATGCATAAAAGAATTATTACTCTCCACGTAAGCATAGTCATTCTTATTAATAACAACGAGAGTAGGATTATCATAAAGAACACGGACATGATAGACAAGTTGCATATTAAAGAGATGGTTTTGGGTAATCCCACCATAATTATGGCAAGTTTCATGAGAATGATTGTAATTATAGCCTATGCTATAAGTTTCTTTATAATAATTATCAAAGACCGGAGGCATATTGAAATCATAATTAATTTTCTCCTCAATAGTAGGTGGACTAAAAATGTCATATTTATCATTGCAATCATCATATATTGGAGGCATAGTATCATCACAAGAAATAAAATATTTGTCTTCCAAAATGCGTTCATTTGTAAACATATCATCATTTTTTACTAGGAGGATATGTATCAAGCATATAATCATTAATAGCAAAGGGATTTTCAAACACATCATCCACAAGCTTAGATCTTTCTATATCATCATTGGAAGGAACATGGATGGTACTAATAGTACAGCAATTATTATCATCATTTTCAGAATTGGTACCAAACAAATTTTCAATATCAAAAGTAGTGTGTTTCTCCCAATCATGATCACTTTCATAAATAACAGGCATAGGAAAATCATCAAGGTCAGACTCATCAGCAAAAGCTGAAATATGAGAAACATGCTTAGGGGGAGACACCGTTACCTCTCTCTTTTTACTCCTCCTCTTCTTCTTATTACTCTTGTTCCTCTCTTTAGGAGGGAGAGGCTTAAAAGGAAGATTCTCCACATACCCTGGTTTATTATCAGGAACAATAGAAAGAACTTAGGAGGATTTCTCCTCTTCATTAATAAGAACAAAACACATATTAGTCCTGTCATATTTTGGTAAAGTCTCCTCTTTTATAATATTTTGTATGTAAGTATTTGCATGGCAATTATCAACACAATAAATATGGCATCCATGCAAGACACTATTCATATTAAAAGCACTCATATCTATCAAAGAAGTTTTTCTTAATAGCTCTTCACACCCCAAAAATAATGTAAGTTCATCATGCTCATTAGGGGTGATCATGTCATCACAATACAAACTTGCGGTACTCATAGGATTCGAAAGGCTACTATCATGGCCGGAGCATTGGAAATTAAAATCACCCACTTTATAGCAAAGTTCACAAATAAAAGGATAGAGGGCACAAATTTTTTCACCAAGATCATCTAGAGCCCTACTCCACATTCTAGTTTTTTCATTCCTATGATGGATACAAAATTCTTCTTCAATTTGATTCTTTTCACAAGGTCTAAGTGCTCCCCAAAAATTAACATGCTTATAAGAAATAGTACTTTTAGAAGTTTGAGCATGTTTATTGCAATCATCAATAACAATTTCATTTTACATGCAAGTGTCTTTAAAAGGTTCATGATATATGTCCCAATTTTCTTTAGGAATATTAAGATAAGAAGCAAAGCATCTATACCAACCAACAACTATTTGAGGATCAAGACCATATTTAGCATTAAGCTCGTGAAAATCAGCAGTTTCAGCAAAAGTCTTAATGCAATCATACTCATAGTTTATACCTGACTCTTTACCTTGGTTGTTATTCCAATCTTCACTATTGGTTCGAATCCCCTCAAGAAGATCCCACTTAGCTTCAACCTTCTTACTACAAAAAGAACCCTCTGAACATGCATCTCGATAATCCTTCCAATGTCCTGAAAGCCTTGCATAAAAGTTAGTAACAATTATTTCCTCAGGAAGCTCATGGTTAGGAAATTTGAGTATTAATGTTTTCAGTCTTCCCCAAGCTTGGGAAATGCTTTCTCCATCATGAGGCCAAAAATTATAAATTTAATTCCTATCTAAATATAGTTCACGAGGAGGATAAAATTTAGAGTAAAAGAGAGATTCAAGTTCCTTCCACTCCAAATGATGAGGATCATCTAGTAGTTTATACCACTCCCTTGCTTTGTCCTCAAGTGACAAAGGAAATAGCCTCCTCTTAACTTGGTCCGTTGAGATACATGCACACTTGAATAACTCGCATAATTCATGCATAAACTGTAAATGATCACTAGGATGGACAGTTCCATCTCTAAAATAACGGTTATCCATGACAAGTTCAACAATTTTCCTGGGTATTTTAAATGGAATGCTTTCAGTAGGAGGATTTAAAATATCACAAGAATCATTAGGTTTATCACATATGGGAGATAAAGTATCATCAGGGCAAATTTTCTCCTCTAAAGCTGGAAAACTAAAAAGTTTATAAAAACTAGCTTCCCCAAGCTTAGAATTTTCCATAGTACTAGAAATAATGGTATCTAAATAATTAATGATAATAACATTTCTATCACTATTATGCAAACAAACTTCCATAGGTTTTTTAATTTTCTCTTCAAAAGCATCATGTCCTAATTCAAGATAAATATTATAAAGTTCTATCATATTTTTGTTGTTTTCCACTAAGACTACTAGTAAAAATAAAAAAAGAAGCGAGTACAAATAAGCCTAACTAGTGAAAACAAGAAACAAACAGATATACTTGCAGAATCTAAAGGAAATAACTTCGAGCACTCACACCCGAGGATGTGAGTACCTTTTACCTTACCTCCCCGGCAACGGCGCCATAAAAGAGCTTGATGTCTACGCACGCTTCTATTCTTGTAGACAGTGTTGGGACTCCAAGTGCAGAGGTTTGTAGAACAGCAGCAAGTTTCCCTTAAGTGGATCACCCAAGGTTTATCGAACTCAGGGTGGTAGAGGTCAAAGATATCCCTCTCAAGCAACCCTACAATCAAGATACAAGAAGTCTCTTGTGTCCCCAACACACCCAATATACTTGTCAGGTATATAGGTGCACTAGTTCGGCGAAGAGAGAGTAAAATACAAGTAGTATGGATGATTATAAGTGATAATAACAATCTGAAATAAATATGGCAGCAAGCAAACATGTAGCAGAACAGGCAGAAAATGGTGTTTCAATGTTTGGAAATAAGGCCTGGGCTCCTACTTTCACTAGAGGACACTCTCAACAATGAAAACATGATTGAATGCATAAATATCATCTCTTCACTATGCTACTCCGAACCACTCTCCGGTCGAATAATGAACACTAATCATTGCGTAGGGCTTTAACATCACTCCTCAAGTCTATATTCCCTCTCTAGGGAACCCCAATGTCACTACGAGCGCCATAAATTAGTACTAAACAAACGCCACAATTTAATAGGTTCATCTTCCAACACAAGATATAAATATCATGCTAAACCACATGGTGCACACACTATCACCTTTACCCCATGATCAAAGTGTTTATGGAGATAACAAAACCACTTGAGTAGCATAATAGATGAAGATCCATCTACGTATTCAACTAGATTACAAAGCTCATGATCACATAAAGATCACACCATGGAGAGAGAGATGAACCACATAGCTACCAGTAGAGCCCCTAGCCTCGGGGGAGAACTACTCCCTCCTCATCATAAGAGACATCAAAGGCGATGGAGATGGCGGTGGAGTCGATGAAGATGACTTCCGGGGGCACTTCCCTGTCCCGGCAGGGTGCCAGAACAGAGATCTGTCCCCCAAAACTTGTCGGAGGCGGCGGTGGAGCTACGGATGTATTTTGCGGAAAAGGTTGATTTCCATAGGGTTTATGCATCGAGGAGTATATATGGGTGAAAGGGCGATGTCGGGGGTGGCCAGGGGGGCCCACACCCCTAGGTGGCGCGGCCAGGGGGACCCGCGCCACCCCATGGTGTGGCCACCCTATGCCCCCCCTCCGGGGCTCCTCGGGACTTCTGGATGCTTCCGGGACTTTTTCGACTTCTGGCTTTCGAATTTTCCAATTCCGAGAATATTTCTAGAACAACTTTTCTGAAACTAAAAACAGCAGAAAACAGGGAACTGGCTCTGTGGCATCTTGTTAATAGGTTAGTCCCGGAAAACATAAGAAAACGTAGGAAAACATACGGAAAACATGTAGCAATTGGCATAATATCAACATGGAAAATCAGAAATTATAGATACGTTTGAGACGTATAAGTTCTATCCCTAGATACTCCTCAAAAAGAGCCTGGAACCCGACTATGTATAGAATGGAGTTGGGTGGCAGGTTGTGAGATTGGACAACGTAATGGTTGAGGACTTAGAGGAAGAACGCAGAAGGCGGAAAACCCACACCTCGATTGATATGGGAGGCCAAAACGACCCTTTCTACGTCTTTTGCAGAAGGCTCAGAGTCGTCTTCGTCCATCCGTCATTTTTCTTTGGCGATGAACCCATCCTTCTCCATTGCGTTGAGAAGAGCCACTGCCACAGTGCAGTGACTCCAATTCCCGGCATCGCATTCCTCTTCTTCTTTGCCTCCGGCGGTGACGATGGATGCCGTGTTATCGCCGTCGCGGGCAGAAGTTCAACCTCCTCAGTTTCGGGGAAGGGAGGAAGAGGATCAGCGGATGGTGGCGGCATGGTTCCGACGGCAGGAGTGAGATCCCTGTCTGCCGGTGCGCTCTCGGGAACCTCCGGCGCGACTGTGGAGGAGCCCGGAGGTGTTTCGAGGGTAGAGAGGACGATGTTCTCTACGGCAGCGTTGACGTCGGCTGTGATCTCGGACGCACGAACAGGGCTTCCGGTGGACATTTCTAGGCGGCGCAACCATACGATTGAGAAAAAGCCACCGATGTTAGGACTCCGGTGAGGATTCAGGACTATGGTTCGTTCTCTGCTTTCCTTCCACTCGAAGCTAGGGAGTGGCTCTGCCCTCTGGGGGCTCGAGGAAGAAGATGGTGCGGAAGGAGAACCGGAGGCCCCGAGGCAGCTATTTACAGCCATCTTTACATTGAGATTAGTCCCAACTGCTCTTTTAGCCATTGGATGATTGACGCGTGTATCGCCGGGAAACCCGGGAAACGAGAGGACGGGGTGATAATTGATATCTCCTTGTTTCTCGTGCGAGAATCTGTCCGAGATATGGTTTTAGACTTTTTACTGAACCCAGGCATTCGTGACGTAGGCGAGATTTCACCGCTTGCGTCATAGGTTCCTTCTCCGCGAAGTTTCGTGGGAGAAAAGCCGAATTTCGGTAAATTCGAGTTTGGCATTAAAAGATTTTTGTTGAAAGAAGAATCAAGACAAAATGCCTACATTTGTGAAGAGAATACAAATCCACGAGGCAAGGCAAAATGTAGTCTTAATTCTTCTTGGGGGATATTGTCGGATATATGCCAGTTAGGGTATATCCGGCATTGGCCGGAGGCTGGATTACCAGCGTGGACCACAAGCAATGGAACGTTGTCCATTGGACGGCCTAGTAAGCTGACGCGCAGGAAGCCAGATTCTAGAATAACCCGAAACACGGCCCATGCATGGTACGACTTGGAGGAGAAGTCGGGTTCCTTAATTTCCAAGTTAGATGCTTTCCGTAGTCTTCTAGGTTTCCCCTGTAAGCCCCAGTCCGGCTATCTATATAAGCCGGACGGGAGCAAGGAATAAGATAAGATCATAAGTTAGCTAGAAGCCAACTCGCCGGGAAGTTCATCCTCGCCGAGTTAGCGAAACCATACTCACAATTATACTCTGTATACTTTAGGCTTCAGCCCTGATTTTAGTGAGATTGCAGGAGTAGAAATGCCACCTGGCTGTGACGTACCGAACCTGGGTAAAACCCGTTTCTCGTTTATAGTTCTTCCACGTCCCCATGCGGTTCTAGCAGTAAGCTTATGGCACCCCGTCCATGATTCTTACTACGATGTCTCAACAAACGGTCAAAGACCCAATTCATCGTTGAAGTAGATTTGAATACAAGATACTTCCATAATATGGAAAATGATAGACATAGAAAGAAATTTATTCATTCTCACAAACAAGATGAGAGAACAATTGAGGGCCATGAGGCACTCAAATCATACATCACTAATAATAACACAAAGGTTTGTTTGGGGCCCAGAAGAAGACAACCTCTCCATGCATGAGTTCCGCATAGATGATATCACCTAGGTTTTAGACGAGGAAAACACCTTTCTTATTGCACCGTACATTGAGGAAGAAGTAAAAAAAAATGTGGTTTCCCAAGTGGAACGCAAATAGGCGCCTCGTCTAGATGGATTTCCATCTGAGTTATAACAGGACTTCTGGAAGTCATTAAAATGGAACTTCTATACTTGTTCGTCTTTCTACATGCTGGACAACAAGATTTTTCCCACCTAAATTTTGGTGAGATAATTTTGTTGCCAAGATTAACGAGGAAGAAAGGATCCAAAAATATAGTCATATATGTCTTCTGAATTTTAGCTTAATTTTTCCCACAAAAACCACATCTACCGGGCTTAGTTTCGTGGCTGACCATGTTGTCAGTCCCAAGAAAACAACACTCATGAAAGGAAGAAACATCCTCGGCCAGTAGTTACCTACATGAAAAAAATCCATGAATTACACCGCAAAAAGTTAAATGGGGTGTTACTAAAATTTGACTTTGAAAAGTCTTATGATAAATTCAAATAGTCTTTTCTTCATCAAACCTTAAGAATGAAAGGTTTTTTCGCGGAGTGGCATACTTTCATCCATAACTTCATTTCTGGAGGTAGTGTTGCTATAAGGTCAATGATGATGTGGGCAAATACTTCCAAACTAGAATATGGTTAAGACAAGATGACCTACTATCGCTCATGCTATTTAATAATGTTAGGCGTCATAGTTTAGCATGCAAAAACTAATGGTAAAATTGAGAGGGTAGTTTGGCATCTTGACTTTCTATCCTTTAATATGCGAATTAAACAATTCAGTTTATAAAACATGACCTGGAAAAGGCTAGGAACCTGAAATTACTTTTATCAATGTTCGAGAAAATTTAGATCCTCAAAAAAAAAAAATTATGAGGGTGATTTTTTTTTTGTCTTGGAGAATCACAAGACAAAGCTTCTCAGGATGTCGAATTATCGGGTTGCGTGCAAGTCCAGTATCCTGTTGGTTAACTAGATACTTCAAGACCCACAAAGGTGAATGGAAGCATGTCGACGAGCGGCTACAATAGAGATTAAGTATTTTGACTAAAAAATTATCATCTCTTGATGAAAGATTAGTTTTAAGTAATATGGTTCTGTAGATGATTTCCTTATTGTGGTTACCCAAAGTTTTCCTACATAGACTGGAATATTTTCGATCAAGATTCTTTTGCCACGGGGGCAGCAAAGAAAATCATCGACGGGCTAGATGGAATCTGGTTTGCGGACCTAAAGATTTAGGGAGGCTAGGAATTCATAACGTTGAGGTAAAGAATAGTACACTTCTAGGTAAATGACTTTTCAAGCTTCTTACCGAAGATGGGACGTGGTAAAAACATATAAAACGAAAACATGTAGGCTCAAAGGTATTGTATCAAGTGAGGACTTGCTTTTTTGGGGCAGTCTAATGGCGAAGAAGAAACATGTCTTCTGCTTTGGATCATTCATAATCCTCGGGAATTAGTTTTGGGAGGACAAGTGGATGGAAAATTCCATTTTCCAAAAAAAAAAAAAAAATCTAGCTCTTTTATAACTTTGTCCTTCATAACAATGACACCATCGCTACGGTTCTGAAGTCGTATCCACCAAATGTAACTTTTAGACGAGATTTAATTGAGCCCATACTTGAGTCATGGAATGATCTACTAGAGTGTTTGACAATGGTCCTACTATCGCAAGATACTGATGTATTTCGGTGGAATATGCACGAGAGTGGTTAATTCTCAGCCGATTCCATGTATAGAACACTGGTCCAGTCAGTTGTACCAGTTGATAATTAAACAAAAAATGGAAAATGACCATACTACTAAAAATTCAAAAAAAATTGCGTGGTATATTCGCAAACGAGTAATCCTTAGGAAAGACAACCATGTAAAACGACGCATTAAAAATAGAAAGTCATAATGCAAAATTTGATTGGCTACAATAATTGAGAATCTAAATTTAATAAATTTGAAACGTTTGTATATTTAATTGCTGAAAATTGATAATGTAAAAAATTATATGCCTAATGTGAATAGCTTGCATGTATGCATGAATACCAGTAATAAATGTGGAATGACATGAATAAATGAATGATTTGGACAATGTGAACAAATTGCATGTAGAAATATACTATTATTAATACTAGATGCTAGTGGGGTTTTGTCTTATAAGATACTTCATCCCGATATTTCATTCTGGACTAACAGCATTCACCAGCAGTCGCCCAAAAATCCGGCGCTCTAAAATAGTTCTACAGTCTCACCTTAGCACTTTTAGGGTGTGTTTGGTTCGGGAACAAAGTGTAATGGAATATCATGGTTGCGTTCCACTGGAACGCAACCGTTCCATTCCGTTCCATTCTCGCGTTTGGTTAGGACCAAATAAGTGGAATGGAATTTTTGGTGGGACCCACTATTCACATGCACATGGTGCCTCTTCGCCCCCTTCTTCCCCAACCGCTCGTATCATGCTCGCTATGTCACCTCCAGCCCAAACTTTGTCCGCCGTCTAGGCCTCCCTCGCCCTCCATATCCCTCCGCCCTCCATCTCCCTCTGCCATCCGTAACAGCGAGCCTGGACGCGGGAGAAATTCCTCACGTTTTTCTTCGGCAGGTTGAGATGGACCTTCTTCCGCGCGACCCGGTGCTGCCCTTTCCGCTAGCCATGACGATGTCTTCAGCGAGATCCCGGCCTCGATCTCCTCGCCTCTACCCTGCTCCGTGTTTGGTCGGTCTCCGACAGCAAAGGCGGCCGCGCATCTCGGTGTTCCCCACCGGACCGCGGGCCGGCCGCGCATATCCTCGCCTCGAGCGGCCACGGGCCAGCGGCGCCTCTCTTCGACGATTGTCGATTCGATCTTCTCCAGTGTGGGCAAACAACTGCGGTAACTTCCACCATGTGGCTGGCCTCCTACTCCGTGAGTCTTAGGAAAGAGAAGCCGAACGTGGTGATTCCACCAAATTGGTGGAACGAGCAAATTCCGGATCTTAAATGAACATGCCTTCTGAGAACGTGTGGATTCCAGTTCCAGTTTTTTACCGAACAAAGCAATCAGGTCCAAGAGCGGTTGGAACCGTTCTATTCCAGTTGATGACTCGAACCAAACACACCCTTACACGTCGCACATGACATTGATTTTTCAGATGCACAAAAAACAGCGCCAGCTGAGTCAGTGGTTTACCAGTGCTGTAAGATAGCGTATCTACAAACAAGTTTCTATCAAATAGGTCCTCGCTTTTATAGAAAAGACACTACAAAAAGAATTTAAGAAAAGCAATCGAGTCTCTCGATCGATTTAGTTGCGCGCATAGACGAGCAAGGAGGAGGCGAGCCAGAGCTGCCGCTTCCGATTAGTAGTACTAGCACATCGATTGAGTTGTTGCTTCCAATTAGTACCCTCTGTCTCAAAGATGAACAAAAATAGATGTATCTAGACATAATTTAATATTAGATATATCCACTTGTGTCTAACTTTGTGACAGTTAATTTGAGACGAGGGAGTACATCGATTGAGTTTTCTGCTTCCGATTAGTACTAGTACATAGGTGAGGAGGGAGGAGGCGAGCCGGAGACATACATTCTGTTTCCGATTAGCTGGGGAGGAGCTGCCGCTCGTCGTCCGTATCCCACTGCAGGAGCACCGAGCGAAGCTCTGGGCCACCTGCGCGACACCCCCTTCTCCGCCCCTTCTCGTAACGGCGAGCCTGGACGCGGGAGCAATTCCTCTTCTTCTTGAGATCGACCTTCTTGCGCCCGTCCCGGTGCTGCCCTTTCCGCTAGCCATGTTGATGTCTTCAGCGAGCTCCCTGCCTCGAGCTCCTCGCCTCTACCCTTCTCCGTGTTTGGTCGGTCTCCGACAGCAAAGGCACCGCACATCTCGGTGTTCCCCTCCGGACGGCGGGCCGCCTCGCATCTCCTCGCCTCGAGCGGCCATGGGCCAGCCGCGCTTCTCTTCGACGATTGTCGATTCGTTCGGCGTGGGAAACAACTGCGGTAACTTCCACCATGTGGCTGGCCTCCTGCTCCGTGAGTCTGAGGAAAGAAAGCCTAACGTGGTGATTCCACCAAATAGGTGGAACGAGCAAATTCCGGATCTTAAACGAATATGCCGTTCTGAGAACGTGTGGATTCCAGTTCATGTTTCCTATCGAACACAGGAATCCGGTCCAAGAGCGGGTCGGACCCGTTCTATTCCAGTCGATGACTCGAACCAAACACACCCTTATCACGTCGCACATGACATTGATTTTTCAGATGCACAAAAATACAGCGCCCGGCTGAGTCAGTGGTTTACCAGTGCCGTAAAATAGCGCATCTACAAACAAGTTTCTATCAAACAGGTCCTCGCTTTTATAACAAAGACACTACAAAAAAAAGTTCAAGAAAAGCAATCGAGTCCCTCGATCAATTTAGTTGCGTGCAAAGACGAGCAGGCAGGAGGCGAGCCAGAGCTGCTGCTTCCGTTAGTAGCACTAGTACATCGATTGAGTTGTTGCTTTCGATTAGTGCCCTCTGTCTCAAATTAAATGTCATAAAGATGGGCAAAAATAAGATGTATCTAGACATAATTTAATATTAGATATATCCACTTGTGTCTAACTTTGTGACCGTTAATTTGAGGAGGGAGTACATCGATTGAGTTTCTGCTTCCGATTAGTACTACTCCCTCCGTTCCTGATGTTGTAGCTATTGTTCATGTTCATTGTTTAGATACATACTAATATGGGTGAACATATAACTAAAATTTTATCTAGATACGTGTAGATATGTATGAATGTGAAAACAGATTAAAACATTTTACATTTAGCAATGAAGGGAGTAGTACCTAGACGAGGAGGGAGGAGGCGAGCCGGAGACAGAGCTTCTGCTTCCGATTTCCGATTAGCCGGAGGAGGTGCCGCTCGTCGTCCCAATCCCACTGCAGCACCGGGCCAAGCTCTGGGCCACCTGCGCGACGCCCTTCTCCGCGCGACTCTCGATTATTTAGAATAAAATAAAATAGTTCAAGGCTCAGTTATGGTCACCGCGTCCCGTGGTCTTTCATACTAACGTGTCTCTTGGCCTTCCGTTCCGTTGTTAGCATATCCGCAATGACTGTACCATATGCTCGTCCGTAAGATCAACCTCTCCAGCAAGTCCTAATGTATCCTCGCAAGACTTAATGACTTGCTTTGCACATGTCAACTCGTCAGTTTATAAATCAAGCACAATCATTTGTGCTCCGTAATATAGGAACTTGAACAATAATTTTTTTTACATGGAATAATAACCTGCCGTAAACTACCTACAACGGTTACATTTATAAATCATGTTCGCTGTGTGTGACAAAGACGACCATAAAAAGCATTCGCAAGACACTTTCGTCGGACGATATAAATCGAGAGTGGTACTTTCATGAAATTGTGCAATAACGAACATGTGCACTTGCAGGTATCAGTGGCCGATATACTTGATGCAGGCCACCGGTGCGGCTGCGGCCAGGGAGCATAGCCTGGCATCCTTCTCTTTCTGCTCGTCCTGGAACACCGGTTGACACCAGTGTTCCATGAAGCTCGGCGGCCAGGCGCCGGCCACCGTCGCGGCCCCGATCGTGGCCGCAAGGCTCGATGAACCGGTAGAGAAGCCACCAGAGAGAGAAGAGAGTGTGCGGCGGCTAGAGTTCGGGAGACTGAGATTGGAGGCTCTTAGATCACCTAGTGGACTGTCTGGGCTGATCTTTAGGGTAGTGGACATTATGAAATGTCCTCATGTGAACTATTATCGGCAATAGCGTTTTGGTGGAACCGTTGCCAATATTACTCACCCGTTTTCTCGTTGCCAATGTGGTCGGCCCATGTGGACACCCTCCCGCCGCAATGTGCACGATTGGTTTCTACCGTCGTCTAACTCGTGTCATTTTCATAGAGGGGTGTCCTTAGCGTCATTACATACAAGTGATTTGATTACGGAAAGGCAGGCCCCACGCGAGAGACACTTCGTGCGTCGCACATTGACGGCTTGCGGATGGATATCCTCCGCTGTGACATTCCTGAGTTGCTGCAGGCAGAGCGGGATTTCTACGCCACAAGGAAGAAGAAGACCTACGGCGAAGCTGGCCCTACGCTACGCGGCTGCTGTCATCCACCATCGTCATCGACTATTCTTCGGAGCTCAATTCCGGCTTCTAGGACACAACCGATGAGGGTTTGACGACTTCGACTGGGACTAGAGGATTAGGTTGAACTTAGGTGGAACCATCAAAGTTTAGGTGAAATCATCAATGTTTATGTTTAAATTTCGAAATTTATGTAAAAAATTAGTAGAATTGTTTAAATTTGGGTAGAAATCTCGCGTTTAAATTTAATTTAGCTCGAGTTATACGGCAGCCAAGTGTTCTAAAATAGGTAGGTAAATTCAGATGCGGTTTACTACCCTATAACAAAAAATACCTGGCCTATAATGCAAAATGGGCTGGCCTATTGCCCTATTAGGCAGCTGTTAGAGATGCTCTTACCCGACGTAAACAAAGCTAAGCTACCTAAAACGTGTATAACAATCGTGTTCGCGGCTGGGTACAGCGATCGACCGATCATTAGGATAGCTATATCTCAACCCTCTCAGCGTCTATAAAATGTGACACGCATGAATAAGTGAAGCATACCAGCAGCAACTCAAGTCAGGCGCCGTCGATCAGCCATGCATGACCCGCTATTCCTCCTCTTGCTTGCCATTCCGCTCCTCCTCGTAGCAGGTGGCCTGCTCCGGCGTGCATATATATGTCAGAATATCCCAGAGGTCTAGGAACGCGCGCCGCCGTCGGTGGTCTTGCGTTCGCGTTCGCGTGTCTTGCAACAACTGATTCCGTCCATCCCGTCGTACCCGTACCCCAAAAAGTAAAAAGAAAAAAAAAACTACCACTGGTTCCATTCCATCCATCGCGCCGAACCCGAACGTCGCGGGCGCAATTAATCTGCTTGCTGGCCCGGCGCGTCCCGATGCAATTACTCGCTTCTTCTTCTCTTTTTCTAGCCCAACGACTAAACACAATATACTACTCCTATTATCTATCGGATCTCCTGTTTGTTCCCGCACAAGTAGAAAAGTTCAAAAACTCTTGACCGCTACGCAGATGCAAATCGGCAGTACGAATATATGGTACCACGAGAAGAAACAATCCGTGGAGATCCACTAGCTCACCCGTACGTGCATGCCAAGAAAAGAAATACATCCATCGCTAGGGCATTACCTCCTGGAAAACGGCTAGCCCGGATTATTGCTCGCCGCCGGCCGGAGATATAACCGCCGATCGAGTAGGGGACGGAGTGACTCCCCGTTCGCTCTTCGCCACGCCTCACCCGCGCCAACACAAGACACTACAAAGATCAAAGTCTTTCTTGGATGGATGAGAGCCCCGCTCGTCCGGCCGCGGCCACGTCAAAGATCAAAGTCTAAGTCGCGCCGCGCGCGCCCACCGCGCGCGGTATGCTCGACCCTCCTCCATATTTATAGACAGGCATGACCTTGTGCCTGGGGTTTTTGAATTTGGAGGGAGGAAAGCGGGGAACGTCCGGCGGGAAACCAAAAGCCTGGTGGATCATTTTCTGTTTCGCGAGGGTACCTAATAAAGGAATGCTAGCAAGTCTCGATTCCTAACAGCATTCCGATCTCCATAAATAGACCAAGGAATTGGTACCGTCTCAATTAACGGATATACTACTATAGACGACATATAAAAGCATGTTGGAGACTTGGAGGCCAGAGTAATTAGGATAATAAAATCTACTACTACTGTCCATTCTCTACCCCTCGAATGATAATTGCTCCGATTGCAACCCGCGTGAAATGGAACCACCCGCTGTGCCAGGATATGCATGGCTACGATTTTGCTGCGCGGAAAGGAATATAGAAACTGAAATGCAGAAATTACCTCCTATAGTTTTCTCTGCCGCTTGGTTAATTAGGCCAGCTCGGTTTCCGGACGAGAGGATTTATTTCCAAACAAATAGGATCCAGTAATTGCGCCCCCCTCGTACTGATTTCTTTCTTACCCTCATCGCGGTTAGTCTGTTGAAACCCATCGAGTTACCCTTTACATGCATTTTGGACTATTGGCTACACAATGGATTTATTATGTCCATCACTGCATCTGCTCAACTTGAATACCAACTTCACCACTATAGTATCCACTTCGTTAGTTGGAACGGAGTATCTAGTACTTGAAATGTGTCTACATTCAACATGAATATCAAACTCCTCAACTCAGACCTCGTAAAAACACACACTGCAACACCAAAAAAAAAAGAGGAATTGCTAACCTGTAACTAGGGCTGCAAACGAGTCTAGTTCGAGCGAGTTATACTCAGCTCAGCTCATTCTAAACTTCGAGCGAGCTCAGAGCAAGTCGATTTAATGGTCGAGTTGTAATATTGGCTCATGCTTGGCTTATAACAGTCTCGAGTCGATCTCGAGCAAGTTTCGAGCTTAGCAAGGTAATAGAAAATTTCTACATTCCAAACCAAATAATTCATATAAAAAAGCAAATAGTTCATATTGTCTATATTCCAAGCCTAGGAGTCGTATGTTAGCCTATTCATAGGGACATACCACGTACAATTAATGCCAAAAATTGCCCCCTTTAATTAACCTTCCAGATTTGGTAGTGCTAAGAAGGAAAGAACAATCCCATTCACAACATATAATATAGCAAATGATCCTATTTTATTTTAATATTTATATATATCAGAATTATTAAAAAATAATTATATTATTTTGAGCTATCGAGCTAAAATCGAGCAGGCTAGTGTTGCTCGAGATTAGCTCATTTTCCTGTCGAGCTGTAGAAGGGCTTATACTCAGCTCATTTCTTTTCGAGTCGGGCTAAAAAGCGAGTCCTCGATCCACTCACGAGTGTCAAGTTTTCTTGCAGCCCTACCTGTAACAGAAAAGAAGAAGCCTAATAGAATAGAAATAGATCCAAAGATTTCGAATTTTACAAGTTGCCCGATTGTTTAGTTCCAACACTGATACACAAATCTCTCTAGCAATCACACCCTACTCCAAAGCTAAACCTGACAGATAGAAAGCCAATGAATACAACATTCCTACAACCAGCTTTAATAACAACCTCTTTCAATTGTCACGTCAACAAGCTGTTTTGTGGCATGAAAATAAGCTCGAAACCCCACAACATCAAACAGGGAACCTGAAAACATATCTAGACATGTACATTAAAAATACACAAAGCACCAAACAAACAAGGCAAAAGGAGGTGACATGCATGATTTACCAAAGTACGTACATCTCAGTTCTGGCTCAACGTAATTAGACAAATGTGAACACCACCACCATATATAGACCTCAATGCAACCAGGTAAACGAAACAACCTTTTAAACAATATAAACAGTTTCAGTCTCAAACATTCAGCAACACTTGGTCTAGCAAGTAGTAAAAGTAATCATGCAAATATTGATCAAATCAACTGCGCCTCTGTACCCTGTCTGAATCAATCAGCACCAAGAAGGAGGGAGCACGTTCCTCTAGCTTTGGGTGCTTCTCAAGTTCTTTCATGATATCACTAGTGCTTCGGTGCTGCAACTAGCACAGCCCTGGAATGAACAGCATCCATTGCTCTGAAAAATGGGTAAAAAGGTTACACTATCAGAGAGGTAAAATCAATAATGATTACACAATCAGAAGGTCAAGGCACAACACTTGTGCCTCAAATTCTGGGCCGATACTAGCTAGAAAGACAAACAAATAATTCAGATACAAAAAACTAGAAGGGAAATCCTATCACAGAACGAGGAGAGAGCAACTTGGGAGAAAGTGCTCGTCTCAAAACTGCCAGGGGAGATGAGGATAATACTTCAGGTTGTAGAACATGAGAAAGTGCAGATGCAACACAAAGTTGTGATGATCATGGCATGGCGTACAAATATATGAACAAACTGTTGAATTAATCAGCTACCCACTCAACTATACAACTCCAAATTTGGAGTACACTGAGCACTGGTACAGCTCCATATTCGGAGTACACTGAGCACTAGTACAGCTCAATTTCGGAGTACACACATCATATTCATTAAGTGATAATTATGAGTATCCATGACTTGGGAGTACACACATCATATACTCGCATGTGATGGCTGGAAGGTGTTCCGGTAAAACGGTGGCAACACTTTGTAAAACAAAACAAATCCAACATATTGCTGTTGTGTAATTAGCACCAGATCATCTCCAACTCATTGTTAAGGATGTTCATTCAGTACTTATAGAAACAAAAATTAACTCAGTCTCAAAGAAGAGCGGTACATATGCATACAGACCTCATTACTCATGAGATCCCTAGACTTTCGACTAAAGGAGTAATTCACAGCGATAAAAAACAACTGTCGCCCATAATTATCTTCCACTGATGAAGAACTGCAGGCAAATAAATATACACCCTTACCAGGTTTAAGAAAAACACCACATGAACACCTACACATGCTAGACTCAGATACATCTACCAATATCAATGACCAGGCCTGAATGTCAATTTCTTAGCAACAAAACTTAGAATCGGGGTAGACAAATGACCACCATCACCATAATTCAAAACATAGTTCATTAAATCGATAGCCCGAGCACAGTAAAGCAACGGAAATAACCAAAGCATACGCAAAGCGAGCCGTTTTAGGCCTTCCTCTCATGCATGTCAGGAGCATAAATTTGTGCTAACCATGCATCCAACAATCTAGTATCCTAAGATAACACTACATGCAGAATTCATTAATATATTTAGCATGGAGGGAATAGTAAAAGGACCTTACGTCCTGCTGTAGCACCAGATGACCGCATCTCCTTGCCCATGCAGTCGACCAGCAGTAGAATCTCCTCCTCCCTGTCTGCACGGTCCCAGGCACGGGCAAGAGCTCCTCCCCGTGTGAGTCCAGACGGCAAACTGTAGCTCCGGACGATATCCTCTCCTTGCCGTGCAGGCGACCACTAGCAGGAGGTACTGCTTGTTATCTACAATGGCGGGAGCATTAGGAAGATGAAAACATTCATGTAGAATTGGAAAAAAAATCCTACAGACCATTGAGACTCGCCATACAAATAAATCACTACGCGTGAGGCCACTGCCGGAGGTCGCGGTGGGCCTTGAGCTTGCATGGCCTGGCCGCGTCGAACCCGGTCGGCCTACAGATCTTGCAATTACATATTACTCCCTCCGTTCAACAATAGATGACTTCCACATATCTATATATGGATGTATCTAGACATATTTTATGTCTAAATACATCCATATATAGATATGTTGAAGTCATCTATTGTTGAACGGAGGGAGTATTAGATACCGAGTGGAAGAAAATAGCGACCGGCAAGAAGTAATCTCAAATCTGAATTCTTGTAAACCTACTCAACAGTAATATTCCCACGATCAAATCAACCAATGGAAAAGAAATGGTTAAATTAAGATGAAATGGATATTCGCCTTACGCAGTGCATACTCTTCTTGGAAATTAGCATAATAAACAGAAAAACATGTCGGCCTGAACCGCCAAAAACGGAACATACACACATTATGGTATATACAGGAAACGAAACTACCATTGGTCTCCGTGCAACAACGTTACATACAGGAAAGAACAAGCAGCTAAACATATTCAACAAGTAATTTTATTGAACATGTCAGCATAACCAAACTCCTTCTAGTTGTTGCACACTACCAAGTAATTTAGTATGTGTTGTTGCCATCTCGTCTCAGTTTGTTATTCCCTCCGTTCCAAATTAGATGACTCCCACTTAGATGTATCTAGACATATTTTAGTACTAGATACATCTATTTGAGAGTCATCTAATATGGAACGGAGGGAGTAAATAACAACCACATATCACAATACACCTATAGACGATAGACTCAACCGGAGAAAGTCCATTACTTAATAGAACCTATGCATTATATCCATAACCAATAAAGCCAGTAGCTTCCCTGATAAAGCCAAAATAGTGCCATTCACCACAACATACAAGTTCCAGTGAGCAGAGCCACACAGCCCAAGCATACAAGTTAATCAAGATTTTCCTAACCCAATATAAGCAGATCGCTCCCTCAATGGACGGAGCATAGAATAACCACAGCTTGATGGATGTGGTATCACGATCATGCAGAGGGGTGACAAGGGGATGCATATCACCAAAGCCCATGGAGTCAAAGAAGGCCATTGCTGCCATCAACGGGAGCGAGGGTGCAGGTTAACTAGTCGAGGACTGCTGCCAATTTATGATCATTTTATGAGTTCTTATATACACTCGCATGTATATTGTTTTACATCATATCAAATAAACGGCAAGAGACTTTACAGTCCAACGCTACCAATCTTGTTGCTAAATCATGCATATCAACAACTAAAACAACTAGTATAGTCCCAGTTAATCAACATTGACAATTCGAGTTGTTGGTACAAACAAACATCCCTACATGATCTAGACCTACATATAATTCTAAGCATCACAAGAGTAGGCAATACTACATACATACATGCATTAGGGAGAGTAAGAAAAGCTAGCTAGCAGAACATGCTTAAGGATTCACACATTCAGCAAAGCAAACTCGCTAGAATCAGGTTTCAGCTAACCAAGGCATCATAGCTAACACAGGCAACATTCAAACATGCTGACATGCGCCAAAAACTCACCTAGCCCATGCAGAATAAGACGAAACCGCTACAGTGAACTCCACGCCATCGCACACAGAAAGCGAGGGCACAAGTAGTCGAAGCAGAGGGCTGACCAGGCCTACAACCGCGTGAGCCGTGTGATGCCGCAGCCAGCACAGCAGCATCACTGCCTGAGCCATAACAACTTGAAGCAACTGCAAGTTCAAACCAGCAAAACGAATTCTATTAAAAACTAGCTAAGATCATGATACCATCTAGGAATAAAATTGAGCTAATCCTAAATATCCACACTTGGCTCGACGAATCACAGTAGAGTGACAGAGACCTTGCAGGCACTAGAGCACCTCCCCACTTGGCGCTCTTGGATGTCTTCCGCCACCTGTTTCCCCTCCACTTGAGCTTCTCCAGCCTCAACACCATTGCTATGGTTGGCATGGGCATCACAGATGGCAGGAGCAGTAGCTTTCTTCATCTTAAGGAACGAAGGTAGATTGGTTGCATATAAACACAAGGATTTGCACAACTCAGGTGAGCAGACAAATAAGTTTCTTTCTTTACAGAAGAAAATACTAATGTCCAAGCATGGGAATCTATGGTAGCAGAGCATAGGAGAAAATAAGGAGGAGAAAATGACCTTTCACGTTGGTCAATGTTTCCCTACTGGTCGACAGGTCGAGCTCGTCGGGTAGCGAGGATGTCTTCCTCGTCAATGCTCCGGACAGCCGCGCGAGAGGCCCACGACGCTTCTTCTACTGGTTGCTGGTGGAGGCGCGGGATGTGGCATTGGCGATGGCCACCACCCAACTGGACCAGGGATACCCAGGAGCTACTTGCGGTCGCTGGGCGAGCCCAAGGGAGGAAGCGATGGCGGTGAGGGTGACCTGCATAACAAAAACAGAAGCCGATGAGATTTAGCCATGAGCTAAAAAGTCCTTTTAGTTTCAACTTATCAATCATCAAGGGGACACATTGCATACTAATGAGGCCATTGCTAGAATATTATAGGTTGCATATGAGAAAGTCAAGCAAACTTCGAACATCATGATAATTTAGATCCCCATATAGTGAATGTTCTTACTAGGAAATAACTCTATATCATGCACTTAATACTTTCAAGATTCGATATAGCGGTATCTATAAAGGGTTAAAACATGGCAATGTCCTCCCGTTGTCCCTGCCTCCAGGCCGTCCCCGTCCCCCTGCTAGTGTCATTCCGCTTGAAAACAGAGAAAAATAATAATTTTTTGGTGCACTGTCCGACTAGCAAGTTCAAGGGGGGGATAATTCGAGCATTTACATCAGATTACTCTATAATTGACACTAGGAAGTGGCTTGACACGGTTGTATACCTTTAGACTTTCTAGCTTCTCTGGCCATAACAGTTACACCTGATGGCATGGCGGCGTTCCTCATGATGGAGGAAGTGCTTGTTTGCCTACTGCCAAGCAGCATGACTTCTGTGGCATGTTGGGCGCCATCAGATGGAGCGAGATTGTCATGGTGGCCGGCGGCAACGACAGGTCGGGAAAGACACCGGCAACAACAATTCTGGCTGAGACCACCTCCACCCGTTGTGACTAACAAAACACAAACAAAGGCAGATCATGTTTCCCCATGAGCTAAAAAGTTATTTTAGTTTTCAACTAATCGATCATCAAGGAGATATCGCAGAAAAAATATAACTAAATGAGGACACTGCCTTATTGTAGGCCACATACAAGAAAGTCAAACCTACTTCTAACATCAGAGTATCGATATCTAGTGCAACAACGCTGGGCAAGAAAATTACAAGCAACCAATCTAAACCCTTATATCGCGTTGGGCAGTTTTCAAGCATAAATAAAAAATCAATGTACACCATATTGACCATTTTTTGTTCCTTATTTTGGCAAGAACATATATGATGCACAACATAGAGCAGATGATGTACCATGTGCAGCACCGAAACATACATAAAAATGTGGTAAGCAACAGGGTTAGTGAGAGTGAGGTTACTCGGTCGCCCCGTACTCGATGGTGATGCCGGCGTGGCAGTACATCTTTGTTGCTGGAGGAACTGCTTGTTCGTCCACAGCCAAGGAGAAGGACAACGGTGGCTTGTGGGGCGAGGTCATCATGGTGGCCGACATCAACGACAGGTCAAGGAAGACGCCCAGCAGCGGTGGCAGGTAGCGGCTTTGATCCCTTGGCACAGCTCCTCCGCTCCACTATCTATGCTGCTGCTAGAAAGAGGTCCCCTATCACCACAACAAGCATGATGAAAATAAAACAAGTAGTTCCCAAACAAAATTCTAGGGAAACCAATTAACAGTTCTGGCATACAAGCAAAATAAAAGCTACTGAAGTGCACAATTTCTTGGTGCGCATTATTTTTGTGATGTGTTTACATAATAGAAGAGAAACGGGATGAGGTGGCTACTGTCCATAGTGCGCATTTTTGCGAGATGTGGCTGGAGGAGAGCCATATCGGGTCCCCTTCCTTCTTGTCCTGGCCCAGCCTGGCTCTCAAAGGCTAAAAATTAATTTATTATTATTACCAACAACAAGGATAGAACTATTGTAGCCTGGGATGGATCCAAACATGAGCATGAGCAAGCACAATGGAAGCATAAGTTTCAGCACTACCATTTGCATATGTACGTGTACGAACCAAATAACAATTAATCATAAAATCATGAAAGATAGGGCGCATCCATCCGTTTGCATGTATGCCAACACAAGTTTTAATTGACTGAGCTAGGTTCTCATCTTTTATAGTTTCTACACTGCTAACACACTCGTTCAAACTAGAAAGAAAGGGAAATTAGCAGAGATACATGGAGGAGAGGTCACAAAAAAAAGGTTGAGCACGTACATCTCATGTACATCCAGTGCCCATGCACACAAAAAGTTTTTATCTAGTGGAACAGTTTGGAGGAGAAGAGACCTTGCCGGCAGCAACTGGTTGAGGAGGTGGCCAGCAGTAGCTTGAGAACGTTGCTGACGACATGTGCAGCAGGTCGGAGATGTAGCTGGCAAAAACAGCTTCGGGTGGACGCCCACAATAGCAGCTCAGGCTGAAGACCACCAACAGGCCGTCCTTGCCCCTCCTAATTATGGAGGTCACAAAGCTCCTTATCTGCACTAGCAATAGCATGAGCAAGATCAAAGACTGCCATTAAGAAATAAGGTGGGCATACATAAAAACAGTAATTTGACTACTCATAACTCATAAGAACCTTATAATGCAAGAAATGCAATAAGTTCTGAGGAAATTAATAGAGGAGATATTACAGGATTCTTGAACAATGTGCAATCTTTACTACAGAAAATTCAATCGTGCCAGTAGTATAGAGAATGCTCATGAACAGAGTTTTTCCGGTTAGAGATGTAAGTCAAATATAAAAGGATTTCAATTGTTCTAAGAACTTGCTACTACTTCTAGAATGCACCCGGAAATATTCTCTAGTTCAGAAGCTAAACACGTTCTACCATGGATATGATAGGCATGTTCAACCATTCAGCCTTACTTGAATGTGTTCTTCCCCCAACTGCCACACTATAAAGGCTACTAGCGATTATTAACCTAAACATAAAGCATAAATGACCCATTCAACATTTCTGGATTTGAATGATTGCATGCCAATCTAATGCAGTGGAACAGTCTTTCTGTTCTTATCACATTCCTAGCTAGAACTAGATAAATAAAAACATCCAGCTAAAAACCAAACATGCAGTCTAATAAAATTCCTAACTACATAGTAGGGCTTTGATCATCACAAAAAAACAAACAAGCAAATTTTAATCATCTAACCACACAACTAGTCACAAAATAAAAAATTCTAATCTAATGCAGTGAACAGTCTTTCTATTCTTATCACATTCAGATTTACTTCAAGACATTCAGCCATAAATGTAAAAGGAAAACTATTTTCATTGTTGTGATTGTGTAGACACGATAAAAATGAGCACACTTTATATAACAACAGTAGTAACACACTACAACGATTACTTCAAAGAAAGATATAAGGTGTTGACATATGTTCTTGCCCTCAAATGGCCTTCAACTTAGTGATGTCATCTATCATCATAACAGGACTAAAAATCTAAAGAGGGTTTGCTTTTAGAGCAACATTCCCCAGATCCTAGGCAGAGTTACAGAAAAATCAGCAAAGTCTATCTAGCACACACACAATAAACCACAACAACAAACTTTAGTAGCATTTGTAGAAAAAATTGAAGTAATCTTCGAAAAAAATTAAAAACAAGTAATAATAGCACAAATCATGCTTTAGAGGATAGCAGTAAGATAACCAAAATTTAATAAAAATCCTACTTTAATTATGAAGCAGCAATTATAATACAAATCATGCTTTAGAGGTGGTATATCAGATAACCGAGATAAAATATGCTGCATATCCTTGTCCAAATACGAAAGCTTGGTAAAAAATTGGACTAGATAGGCCTGACTAAGAGCACACAGTACTGTGAGGCATTCTTTTTGTAGCAGACAATTGTCCTTGTGGGTGAGCAGACTGGGATCAATCAGCAACCAAATGTCGTGGCGGACGGAGGAGAGCAGCAGGTCATCCTCCTTGTCGCATCTTGCACCGGCTGCTACTCCTTCTCCCTAAAGACGCGGGACTTTTGTAGCAGCTCGGCGCTGCACAACAAGGTCCATGAAGGATATCATTATTTTTCAGTTGTGTTGCAACATTCAAGATAAATAAGGAGGCCGTAGAGCAAAGTTCCACTGAATAATCAGAATAAACACAGTTGCTAGCTAGTTGTTTTGCCTAGAAAAGATAATCGGAATCACCACGGTACCTAGCTAGTTGTTTACCTAGAAACAAAAGTCGGAATCACAATTGCTCTTGCACAACACAACATGGTAATCATCCATTAGCTAGGTCGCGATTATGGATAGTAAAGCCCAGATTTAGCAGCAGTTAATAGTTGATACACATGTTAGTAGAATTAACTAGTAAAATACATATAAGTCGTTTCCACATGTACTGTCATGGTTGGTTCTAGGCCAGGGTCATAACAAGATGAATTCAGTCTAGCAGGTCTTACCGGCGGCGTAGAGCACGTCGGTGGAGACGGCCAGGAAGACGCTTCTGTGGCGTATTGGGGGCATGGAGGAGGGAGGTCGCAGCGCGTCGGATCTCCCGGGGAGGAGGTCATCAATCTCCTCCCGTCTGCGTCTTCCCTCCGAGGCTGGCGTGCAGCAGCACCTCGTTGTTACAAATCAACAGCCAATCGTTGTTGCGGGCGGAGGAGAACGGTAGGCTTTCCTCCTAGTCGTATCTTGCGCTGGCTCCTCCTCCTTCTCCCCGAACACGCAGGGGCTATTCCAACAAGCTCCATGGACGTGGTACTATCATTATTCAGCTGACATTAAAGATAAATAAGCAGTCAGCAGAGCGTTACGGTGCGTAGTAATTGGAATCACCAGAGTTGCTAACTAGAACCTATAAATTAATCGGAATCACCTGTGTGCCTAGAAAGAAGAAATGATCGAAATCACAAATGCTAGCCATCCTCTTGCATAGCACAACAACAATACAGCAGTGCAGAAATTATCCACTAGGCCGATTGCGATTAGGGACAGTAATAAAAGTGCGATTAGGGACAGAGGCTACTAGGGGATATACACGTGCGTATGGTAAGAGCTGTAGCTAGTGAATATAGGTTGTTTGCTCGTGTACTAGTAAAATCATGGTTGGTTCTGCACGGCTCACATGAGAATCATCTGGCGACTGAATGAAAACCTACAAGATCGTACTGGTATTTTTGATATACAAGGCCGAGAGCATAACGCGATGGGGGTCTCACCGGTCGGAGGTGACGGCGCTGTGGCGGATTGGCGTCGTGGAGGAGAGAGGACGCGGGGCGGCGGATCTCCCGGGCACCGGCGCCGTCGATCTCCTCCTGCCCGCGTATCCCCTCCGTGGCTAGCATCCGGCCCGGCGCGCAGCAGCTCCGGCGACCGGTCCATGGCGATCTTGGACGCTGGCGGCGGAGGGGAGGCGAGGAGAGAGCTAGGGTTGGGAATGAGGACGGAGGGAGGTGGAGAGAAAAGGGGATCGAGGGAGCGAGACACGGAGGGGATCGCGGAAGGGAGAGCTGGGCCTGAGGCGTGCGTTTCGGACTGCTTCACCTCACATCGTTCATTGGGTGAGGGCACGTGGACGGTTGAGATGGCGATCTGCGCGGAGGTGGGTTCTTGCGGTGTGATTGGCTGGCTGGTCACGACGCCGCACGGATCGATTGAGTAGCGATTCGAAAAATTTCCAAGATCGATCGGCTGAGTCGGGAATTATGTTTGCATTAACATTCCGGACAACCACCAACCTCTACGATGGTACAGGTAAAAAAATACTATAATGTGGTACACGAGTTTCTGAGTCTGATCAATCAGCTGCGTTAAACCGAATCAAAAAACATATACTCTCATCACTTTATTTGATATGTATTCTCGTCCATGTCCTATCCTCGCCAAAAAGAAACCAAACATGTGACTTCATCAACAACCACTCTTTGATCAGCACCTGCCCGCTCGTTCTCGTACCTCTCCAGCCCTCTGTCGTCCTCGTCCAAGACCACCTCATCGCCGCGCTCACCGGCTCATTCCGCGACACGTCCGTTCACGCCTAGACGTCGCCGCGGGCCTCGTCACCATCCGCAGCGTCGCCTCCTTCGACGATCCACTGCGCCCTCGCTCACCCAAGCGCGCAAGGAGGCCGGCAAGAACAGGGGGGGCGCAGTTCATTGGGGGATTCTATCACCGGCGCGTCATCCTCAACTTCTCCAAGTAGACTGTACTCTCTTACATGCAATATGTACGTGCTTGCTTGAGTCTAGGTGTAAATGAGCTTGTTCCATATATATGATCCATCTTTGCATGCATGGATGCTACGTACGTGCTATAACATGGCAACTAGTACGCGTTATTTTTTCAACCACGCCTATCTTGACACCTCGTGTCCAAAGGTCCAGCACTTTTGAACGATTAGAGGGGTGACATTTGGGTACCAAACACAACTATATATGAGATTCAAAGTTCCACCAAGTGTGCATATACGGAGGATGAAGAAAGGTACTTCTAACGAGCATTGTTAAGTCTACGCGCGTACCACCGTAACGAATATATAGAATCCTAAAAAATTATACACCTCACATACGGTATGTATGAATCAACTTATGTGGCGTTTATCCACGGAATTTTTCGTTGCTGCGACACCCAAAGTGTAGTCCGTCGAACCCGCGACATCAAAAGCGGCCATGAAAATGGTTAGTTCTAGACGACAGGAAAATGGTTTTTCAAATGGATACCTAATTCATAACCAGGATGGTATTTTTAATATACACTAGGCCGAGACATAAGATGGGTTTGGTCTATAGGGGTCACACCAATCGGATGATACGGACGGGGAGTCGGAGCTATGAAGGATTGTCTCGTGGAGGGGGAGGATCGGACGCGGGGGAGTCGGAGCTACCATCTAGTCATACTTGGAAGGACAGCCACCGGCGTGGATCCGGATGGCCTGAAGATCCACGACACCGATCGAAAATGCAACACCACACTTAATTGGATCTCCCCGATGTATCTTGAGCGTCCATCCTATTGGAGATTCGTGCTAGCAGTGTTGACCAACCCCTCCTATGTGAACGCAACCTGCAACTTTGGCTGGCACATGTGCGTAATTTTATCCGTTTAACCTTGTTGAATCATGCGCATAATCAATGGGTAGTTTTGGCAATTCGTTCTGCCATCTGGGGGCCACGCGTCATGCCTTCCTTCTAGATATCAATTTCAACACAGTAGGCAGCCCATGTCATTCTTGAATTAAAGGACCATTTTATAGTTTCCACACGTATTTTTAGATTATTTATGAACATATGTTTTCAGATTATGTACTAGCAAGGACTTCTCCGATTATGTACAAGGTTTTTCAGTTTATGTGCCAACACGAATTTTTCACGTTATCTAACAAGTTTTTATGCATTACCAATTTGTTTTACATATTTCTACTAAAAAGAAAAACTGCAATAACAAAATTTACAATATTTTTGCTAAAGAAAAAAAAAAATTCATGCATTAGAAAATTTACAATAATTTGGCTAAATGCACCAACAAGAATATGATGCATTACGAACAATTCTGGTTCAAATGAAAATGATGCACCGAAATAAAAAATGTTGGATCAATGAACTAACAATAATTCCGAATAAAAAGATAATTTAGCAATATCAGGAGAGAATCTAGATATATGCATTCACAAAAAAAAACTGCTTATGTACTAGCAATTTGACTGCATATTTATGTAGTAACAAGGATTTCAGTTTTATACTTTAACAATCAATTTTCGGATGCATTCATTAACATAAAAGTTCAATCAATGCATCAAGAAGGAATTCATGAATTGAGAGGGAATTTTGTATCATTCAATAAAAATGAAAATTATGCAGTAACATAAATTAATGAATCAACAAGATATTTTTGGATCATAACATAAAAATTAATTTATTCACAGGAAAGTGCATTAACAATACATCATTTGAGATTGCTTAAGAACAACTTCAAAAGCTTGAACCATTTTGGATGGTCAAGGATATGGATCAAGGATCCCCACAAATAAAAGCTCAGATTTGTTAAATAAAAACTAAATAAAAGCTCGGATCTTGAACGAATTCGGGTGAACAAAAGAACAACAACAAATTCTGATCTAGAGCCGGATAGATCTTGACAGAGCACATCCTCGTCAAGAGAATAACAAAAAAGGTAGGATGAACAAGAAAATGGTAGGATAAACCTTGATGAGCTCAGATATGTCCTCCACACTAGGATTCAGGCCCTCCACGACCAAATCCGGAGGTACAGGGCCGGATATTGTCCTCCCGACGGCATAACTTGTTTCTCCAACCAGTGGCTTCGTCGGATCCATCGGCCGCAGCCGCCTCCTTCCTCGCTGACACATACCTCTTTGTGGCGGTTAGGAGGGGAGGTGGTCGGAGGCGAGGTTGGGGCACCAAGTTCCGGCCGGAGAAGGGGTCATTGGCGAGGAAGGAGGTGGAGGTGGCGCTATGGACATGGAAAGTTAGTACGAGCGTGGAGGAGAGAAAATGAGTAAATGGGTGTTTTGGGCACAATTAATATATGGGTCTAGCCAGGTGTAATTGGCACGAGGTGCTTTGCTAGAGATTACGACCATCAGGAAAGTCAAATCCCTTCGTTCCGTTGCCTAGGCGAGCCGGCTCGTATCTCCTCTACCATGGACAGACTGGATAGGTCATGGACCTCCAGGTAAGTGTGGAAAATCCGCAGTTGACGTCCCCACGAGGTACTCGCCGGGCTGAGAGAGGCATGAGGGCGTGAGAATGATAGCATGCCCCACCGCCGCCATCCTAGGGAGGGCATTTTTTTTTTGGCCTCCCTTCCGACGATGGCGAGCAGAAGAGTGAAAGGGGAGGGGCGCGCTTGTGGGGTGGCGCCTAGGGTTCCCCGTGCCGCCTCAAGGAGAGACGGTAGGGGGGCGAGACCTAAATTCCCGGAGCTTTCCATGCATGCATACGTAAAGGATCTATTAAGCAAATGCACTAGCTAATCAAGGCCGGTGACTTCCTCCATTTATTTTTACGATGCCATGCACAAGTGTTGTGACGTGTGTGCGCCTAAAACGTAAGGTGATTAACATATAAGACCACATACGTAAGTTAACACAAGCCCACTTAGTGCAAACAACCCACTTAGTGCAAACCTAAAAAAGGACCCGCGTCTCGCGTCGCCCCACCCCCTCCACCCCGCACCACCACCACCACCACGGCGTGGGCAACGGAAACTCCTGGCCCTAGTGCCGCTGCCCATCCCTCCCCTCCTCATCGGCAGTGGAGTGGGCCGCCGGGTCAGGCCCACGTGGGGCAGGCGACGGCGGGACCTTCTTCTTCCTCTCTCACTGTAGCTAGGGCCCGGGCCTTGGCGGGCAAGATAGGCGGTGCCCTCGGCGAGTGGTGCGTCGATGCGACCCTATGGCGGCATGGTGGGAAGCTCGACGAGGATCTCCGACGGACGAGATGATATTCTAGGAGGCGGTTTGGCAGCTCTCATGTTGGCGGGGCCGAGTCATACCAAATCTGGGCCTGCAGCAGGCCAGGCTGGCCTATGGGGGCTAGGAACGGGTCATGACGAGGGGCCCTCCCCTGGAGTAGTGGGTGTTGGTGTTGGCGATGGTGAGCTAGTAAGGTGGGGCCGATGGATACGGCACTGGCGACGACGGCTTTCTTGTTGCAGCGTGGCGGCCGGGACTTCATGGAACCAATTTAGTGCTCGGTCACGCTAGAGGGCCTGGTGTGTTCCTGTTACCTCGTCCGGTCTACCCCTGCCTACGATGGTGAAGGATGGTCTCCTTTGGATGGTCGTGCTGTTGCCACCATCCAGTCTCATCCGTTCCTACCCTCTCCGCCTCGCTAGCTATACGAGCACGAGTCCTCATATACTAGGGCGGTGGCCTCAGAAGGTGAACTTCACGAGCGTCTTGACGGCAGGCGGCGTTGCGGTGGTAATGGACCACCTCTTTGGACCAGGTGGGTGGCAAGGAGTGGTATTTGGGATCTCCTGATGTTGGCGGCAAAGCCTTGGTCAGCGCCCATATTGTGTGTGAGAATCTTAACTCGGGGATTGTTAGTGATCTGAGGTACCATGTGTTAGGAGTTTTTTTTCGAGTGAAATCTCAACTCTCCTTGCGCCAACGACGACGGTGATTCTTGAGGATGTCGTCTCCCTCTTGAGGGCGTCATTATGGCTACCCTCTCCACATTAGGACTCGGGTGAAAGCCCCAGACCTCGTGGTCTCGATGACGGTGACACTTGAGTGCGTCGTTACCTCCTTGTGGGCTTGGTCATAGAGCTTTGGTTTCCTTAATCTCGACGGCGTCTTCGGTGGCAAACTCGATGCTTTTTTATTTTTCTTGTTTATCTTTGATCTGCTTGTAAGAGGTTTCCCTCGTTACTATGCACCCGCTCGACCGTCGAGCTTTACTTATAAAGCGGAGTGAAAACCTGTTTCAGCGTAAACTTAGCATAACGTCGAGGGAGACTTGGAGTTAGTTCAGCGTAGTTTTATTTTAATTTTGTTTTCCATTCCTATTTTTTTCTTATGGTGCTATGTATATACTAGTCAAGCATATAAAATTACAGGGAACTTATTTTCCTAAGCATAAAATATTAAAAGAAATCAGCCTTACAATATTTAATGAGATTGAATAATCGTCATAAGGAAAATACCGGGATAGGCTATCTGGGGACCGACCGTGGAGGATGCTCTGGACAGTTCTTTGACCACTACTCACCAAGGTATAACGTTTCCAAGAGATAAAATAGGCGTCTATGGCTCCAAACAAGCAGTCGTCGCCGCTTTTCGACACTAGCTAGCTCATCCAGTTATCTTCCCACCACGACCCACTAGTCACACTTCGTGCCACCCCAAGCTAGGGCACCACCGGACCATAGCCGCCCTAGCGATCCCGGTCAGACACAAAAGTCAAAATTCCATGTTGATGCTTGGTTAGTTAAGGACATAGGAGCTAATTTTTTGGCATGGGCCTGCTATTCTTCATGGGCTCGACCACACTAGAGCACAAATCCGGGATGCTAGGCCTAAATTTTTAGATGGACGATGCCAATGGTGGAACTCAACAATGTGGTTGAGACACAACTCACGAGATGAGTTGGCTTGGAGCTCTGTGTCAATGGTGAATATCGGGAGGGGGTAAGATGGTGTGCGAGATGGGACGCCACATCGATAATGGTCTATTATTTTTATGGCATGTTCCTTTGATAATCCTTACACTAGTACAAGTATACCTCTCTTCATGCATATTATTTCATGTCTATTATAATCATTAGTAGGTATATAAAGTGATATCATATGTGTTAAAAAATTATATTTCATGATAAGAATATACATAATGTTGAAAAATATAAAGTACATTATTGTTTTAGTGGATACTTAATTTTATCGATGAATTTTCACACCCCGAGTAATTGATTCTTCGGATCTATCAGACCTAGAAGATATAGCCCGTAGACTCCAAATTATGTTTTAAAAACCCATGAAAATACATAGAGGACGAGAAAAACAACAATTGTTTTGTGGCACCGTGAGATGCATGTAAAAGTGACATGTGGCTCACAAGTTTATGTGATTTTTTTTTACTAAATCAAACTGGAGTTGAATTTTTTTGTCGGTCATACGAGATGATTGAATTAGGTGACATTGGCAATTGTAGGAGATGACGAGCGTGGTTATATATCATGGTGAACATTTTCACCATCTATATGACCTCCTCGTTTGTCGATGAAGGCAGTATTTTCAAATATCGAGGTGAGGACGTGGAAGATGGAGGAGGAGCGCCGTCAAATTTAAACTTTATGCGGCGCCTTTCATTCTATGTTCATGCTAGTCAATCACATGACATAATAGTAATGAAGTATATTTACCTAATCATAAAATATCAAATATATTTTATAATATAGTATCGTGTATATAAAAAAAACTAAAATTTGGTAAAGGTAACTTATCCGGATAAAAGTCGACGATCGGCCATGGAGAAGGACCGGCATATTCGGTTACAACCACTGCTCTATGGTCCCATGCCCTGAGGAAGCATCAGATACCAGGAATGCTACCATCAGCCTTGCATGTGTGTCACCGTCCTAGACTCAAATGTCTTGTCCATGCTGTCGCCACCTCCTTCTAGTCTCGATGAGCGATGACCAGTTGTAAATCAACCCGACAATAGTTGTTAGCCTATCTGGATGAACTGAAGACTGAAGCTGACCGTGATCGTGATCAAGGGTAATGTTGCGCCTGATGTCACCGCCCGTCCCCTGAGGATCCACGATGACATTGTGCACTTCGAGAACTAGGTCTTCAAGGAGTGGCTTAAGAAGGGCTACGTCAACGCACACGACAACCATCACACCAACATTGTCGAGTCGGAAAATGAGGACAAGGCAAGTGGGAGGAGTCGAAGAAGAAACATAACCCTATACCCACGTCCTTGGCCGTGACAGACACATACTCCCTCCGTATCGAAATATAAAGATGTTTTAGCATTTCCTAGACATTAGTATCTAGACATGTTTTAGTGTAAGATGCATATGAATCTACACACTAAAAACATGTCTACATTATATCTACAAAAATGCTAAAACATCTTATAATTTGATACGGAGAGAGTATTATGCTAGATTTTATGTTTCGTTTGGTCCTGTAAAGGAGGCGGGGAGCTTGCTCTCTCAACTAAAATTAAGAGAGAAGACTCTAGCTTGAACCCAACCGATAGTTAGATTCTTTCATGTCACATGTATTAGTTCCCAACTAAGTTATTTTGGGCCCTATATGTGTTATCACCATTGTCACCAGGCACAACTGCATCCCACCCATGGATGCGCCGGCTGCCGAGATCTGCACGAACGCGCCGAGCCTGCACCTACACACCGAAGCTCACCCGAGTCGGACGAAAATAGATCCCGCCGCCACCGTCTACCGCAAGGGCGGTAGGGTTTGCCACCCATGTGGCGTCGAGCTGAGTATATAGACTTACCAATTACAGGCTAACTTTTGTGCCTTGCAGTCATTAATTAGGCTTCTCTGCATTTAAAACTATTAGAATCTTGATTTAGAAAAGTGGGGAGAATCAAGGGTCTCCAAACACCGGCTGAAAATCCTCAATTGAAGGCGCACGTGACGGTGAATCCAATGCGCCAAAGACTTTCAAGAGCTACAGGGTAACCCCACGGCAGTGGTGAACCCAATGCTGAAAAAGCGCATAAATATGTTTATTATTTGATGATTATATTAAGGTGTCCTCGTTATAGTTTGGGACCAGAATCCCAAAATCTCAGGACCTACCCTGACTCAACTCTATGCATTTTTTGCCTTGTGCCTTCTTCTTCAAATGATGAGTTTTTTTTTTTTTTGCAAGGTAATACACTCTCATTATAAAATAAAATCCGGTTACAAGACACGTAAACACCGACATTACATTACTGAAAGGATAATATAATCCTATGCAAAGGCCAACGCATGTCTATCTCCTTCGGCACCACCGAAGTGACCACCATGAGAGAAGACAAATCACCTCTTCACCCGAGCTCGATGCGGCTCCATCGCTGATCTGTAGCTTTACGGACCTCAAAATAGTTTGCAGCAAAACCAGTTGTTGAACGAATCAGACCGGGGCAACGTGCCCCGGACACGCCATCGAACTTCAGAACTGACCCCCCCGCACGACTACAATGTCGAAGGAAGAAACCAGAACTGCCAGCCTCCATCCACAAACCCAGCACAAGATGCACCATCTTCCAGCTATTAACTGCGCAGGCAGCGGTCTGCGCGTACTCCCGGATGACAAATCTTCTGTGCTCCACCATGACGTCGGAGACAACCAGGGGCGGACCCAGAGCGAAAATCACCCGGTGTCACTCTTTAAGACACAAATATTTTTTACCAAGAATTACGGGTGTCACACGCTACAAGTAGCTAAAATATATCAAATAAATACATTTTTACCCGGTGTCCCGTGACACCTGGTACTATAACCTGGGTACGCCCCTGGAGACAACGCCGCAGCAACGGGGACAGAACAGAAGGAGAAACACACCTGATGGGATCGCCGCCACCGTCTCGCCGATACCATCCATGAACCCTAACGCCACCGATCTGAAAGATCGGCGAACACACGATGCCATCAACTCCGAAACGCCGCCATGAAGGACGTCGCCAGTGTGGGAGTGGAGTCGAGACAGATTTATTTGTCGAAGCGCCGCTCCCACCACCCCAACGACGCGCCACAACCTACAAAACCAAACCCTAACTACAGAACGGGGGAACGAGGTCCCCTCTCCCTCCTGCCGCCGGAGCAGCAGTCGGAAGGAGAGGGGACCAACGCCGTGGCCGGTGGAGATCGGGGGTAGAAGGTCCTCTCCCTAGTCGCCAAGCTCCTGGCGGCTGCTAGGTTATGAGTTGTTATAACACGTTACACGTACATAGCTGTGCTGGTACCTAGAGAGCTAGTGTATTTAGATAGGCTGCATGGAATGTACGTGGTACACTAGACATGCTACAAAAAGGCGCCGAAGAATTTAGCTGAGCGGGAAAATGAAATCTTGGAACAAGACCGCGACGGAAATTTTGGTTTTGGTTTTGGGCCGAGAGAAAATTTTAGGTCAAGTGTGAGCGCTGCCCGAGGAAAGGCCGAACCCATCTTTTCTGGCCCAAACCCACAGATCAAACTCGCCGCCGCCTCTCTATCGATCCCCTTTCTCTCTTCCGCAACAACGCCGCCAACCACCCAACCGCCGGTCGATTCCCGTTCCTCCGTATCTCGTCCTCCGGCGAGGGAGCGACCAAGGACAATGGCCGCCGGGCCTCCACGCTTGCTCCTGCACGTGGCCGGCGGGGAACACCAAGGCCGCCCGGAAGATGGAGGCCGCAGGAATGGCGGCGGAGATCCACAGCCGGTGCCCGCCTGCCAGACCCGCTGCCGCCGCCCTCCACCACTGCGACGGCCGAGCACCAGCAGCCGTTCGCAGGGTCGTACGCGCCGTCCTCACGCGGGCACCTGACCTGCCAGGGCTGCTGCCGTTGCCGCTGCCGCCGTCCACCACTCCGACCTGCTGCCAGGTCTCTCCCCTGCTCCTCCTTTCCCTCAAGTTTGCTTCTTTTTTTTTCCCTGTCGAGACAACGTACGCACCATGAATCTATGGATGGAAATCAATGGAAACTTGAATACCTGTTGGTCACCTAGCTAGTAGCCTATTATTCCACCAGTAAATTGGAACTCGACTGTTTTGCCGCTGGGAACTCATACTCTCTTAGAAAATTACTGGTGCATACATGCAGAAACATACCCAGGTATTCATGTATATTTACAGCAACTTCATGCCTCTGTAATGGAAAACTATAGCTCCACCTTTGTATCACGTGAACTGTAGGTCTATATTTACCTAGCTGTTAATCTCAACACGCATATGATAGTGTAGTTGCATCTACAAAATAAGTCTGGTCTAGGCAGAAGTAGATCTTATCTTTGCCAAAGGAATCCACGAGAAGAGATTAATGATCGCAGTGGGTCACCATTAGGGTACCCTCTACCATCTCTAGTTCAACAAAAAATGAACTAATTTTATGATGACATTTTAGAAAACTTAGTTCATTTTATTGAACTAGAGATGGTAGAGGGTACCCTAATGATACCCAAAGTGCCATCACTAGAAGAGATAATCATTGAGCTGATTTTTACCATCAAGTATGTTTGCTTTCATCTATTTTACCATCAAAGCTTTGCAATCCAAGCTCTGATTTCTTTTTTGCTCCAAGACAAGTGTGAGCTCCAACTTTGCTCTCTTTCCTTTAATTGATCACAGAATATCTTGGTGGCACTTGTACATGTACTGAATATGGAGGGTGCGACTGCCAACTATGCTAAAAAAAACTTGTATTTTTCAGGTTCAAATCACATGTGCGGATGGGCTCGAGGGCGTGAAAGGGCGGAGGAGCCGTGCTGCCGAATGTCAAAGCTTATCGGAGGAGGATGGGCTCAAGAGCGTGAAGCGGGGAGGAGCTGTCATCCACATGTGCCGTGCGATAGCTGCAAATCGACCGCAAGCTGTCTGTGAACAGCAGCACCACTCCTGCCCGAGGCCAGGTTATCACTGCCACCTTCCTCTGTTTCCTTCACTGCATGTCACCATGCATTATTGATTAAAATGCGTCGCTGCTGGGTTATGAATGAATTCAAGATGGCAAGCATCTTATCTGTCTTGCATAAAATTAATAAATATGTTTTGACACTTGTACTTCATCGTTAAATAGTTCGCCTTTACTGAAAAATTGTAAATCTGTCTGTGTGCTTGATCAGTGCATGTGCAGCAAGTGATGAAACTTGTATATTTCGCAGGAACTTCATGTCCCTTTCCTGTAAAACGATAGCTCCACCTATGTATCGCGTAAATTGCAGGTCTATATGTGCCTAGCTGATAAGTGATAACCTCAACACACATCCTAGTGTAGGTGCAGCTACAAAATATTTCTGTTCTAGGCATAAGTAGATGGTCGGATTGTCTTGCAAAACAATCCCAGGAGAAGAGATAGGTATTGAGATGATTTCTTTTACCATTCAATAAGTTTGGTTTGCTCTATTTTGCCAGCAAATTTTAGCAATCCTAGTTATGTTTTTTTTACTCCAAGACAAGTGCGAGCTCTAACTATGCTTACCTTTCCTCTAGTTGATCACATAATATTTTGGTAGCACTTGTACATGCCCTGAATATGGAGGGCCTGAGTTCCAACTATACTAATTTTTTTTTTCAGGTTCAAATCACATTGGAGGAGGATGGACTCGAGGGCATGAAGCAGGGAGGATCCATGCTACCGAACCTTATCCACAAGTGTTGTGTGGTGCCTATGTATCAACCACAATCTCTCCATCAAGAGCAGGGCCGCTCCTGCTAGTGGCTCTTCTCCCAGGCCAGGTTACCACCGTCACACCATCCTCTGTTTGATTGTTTCAGCCGTGTTGTTGTTGTGTTATAAATGAATTGAAGAGTGGCAAGCAATCTTGTCTGGATTGCAAATAAAATAAAATAATAACTGTATGCTTTCTCAGTGCCGTTGATTCGCTGCATGCATAGGGCTGCTGTTTTTGTCGTTAGATAGTTCGCTTTATTTAATTTTGTAAATATGTTGTCTGCATGGGAAGTGGACGTATAGAAAGTGCTGAAACTTTTATTTTTCAGAGAAATTTCATGCATCTTTCACGGAAAAGAAAAGCTCCATCAGTATCTTCACATGTCATGTACCTAGCTAATAACCTCTTTCGTCCTATGGGTCAAGTCATAGTCTGAAATGATTTGATAGTCTGCCACTGGGATATCTCCTGACATATGTGGATGCATCCATGCAGTGTCTTTTACCCTATGGATCAAGTTCCGACTCGATTTCGCTCGCAGGGAATGATTTCGTGGTTGGTTGTACCATCCTGACTATTGAGTTCCACAACGGCATGCTGCTGGTGTCTGTCGCCTACGACATGACAAGGATTGCCTTGAGCATCAGGATACACGGCGTCGAGGTAATCTCACTCTCCAACCCTGGTCGTTTGCTTTGTAACATGGTTCTGCACATGGTGCATCACGTTCTCGCTCAGTGTGATTAGTTGGTTAGTGAGTAATTCTTTTGTATACGCCTTGAGGTGGGTCATGTCCTTCGTGCCGCAGCGATTTGTGCGTGTTGTGGTTGCCATTGCTTCGGCCGTAGAATTTATTTAGGCCATCAACTTCTTTAGGAGTTGAGGATTCTGCCATCTTGTTAATGCTTCGGCCAACTTGCTCTATTTTATTATTCCTGACATTGGCTCCATGCTTATTATTTGCCTGATACCAACTTTAATTAGCTTTAATTTTAGCCATATTTGCCTACTAGTTATGCTAGAATTGTAAATCTGGTGTTTCTTGTTCACCTTATTTGCCTACAGTTCACCCTGTGCATGTTTCTGTTGATTGCCATGAAAATTTAAATAAGTTGAGGCCAATGGGAGTTAAAAGCAGAATCTTTCTTGTTCACCCTATTTCATTAATATTCAACTTTTACTATGACATGCAAAGTTGCTTCAGAAAACAACTGTGATATGGAAGACTTGCATCTTCTTGTCTGAATCTATATTCTCAGTAGTGGTAGTGAAGCCTGTGGTTTGTACTGCTGGGCAGTTACTTTCCTCGTAGCTAAACCGGCAGTTTCATGTATCCTTATTGTGTAGACTAGTGGCCGTCGGCGTTTCGGTCTGGCGTGATTTGTCCATTCTGGCTCTGGCGCTGCTGCTTGTCTGGCAATGGCATCTCGTGCCTCGCCCGTGTGGGAGGCTCGGCTGCCCCCAGCTTGTACTACCTCCTTGGCTGGTCACTGTGCGGCAACTGTGGTCGTGTTGATGTCTTGGCTTTGGCTACAATTCCCGCTGGTGAGCCTCCGATTTAACCACCCTTTGATCGCCTATGTGTCTCCGATTTAACCCTTGAATGACCTTGTGTGGAAGCTTATAGTCACCATGATATTTATTACAGGAGCATGGATGAGCATTGATGATTCTTTGTTTAACCGGATATGGGTTTTGTTTTGTTTTAATTGGTGCGCTAGGATGACAACAAGTCATGAGATTCGATGTCATGCCATGATTACGGACCTCAACTTGCTGTTTTATGGTTCTGAATGCTACTGGTTAGTTTGTGTGTTCATCTGGTCTTGTTTAGGTAGAATAGCTCGATTATTTTCGTTGTTCTAGCTCTTGTTGAGAATAGGGTAAGAAGAGATTTTGGCTGGTTATGGACATATTTTCCAGATTATTTGCTAGGTGTGTATAGCTTGACATGGTTATTAGAACCCTGCATGTGTATGCTCTGTGTGGAAGTGTCCCTGTCCGTGCATAAATCGTCAGCTTTGTGTTAATTATCTATATGTCCCAGTGAGTAGTTGAATTGTAAAGATGACTGCACATGTATATTTTATAATCGGAGCATGATCAATACAAGCGTGTGTTGCATCCCATTTCTAAATCCTGAAGGATTTTTTGTCCATCAATTTGGTGTGGAGCTTTTGTAATTAGACGAATGATGGGAATGGACCAGACGCTGCCGTGTTTGCTGGTTCCAGCACGTACCAGCATGAGAAAGGACGGCGTTGTTGGTAGATAGCCCTGTGTGGAATTGTCCCTCCGTTCACGAATAGATGACTTCCCATTTGTCTACGTATGGATGTATGTGGACACTAATGCAATGCTGTTTGTTTTGTTTCCCAAAAGTTTTGATTATATTGTTGCAAGGAAGTGGACAAGAAGATGCTTAGATATAGGTATCATCTTTAGATACATAATTGCTAAAGTTGAGGATGCAGGATGTAGCTTGCGTGTTCCCCTCACATGCTACTCTATGTAAATGTTGGTAACTGAATGTATGAAATCTTGTGCTGGTAAAAGAAGAACAGTTGAAGGCGGAGCCTTGTGGCTACTTGCTGCTGCTGGACGACGCTCACTCGCACACATGGAAGAGCTCGAAACGCTCTCGCACTAGTATCTGGATGCGCTTGAGCTGTTATTTCGTCGACAAACATGCATTCATATTCTAAACAAGTGAAAACAATGCGTGAAAATAAAAGGTCCATCTTGGAGTGATTCAAAGGTTTGTTAGTAGGAAGATGAGAAGATGATTTACCTCGTGGAAGACCAACATGATTATGAGAATTTTGCGCACACAAAAATTGAATAAAGGAGCGTGCTGCCGAGATTTATGCAGAAGTAGCAATTAAGAGGAACGTAATTTACGGACTGGTTTTAATTACATCCTAATTGCGGAGTACTCCCTCCGTTCCAAAATGTGTTTAGCTTGCTAAAAGGATTACATTTGGAACGGAGGGAGTAGTAGATAAAATTAAAATCTGGGCATCAAAACCAGATAATGGTCCTAGGATTTGGTAATTAAGGCTGGCGCGATCCTTGTTCTCGAGCGAGAGAAAGACCCGCTTGTCACGGAGCACGATGGATTAATTTGAGTGGCCGCGTACGGCGTTGCTTTGTTTCTTGGTTGTGAAAGAAATTGAAGTCGAGAGAAATCGTTCAAGCCTTGTGGATGAGCAGGTAATCCCTTAAATCTATGTCTTGTTGCTGCCCCACGACAAGCGTCTCTTAATTTCTTTGTTCCGTGTAAAAGAAAAGAAAATGGCTGTTGAGAGAAGGAAAGAAATAAGAGGCCCGCGGGGACACAGGGGAAAGAATAAAGGAGACCCATATATAATTAAAAAGTGGGATGAGCACATCGATCAACGTAGTACAGCCTACTTTGAAATCCACGCGTATCCTTGACTTGGGTCAGCCGATCCAAACGCAGCGAACGGGAAGCACCCGATCCAAATGCAGGAACGCTGTGTGCGTGCATGGAAGGCCATCCGCGAGGCGTGGTGTCTGTCTCTGATTCCATGGCGCGCGAGGGGAGAGGACAAAAAAAAAGTCGGAGGGCTGCTGCATCATTCGTTCGCGTCAGTTAGCCAGTATAGTTGGATACGCGTGCGTCCGTTTCGGGTTGAGCAAATCAAGTGGTCTCCTCATATCCGCGTGACTCTATAATATCCTCGCACTTGTTAACTCCTCACTTTTATGGTCGGCGAGGAAGACCTCGGTAGGCTGGAGTACCTCCAGGCCGTCCTCATGGAGGCCCTCCGTCTGCATCCTAGCGTGCCATCGGTGGCTAGGCAGGTGAGCTTTCCGATTCTTAATCCCAAACTAAACTATGACGCAAAGTAGTTATTTCACGGTCAACTATTCACAGCCGTCACATCATGATCCATGCGGTCATCTCGAATCTTCAAGTATGATCGTAACCAATCAAGCTCACGGACTAGATTTTGTTTTTGACAAGGTGATACCGGAGGACGTCGTTCTGGACGGTCGGCGTGTTTCGGCCGGGACGACGGCAGTTCCGCTGGACCGTCTGGCGCGGGACAAGACGGTGTGGGACGACCCGGATGAGTTTCGGCCGGAAAGGTTCCTAGCTGGCGGCGGGCGCGACGTCGTGAGCCTTGTGGCGGCTGCAGGAAGCGCCGGCGAGATCAGGATGATGCCGTTTGGCGCCGGCAGGAGGATGTGCCCCGGCATGGGGGTCGCGATGCTCCATCTGGGGTACTTTGTGGCGAACCTCGTGAGGGAGTTCGAGTGGACGGAGGCGGAAGGCGACATGGCCGTCGACCTCGAGCCACATGTCGGGTTCTTGAATGTCATGAAGAGGCCACTACGTGCCCACCTCGCGCCGCGGCGGAAGACTAAATGAGGTGGCCAGTCTTCTCGGGCTCGGGAGACATGGAGTCTCCGCTGAGCGCGGCTCCTAGCCTGATTTTACACCCCAGCGTCGCGTGCTAATTCGTGCGTTGTTACGGGGAATGCCATATGATATTGGCCATCTGTTTAATACTCCCTCCGTAAAACATTTCCTAAATTGCACATACCTAAACCTTTTAGCATAAGATACACATTAATCTGTACACTAAAACGTACTCCCTCCGTTCCTGAATGTAAGTCTTATAGTTTTTTTTGAGAAAAGTTCCAAAATATATGGTTTATTACGTTTTACGGATAATATTATCCATCCATAAACGAGTTTAATATGGATTTGACATATTGTGTTCAATTTGTGACCGGTAGGGACTCCCTCTGGCGATTTTTTGTAAGAGAAAATGAGTTTATCATATGCCAAATACCACGTCTTAATATTCGTGCAGAAAACTATAGCCCTTACATTCAGGAACGGAGGGAGTATCTTACATACATGTTGTTTAGAAAACACTAAAACATTTTGCTAGAAAACACTAAAACATCTTGCATTTTGACATGGAGAGAGTAGTATGGAAAACACCAATAATTTCTCCAGCCGGCGGGCGATGGCACGCTCCTCTCCTCCCCCAGCTTGTCCTCCCTCCCCGGTGGTCATCCCCATCGCCGCCGCTGGTTGAGGCCGACGGGCCCTTCCCAGGTGGCGGCGGCGGCGGTATATCTCTCCCCGCGCCAGACAGAATGGAGACGGGACTCCCTCCCATGGCGACAGTGCTGCTCAGGCGACGGTTGGCCGGCTCCAGCCGGGAGGTGGCGCGGCGATGGCGACATCCGCCGGACTGCGGGGCGGCGTGGTTTGGGGATGGAGGACAGTGGAGTTGCTGGTTGGGCGCCCTGCGGCCCAGATCTGGGTCTGCCGGGCCCCATCTGGGTCAAGGCAGGCCGACCTGGCTTACTGTGCGTGTTGCAGATGGCGGCGACGGGGAGAGTGCAGGGGCAGCGGCTGCCGCGGCCGGCCTATTGCAGCGCGGCGGCAAGCTTCACAGGGCCGTTTAGGGCCCGACCGGGCCCCTTTTAGGACTGGTGTGCCCCCGTGGGGCATTACAGGCTATGCGAGCCTGGCCGGATCTAATGGGGACTAGTGTGCTTTGCTGCCGTGTTTGGTCGGCTACCGCCTTTGGCGGTGGAGGTAGTTCCCTCCCGCGTGGCCGCGGTACTGCTGCCCCCCGTGACAAGCCTCTTCGTACCTCCGTCTTGTAGTCCTCGTGGCGTCAGCTTTGGAGAGACGACGTTGGCGGCTTTGTGACCGTGGTGGCGCATGTTGGTGGGCGGATGATCTGATGGTTCATGGCTCGTCCTTGCAGGGCTCCTGTGCTACTAGTCACCCGAGGATGTGGACAAGGTTATTTCGGGAGAAATCCTTGTGGGTCGTCTGACAACGACGTGGTGCCGCCTCCGGGTGGCATCCTTCCTTCCTGAAGGGCGTTGCGGCTACCCTTCGTCCGCTTCTCTTGTGTGCCGGGGAAAACCCTAGGACCAGTGTGCTGGTCCGGGCAACAGTGTGCTCTCCTTTTTGAAGGTGCTGCTTGGTAGGGCGCAACGGTTGCGGGTTACCGTCGTTTAGTCAATCTTCATATGTATCCTTGTTTTTCTTCTTTTCTTCTTTTGGGCGTGTGTTGGCTGCCAGTGGCGGAGTTGCTGTACAAGCGTTGGGTTCAAGTGAACCAAATAGATTTTCGAAATCCTTCACTAACTTACTGAAATATTACACCTAGACGATGTAGCTGAACCCAATGAATTGATCTTCAAGCTTCGCGACCGTTGGCTGCTGTCCCAGCTGGTATTCTGTATCGAATCTGTTGTACGGTGTGGTTGCTATATTAATATAGCAGGGCTACGACCTATTTCGTCCCGTTACGGCCTTCTCCGCACCTGTCGGCGAGGTAATCCACATTCCTTCCTTCCGAGAACATGGTGCTTTGGGGTTATCTTGGCAACCCATCGGCTTAGCCTCCATGGATCGACTAGGAAAAAGTAGTACTCACCGACTTACATGCACTAGTGGAAAACGGGGCTTTTGCTCGGTGGCGAGCACCCCTTTCGTCCCGGCTCAGCCACCACCCGGTGCAAAAGGCTGCAGAGGTGGAACCGGGGCAAGCAGGATGCGTGGTGGGGGGGTGTCTTTTGCCCCGGTTTGAGCCACCAACCAGGGCTACAGGCCCGCAACGAGCAGGGCGCGTCGTGGGTGGGTCTTTTGCCCCGGTTGGTGGCTCCAACCGGGGCAAAAGACCCCCCCACTATATAAACCCTGCCATGCCAACCCTCTCCACTCCTCATGCCACTCACTTTTTGGAGGACATATTTTAGTTATGTGGTGCGTGCTCACTTGTTTTTTCCTCCTATGCACAAGAGGTGTTCGATGAAATGCCAGAGAGCATAACGCCATCTCAGCTCGCAGAAAACAAACATGTTTTAAGTTGTCCGAGCCACACTTAATTAAATAAGCTTTCTCGTCCATCTTTCCTCCACGGTTGAGGTACCAACTTTAACCTTTCATCTGTCGATGTAAGATTGGTCATTTCTCTATTCACGATGTTATGTAACAGTTCTTAATTAATAATCATATAATGCAGATGAACCGACAATGGATGTACGCTCACCGACGCTCTGCCGCGTTCATGAAAGGCGTGGGTTATTTTCTCGAGGTGGCCCAGGCAAACAAGCGGAATAACTTTATGTGTTGTCCATGTGCTGTATGTCGGAATCAGAAGGAATAGTCTTCGCACAGAGTCATCCACTTCCACCTGTTTCAGTCCGGTTTCATGCTCGACTATAATTGTTGGACCAAGCACGGAGAAAGAGGGGTTATGATAAAAGACAACAAAGAAGAAGAGAATGATGACAACTATCATGATATGTTCGTTGAATACGGTGCCGGTACTGGAATGGAAGATAACGATGAAGTAGAAGCAGAAGACCGGGCACCATATGAGCCCATCGTTGATCTTGGCCAGGCAATTACGGATGCAAAGACAGAAAGCGATATTGAAAAGGTGAGGGTGAAGTTCGACCAGATGTTAAAGGATCACAAAACATTGTTGTATCCAAATTATGAAGATGGGCAGAAAAAGCTAGGCAGCACACTGGAATTGCTGCAATGGAAGGCCGAGAACGGTGTGACTGAAAGCGGATTTACAAAGTTGCTGCAAATAGTGAAGAAGCAGTTTACTAGAAACAATGAATTGCCCGACAGTACATACCAAGCAAAGAAGCTTGTATGCCCCCTAGGATTAGACGTGGAGAATATACATGCCTGCATCCTCTACCGCGGTGAGAAGTACGAGAATTTGGAACAATGCCCGGTATGCACTGCATTGCGGTATAAGACCAGGCCACACGACCCTGGCGATGTTGAGGATGAGCTCCCCAGGAAGAGGGTTCCTGCAAAGGTGATGTGGTATGCTCCTATAATACCACGGTTGAAACGTTTGTTCAGAAACTAAGATCATGCCAAACTTTTACGATGGCACATGGAAGATCGTAAGAAAGACGATATGTTGAGACGCCTCGCTGATGGGTCGCAGTGGAGTAAAATCGAGAGAAAGTTCCCACGCTTTGCAGGTGACGCAAGGAACTTATTGTTTGGTCTAAGTACATATGGCATTAATCCATTTAGTGAGTAGAGCTGCAGCCATAGCACCTAGCCTGTGACTCCATGTATCTATAACCTTCCTCCTTGGTTGTGCATGAAGAGGAAGTTCATTATGATGCCAGTGCTGATCCAAGACCCGAGGCAACAGGGCAACGACATTGATGTGTACCTAAGGCCATTAGTCCATTAACTTTTACAGTTGTGGCGTGAATAAGGTGTACCTGTGTGCGACGAGCACGAAAAAAAAAGAGTTTAACCTACGAGCGCTATTGTTCGTAACCATCAACGATTGGACTGCTCTTAGTAACATTTCTGGACATACAAACAAGGAATACAATGCATGGACACACTGTTTAGATGACACCAAAAGTGTATATCTGGATAAATGTAAGAAGGTTGTGTACCTCGGGTATCATCGTTTTCTTCCGCGCAAGCATCCCTTAAGAAAGGAAGGCAAGCATTTCAATGGTGAGGCAGATACCTGGGAGACGCCTATCCTCCGACCTGGTGATGATGTATTTGATATGGTGAAAGATTTGAAAGTAATATTTGGAAACGGTCCTGGCAGACAAACTGTTTTGAATGACGCTGACGGACATGCACCCATGTGGAAGAAGAAATCTATATTTTAGGATCTACCCTTTTGGAAAATCCTAGATGTCCGCTATGCGATCGACGTGATGCACCTGGCGAAGAATCTCTGCATGAATCTGCTACGCTTCTTTGACTTGTATGGGAAGTCAAAAGATACATCTGAAGCACAGCAGGACCAGCAACACACGAAAGGACGAGACGACAAGAATCCTGAGCGGTTTCAAGGTGGTCCTGCCAGCTACGCTCTTACCAAGGAAGAGAACGAAATCTTTTTTGAAGCACTAACTAGTATCAAGGCCCCGTCTAGCTTCTCGTCGAATATAAAGGGAATAATAAATGTGGCGGAGAAAAAATTCCAAAACCGAAAGTCTCATGACTGCCACGTACTGATGACGCAATTGCTTCCGATTGCGTCGAGGGGGATTCTACCAGAAAATGTTCGACGACCCATTGTGAAGCTATGAACATTCCTCATTGCAATTTCTCAGAAGGTAATCAATCCAGGAAGTCTATCAGCGTTACAGACAGATGTGGTCCAATGTCTTGTCAGCTTCGAGTTGGTGTACCCACCATCCTTCTTCAATATTATGACACACCTCCTAGTTCACCTAGTCAAAGAGATTACCATTCTTGGTCCTATGTTTCTACACAATATGTTCCCCTTTGAGAGGTTCATGGGAGTCTTAAATAAATATGTTCACAACCGTGCTAGTCCAGAAGGAAGCATCTCCAAGGGTCATGGAACAGAGGAGATCATTGAGTTTTGTGTTGACTTTCTTCCAGACCTTAAGTCGATTGGTGTTCCTGAATCAAGGCATGAGGGAAGAATGAGTAGAAAATGCACACTAGGAAGGAAAGCAAAGATATTTATGGACGACCATTCTTTCACTAAAGCACACTACATAGTTCTACAGATGTCCACCTTGGTGGCTCCTTATATCGAGGAACACAAGAATATTATACGGTCCAAAAAACCCGGGCTGTCTGAATCCTTGATTAATGATGAACACATTGATAGTTTCAGCGCCTGGTTGCAGACAGAACTCATGAATAACAACATTGTTAGAGATCAGCTCTACTTGTTGGCCAGGTCACCATCTTCAACTGTACTGACTTTCCAAGGGTACAAGATAAATGGGAATACATTTTACACAGTCGGACAAGATAAAAAGAGCACCAACCAAAATAGTGGTGTCCGTTTTGATGCAACGGGATACAATGGAAAAAAGGAGACATATTATGGTTACATAAAGGAGATATGGGAACTTGACTATGGACCTAATTTTAAGGTCTCTCTGTTTCGGTGCCAATGGGTCAAGATGACATGAGTAAAGGTAGACCAGCAGTACGGAATGACAACAGTTGATCTCAACAATCTTGGGTAAAGAAACAAACCATTTGTCCTAGCCAAAGATGTGGCTCAAATTTTCTATGTGAAGGACATGTCTACCCAACCGAGGAAAAGAAAAGATAAGAATTCTAGTACATTATGCGGTAAGCCGAAGCGCCACATAGTTCTTTTAGGGAAAAGAAACATCGTGGGAGTGGAGGACAAGACACACATGTCAGGAAATTATAATAACTTTGAAAAAATTACACCCTTCAGAGTGAAAACTGACCCAAGCATCGCGTTAAATAATGAAGATGCTCCATGGCTACGACAGAAAAGTAAACAATGGCGGCACTAGTTGGTGATAACGTATTAAACCTTCATGGTTCATGTAATATTGCTAGACTACTGTGTAATAATGTATCAAACCTTCATGGTTCATGTATTTGGATTAGTCCATCTCTGTTTTCCACATGTTTTGTATCAAGTGCACTGTCGGGGTATGCAGGGGAATCTGAATGCTTTGTATACGGTTGATGAACTGGAGGATTTATAGATATATAGAACAAAACACACGGTTTCTCCTTCATATAGCTCAACCGTGGTTCCTGATCAAGTGCCCGCATATCAAATGCACCGTCGGGCGTATGAAGGGGAATCTGAATGCTTTGTATACGGTGGATGAACTAGAGGATTTGTAGATATACAGAACAAAACAATTGGTATCTCCGTCATACAGCCCAACCGCGGCTCGTGAGTCCATATATGTATATCAAATGCACGGTTGGACGTATGACGGCGAATCCGAATGATTTGTATTCGGTCGAAAAACTGAAAGATGTATGCAGGAAATCCGAGAGGTGGACTATATATAGGGGCATGTGGCTCACAAAGTTCTCAATCTTGTGAGTCGTTGGATCAGGGGTGTGTTTCTTTCTAGCTCTTGTGAGCCGTTGGATCAGTGGTTCTCGAGCGTCTGAATCCCACCAATCAGGAAGAATTACACGGATCGTGTGTTTCTTTCTAGCTCTTGTGAGTCGTTCGATCAGGGGTGTGTTTCTTTCTAGCTCTTGTGAGCCGTTGGATCAGTGGTTCTCGAGCGTCTCAATCCCACCAATCAGGAAAAATCACACGGATTATGTGTTTGTTTCTAGATCTTGTGAGTCGTTCGATCAGGGGTGTGTTTCTTTTTAGCTCTTGTGACTCGTTACAGCTGGGGCACTTGCGCTCCATGTTGATGCAGCAGTTGGCACAAGCCGCATGCCCATTCTTGCACTGATCCATCGTCAATCAAGGCACTATGGTTAGTAGAGAAAATCGTGATAGTACCTACTACAACTGCAGAAAATCATGGTAAAATGGTGAAAGTTTTAGATGCTTACCGAGTAAACTTGCGACTCGAACGGGGCATAACAGATGTAGCATTCCAGATTAGCCATATCATGTGTGAAAACATTGCAGATCTCTTTGTCTTCTTCTTCCTGCTGTGGCTCGCACTTGGATGGCGTTTTCTTAGCTGTTCACTAGTAGAGACAAGGACACTATGCACCGGCCAGCCAACCGGGTTTGAAATGTTCATGCAATTTTAAACACTTTTCATACTGAAAGTTTCTCCAAATTCAAAACCATTCATAAACTAGTTTTTTTTAAATGTTCGAAAATTCAAAAATTGTTACTAGTTTAAATAGTTTGAATAATTATTTTTTAAACAGAAAATGTATTTGAATTGTTTATGTAATTTTAAACACTTTTCATATTGAGAGTTTCTCCAAATTCAAAACCATTCATAAACTAGGTTTTTTAAAATGTTTGAAAATTCAAAAATTGTTACTAGTTCAAATAGTTAGAATAATTATTTTTAAAACAGAAAATGTATTTGAAATGTTTATGCAATTTTAAACACTTTTCATATTGAAAGTTTCTCCAAATTCAAAACCATTCATAAACTAGGTTTTTTAAAATGTTTAAAAATTCAAAAATTGTTACTTATTTAAATAGTTAGAATAATTATTTAATAAAAGAAAATGTATTTGAGATGCTTACGCAATTTTAAACACTTTTTATATTGAAAGTTTCTCCAAATTCAAAACTATTTGAAAAAGTATTTGAAACGTGGCAGTGAAAAAAAAAATGGCGGCAGGAAAAAAATATATGAAATTTTGGGTCTTTTACCCTGGTTGGTGCCACCAACCGGGGCAAAAGGCCTCCACCTATATAACCCTGGGCGGTTGCTCCGCCCGGGGCAATCTCGCAGAATTCGCTAAGTTCCCGGCGCCGAAATCCAGAACGACGCCGTGAGGTTGCCCGATTTCGCCGCCGGGATCCTCCCTCGCCCTCCATATCCCTCCGCCCTCCATCTCCCTCTGCCATCCGTAACAGCGAGCCTGGACGCGGGAGAAATTCCTCACGTTTTTCTTCGGCAGGTTGAGATGGACCTTCTTCCGCGCGACCCGGTGCTGCCCTTTCCGCTAGCCATGACGATGTCTTCAGCGAGATCCCGGCCTCGATCTCCTCGCCTCTACCCTGCTCCGTGTTTGGTCGGTCTCCGACAGCAAAGGCGGCCGCGCATCTCGGTGTTCCCCACCGGACCGCGGGCCGGCCGCGCATATCCTCGCCTCGAGCGGCCACGGGCCAGCGGCGCCTCTCTTCGACGATTGTCGATTCGATCTTCTCCAGTGTGGGCAAACAACTGCGGTAACTTCCACCATGTGGCTGGCCTCCTACTCCGTGAGTCTTAGGAAAGAGAAGCCGAACGTGGTGATTCCACCAAATTGGTGGAACGAGCAAATTCCGGATCTTAAATGAACATGCCTTCTGAGAACGTGTGGATTCCAGTTCCAGTTTTTACCGAACAAAGCAATCAGGTCCAAGAGCGGGTTGGAACCGTTCTATTCCAGTTGATGACTCGAACCAAACACACCCTTAGCACGTCGCACATGACATTGATTTTTCAGATGCACAAAAATACAGCGCCAGCTGAGTCAGTGGTTTACCAGTGCTGTAAGATAGCGTATCTACAAACAAGTTTCTATCAAATAGGTCCTCGCTTTTATAGAAAAGACACTACAAAAAGAATTTAAGAAAAGCAATCGAGTCTCTCGATCGATTTAGTTGCGCGCATAGACGAGCAAGGAGGAGGCGAGCCAGAGCTGCCGCTTCCGATTAGTAGTACTAGCACATCGATTGAGTTGTTGCTTCCAATTAGTACCCTCTGTCTCAAAGATGAACAAAAATAGATGTATCTAGACATAATTTAATATTAGATATATCCACTTGTGTCTAACTTTGTGACAGTTAATTTGAGACGAGGGAGTACATCGATTGAGTTTCTGCTTCCGATTAGTACTAGTACATAGGTGAGGAGGGAGGAGGCGAGCCGGAGACATACATTCTGTTTCCGATTAGCTGGGAGGAGCTGCCGCTCGTCGTCCGTATCCCACTGCAGGAGCACCGAGCGAAGCTCTGGGCCACCTGCGCGACACCCCCTTCTCCGCCCCTTCTCGTAACGGCGAGCCTGGACGCGGGAGCAATTCCTCTCATTCTTCTTGAGATCGACCTTCTTGCGCCCGTCCCGGTGCTGCCCTTTCCGCTAGCCATGTTGATGTCTTCAGCGAGCTCCCTGCCTCGAGCTCCTCGCCTCTACCCTTCTCCGTGTTTGGTCGGTCTCCGACAGCAAAGGCACCGCACATCTCGGTGTTCCCCTCCGGACGGCGGGCCGGCCTCGCATCTCCTCGCCTCGAGCGGCCACGGGCCAGCCGCGCTTCTCTTCGACGATTGTCGATTCGTTCTTCTCCGGCGTGGGAAACAACTGCGGTAACTTCCACCATGTGGCTGGCCTCCTGCTCCGTGAGTCTGAGGAAAGAGAAGCCTAACGTGGTGATTCCACCAAATAGGTGGAACGAGCAAATTCCGGATCTTAAACGAATATGCCGTTCTGAGAACGTGTGGATTCCAGTTCATGTTTCCTATCGAACACAGGAATCCGGTCCAAGAGCGGGTCGGACCCGTTCTATTCCAGTCGATGACTCGAACCAAACACACCCTTATCACGTCGCACATGACATTGATTTTTCAGATGCACAAAAATACAGCGCCCGGCTGAGTCAGTGGTTTACCAGTGCCGTAAAATAGCGCATCTACAAACAAGTTTCTATCAAACAGGTCCTCGCTTTTATAACAAAGACACTACAAAAAAAAGTTCAAGAAAAGCAATCGAGTCCCTCGATCAATTTAGTTGCGTGCAAAGACGAGCAGGCAGGAGGCGAGCCAGAGCTGCTGCTTCCTGTTAGTAGCACTAGTACATCGATTGAGTTGTTGCTTTCGATTAGTGCCCTCTGTCTCAAATTAAATGTCATAAAGATGGGCAAAAATAAGATGTATCTAGACATAATTTAATATTAGATATATCCACTTGTGTCTAACTTTGTGACCGTTAATTTGAGAGGAGGGAGTACATCGATTGAGTTTCTGCTTCCGATTAGTACTACTCCCTCCGTTCCTGATGTTGTAGCTATTGTTCATGTTCATTGTTTAGATACATACTAATATGGGTGAACATATAACTAAATTTTATCTAGATACGTGTAGATATGTATGAATGTGAAAACAGATTAAAACATTTTACATTTAGCAATGAAGGGAGTAGTACCTAGACGAGGAGGGAGGAGGCGAGCCGGAGACAGAGCTTCTGCTTCCGATTTCCGATTAGCCGGGAGGAGGTGCCGCTCGTCGTCCCAATCCCACTGCAGCACCGGGCCAAGCTCTGGGCCACCTGCGCGACGCCCTTCTCCGCGCGACTCTCGATTATTTAGAATAAAATAAAATAGTTCAAGGCTCAGTTATGGTCACCGCGTCCCGCGTGGTCTTTCATACTAACGTGTCTCTTGGCCTTCCGTTCCGTTGTTAGCATATCCGCAATGACTGTACCATATGCTCGTCCGTAAGATGTCAACCTCTCCAGCAAGTCCTAATGTATCCTCGCAAGACTTAATGACTTGCTTTGCACATGTCAACTCGTCAGTTTTATAAATCAAGCACAATCATTTGTGCTCCGTAATATAGGAACTTGAACAATAATTTTTTTTACATGGAATAATAACCTGCCGTAAACTACCTACAACGGTTACATTTATAAATCATGTTCGCTGCTGTGTGTGACAAAGACGACCATAAAAAGCATTCGCAAGACACTTTCGTCGGACGATATAAATCGAGAGTGGTACTTTCATGAAATTGTGCAATAACGAACATGTGCACTTGCAGGTATCAGTGGCCGATATACTTGATGCAGGGGCCACCGGTGCGGCTGCGGCCAGGGAGCATAGCCTGGCATCCTTCTCTTTCTGCTCGTCCTGGAACACCGGTTGACACCAGTGTTCCATGAAGCTCGGGGCGGCCAGGCGCCGGCCACCGTCGCGGCCCCGATCGTGGCCGCAAGGCTCGATGAACCGGTAGAGAAGCCACCAGAGAGAGAAGAGAGTGTGCGGCGGCTAGAGTTCGGGAGACTGAGATTGGAGGTGCTCTTAGATCACCTAGTGGACTGTCTGGGCTGATCTTTATGGGTAGTGGACATTATGAAATGTCCTCATGTGAACTATTATCGGCAATAGCGTTTTTGGTGGAACCGTTGCCAATATTACTCACCCGTTTTCTCGTTGCCAATGTGGTCGGCCCATGTGGACACCCTCCCGCCGCAATGTGCACGATTGGTTTCTACCGTCGTCTAACTCGTGTCATTTTCATAGAGGGGTGTCCTTAGCGTCATTACATACAAGTGATTTGATTACGGAAAGGCAGGCCCCACGCGAGAGGATGACACTTCGTGCGTCGCACATTGACGGCTTGCGGATGGATATCCTCCGCTGTGACATTCCTGAGTTGCTGCAGGCAGAGCGGGATTTCTACGCCACAAGGAAGAAGAAGACCTACGGCGAAGCTGGCCCTACGCTACGCGGCTGCTGTCATCCACCATCGTCATCGACTATTCTTCGGAGCTCAATTCCGGCTTCTAGGACACAACCGATGAGGGGTTTGACGACTTCGACTGGGACTAGAGGATTAGGTTGAACTTAGGTGGAACCATCAAAGTTTAGGTGAAATCATCAATGTTTATGTTTAAATTTCGAAATTTATGTAAAAAATTAGTAGAATTGTTTAAATTTGGGTAGAAATCTCGCGTTTAAATTTAATTTAGCTCGAGTTATACGGCAGCCAAGTGTTCTAAAATAGGTAGCTGGTAAATTCAGATGCGGTTTACTACCCTATAACAAAAAATACCTGGCCTATAATGCAAAATGGGCTGGCCTATTGCCCTATTAGGCAGCTGTTAGAGATGCTCTTACCCGACGTAAACAAAGCTAAGCTACCTAAAACGTGTATAACAATCGTGTTCGCGGCTGGGTACAGCGATCGACCGATCATTAGGATAGCTATATCTCAACCCTCTCAGCGTCTATAAAATGTGACACGCATGAATAAGTGAAGCATACCAGCAGCAACTCAAGTCAGGCGCCGTCGATCAGCCATGCATGACCCGCTATTCCTCCTCTTGCTTGCCATTCCGCTCCTCCTCGTAGCAGGTGGCCTGCTCCGGCGTGCATATATATGTCAGAATATCCCAGAGGTCTAGGAACGCGCGCCGCCGTCGGTGGTCTTGCGTTCGCGTTCGCGTGTCTTGCAACAACTGATTCCGTCCATCCCGTCGTACCCGTACCCCAAAAAGTAAAAAGAAAAAAAAAACTACCACTGGTTCCATTCCATCCATCGCGCCGAACCCGAACGTCGCGGGCGCAATTAATCTGCTTGCTGGCCCGGCGCGTCCCGATGCAATTACTCGCTTCTTCTTCTCTTTTTCTAGCCCAACGACTAACACAATATACTACTCCTATTATCTATCGGATCTCCTGTTTGTTCCCGCACAAGTAGAAAAGTTCAAAAACTCTTGACCGCTACGCAGATGCAAATCGGCAGTACGAATATATGGTACCACGAGAAGAAACAATCCGTGGAGATCCACTAGCTCACCCGTACGTGCATGCCAAGAAAAGAAATACATCCATCGCTAGGGCATTACCTCCTGGAAAACGGCTAGCCCGGATTATTGCTCGCCGCCGGCCGGAGATATAACCGCCGATCGAGTAGGGGACGGAGTGACTCCCCGTTCGCTCTTCGCCACGCCTCACCCGCGCCAACACAAGACACTACAAAGATCAAAGTCTTTCTTGGATGGATGAGAGCCCCGCTCGTCCGGCCGCGGCCACGTCAAAGATCAAAGTCTAAGTCGCGCCGCGCGCGCCCACCGCGCGCGGTATGCTCGACCCTCCTCCATATTTATAGACAGGCATGACCTTGTGCCTGGGGTTTTTGAATTTGGAGGGAGGAAAGCGGGGAACGTCCGGCGGGAAACCAAAAGCCTGGTGGATCATTTTCTGTTTCGCGAGGGTACCTAATAAAGGAATGCTAGCAAGTCTCGATTCCTAACAGCATTCCGATCTCCATAAATAGACCAAGGAATTGGTACCGTCTCAATTAACGGATATACTACTATAGACGACATATAAAAGCATGTTGGAGACTTGGAGGCCAGAGTAATTAGGATAATAAAATCTACTACTACTGTCCATTCTCTACCCCTCGAATGATAATTGCTCCGATTGCAACCCGCGTGAAATGGAACCACCCGCTGTGCCAGGATATGCATGGCTACGATTTTGCTGCGCGGAAAGGAATATAGAAACTGAAATGCAGAAATTACCTCCTATATATAGTTTCTCTGCCGCTTGGTTAATTAGGCCAGCTCGGTTTCCGGACGAGAGGATTTATTTCCAAACAAATAGGATCCAGTAATTGCGCCCCCCTCGTACTGATTTCTTTCTTACCCTCATCGCGGTTAGTCTGTTGAAACCCATCGAGTTACCCTTTACATGCATTTTGGACTATTGGCTACACAATGGATTTATTATGTCCATCACTGCATCTGCTCAACTTGAATACCAACTTCACCACTATAGTATCCACTTCGTTAGTTGGAACGGAGTATCTAGTACTTGAAATGTGTCTACATTCAACATGAATATCAAACTCCTCAACTCAGACCTCGTAAAAACACACACTGCAACACCAAAAAAAAAAGAGGAATTGCTAACCTGTAACTAGGGCTGCAAACGAGTCTAGTTCGAGCGAGTTATACTCAGCTCAGCTCATTCTAAACTTCGAGCGAGCTCAGAGCAAGTCGATTTAATGGTCGAGTTGTAATATTGGCTCATGCTTGGCTTATAACAGTCTCGAGTCGATCTCGAGCAAGTTTCGAGCTTAGCAAGGTAATAGAAAATTTCTACATTCCAAACCAAATAATTCATATAAAAAAAGCAAATAGTTCATATTGTCTATATTCCAAGCCTAGGAGTCGTATGTTAGCCTATTCATAGGGACATACCACGTACAATTAATGCCAAAAATTGCCCCCTTTAATTAACCTTCCAGATTTGGTAGTGCTAAGAAGGAAAGAACAATCCCATTCACAACATATAATATAGCAAATGATCCTATTTTATTTTAATATTTATATATATCAGAATTATTAAAAATAATTATATTATTTTGAGCTATCGAGCTAAAATCGAGCAGGCTAGTGGTTGCTCGAGATTAGCTCATTTTCCTGTCGAGCTGTAGAAGGCGCTTATACTCAGCTCATTTCTTTTCGAGTCGGGCTAAAAAGCGAGTCGATCTCGATCCACTCACGAGTGTCAAGTTTTTCTTGCAGCCCTACCTGTAACAGAAAAGAAGAAGCCTAATAGAATAGAAATAGATCCAAAGATTTCGAATTTTACAAGTTGCCCGATTGTTTAGTTCCAACACTGATACACAAATCTCTCTAGCAATCACACCCTACTCCAAAGCTAAACCTGACAGATAGAAAGCCAATGAATACAACATTCCTATACAACCAGCTTTAATAACAACCTCTTTCAATTGTCACGTCAACAAGCTGTTTTGTGGCATGAAAATAAGCTCGAAACCCCACAACATCAAACAGGGAACCTGAAAACATATCTAGACATGTACATTAAAAATACACAAAGCACCAAACAAACAAGGCAAAAGGAGGTGACATGCATGATTTACCAAAGTACGTACATCTCAGTTCTGGCTCAACGTAATTAGACAAATGTGAACACCACCACCATATATAGACCTCAATGCAACCAGGTAAACGAAACAACCTTTTAAACAATATAAACAGTTTCAGTCTCAAACATTCAGCAAGACACTTGGTCTAGCAAGTAGTAAAAGTAATCATGCAAATATTGATCAAATCAACTGCGCCTCTGTACCCTGTCTGAATCAATCAGCACCAAGAAGGAGGGAGCACGTTCCTCTAGCTTTGGGTGCTTCTCAAGTTCTTTCATGATATCACTAGTGCTTCGGTGCTGCAACTAGCACAGCCCTGGAATGAACAGCATCCATTGCTCTGAAAAAATGGGTAAAAAGGTTACACTATCAGAGAGGTAAAAATCAATAATGATTACACAATCAGAAGGTCAAGGCACAACACTTGTGCCTCAAATTCTGGGCCGATACTAGCTAGAAAGACAAACAAATAATTCAGATACAAAAAACTAGAAGGGAAATCCTATCACAGAACGAGGAGAGAGCAACTTGGGAGAAAGTGCTCGTCTCAAAACTGCCAGGGGAGATGAGGATAATACTTCAGGTTGTAGAACATGAGAAAGTGCAGATGCAACACAAAGTTGTGATGATCATGGCATGGCGTACAAATATATGAACAAACTGTTGAATTAATCAGCTACCCACTCAACTATACAACTCCAAATTTGGAGTACACTGAGCACTGGTACAGCTCCATATTCGGAGTACACTGAGCACTAGTACAGCTCAATTTCGGAGTACACACATCATATTCATTAAGTGATAATTATGAGTATCCATGACTTGGGAGTACACACATCATATACTCGCATGTGATGGCTGGAAGGTGTTCCGGTAAAACGGTGGCAACACTTTGTAAAACAAAACAAATCCAACATATTGCTGTTGTGTAATTAGCACCAGATCATCTCCAACTCATTGTTAAGGATGTTCATTCAGTACTTATAGAAACAAAAATTAACTCAGTCTCAAAGAAGAGCGGTACATATGCATACAGACCTCATTACTCATGAGATCCCTAGACTTTCGACTAAAGGAGTAATTCACAGCGATAAAAAACTGTCGCCCATAATTATCTTCCACTGATGAAGAACTGCAGGCAAATAAATATACACCCTTACCAGGTTTAAGAAAAACACCACATGAACACCTACACATGCTAGACTCAGATACATCTACCAATATCAATGACCAGGCCTGAATGTCAATTTCTTAGCAACAAAACTTAGAATCGGGGTAGACAAATGACCACCATCACCATAATTCAAAACATAGTTCATTAAATCGATAGCCCGAGCACAGTAAAGCAACGGAAATAACCAAAGCATACGCAAAGCGAGCCGTTTTAGGCCTTCCTCTCATGCATGTCAGGAGCATAAATTTGTGCTAACCATGCATCCAACAATCTAGTATCCTAAGATAACACTACATGCAGAATTCATTAATATATTTTAGCATGGAGGGAATAGTAAAAGGACCTTACGTCCTGCTGTAGCACCAGATGACCGCATCTCCTTGCCCATGCAGTCGACCAGCAGTAGAATCTCCTCCTCCCTGTCTGCACGGTCCCAGGCACGGGCAAGAGCTCCTCCCCGTGTGAGTCCAGACGGCAAACTGTAGCTCCGGACGATATCCTCTCCTTGCCGTGCAGGCGACCACTAGCAGGAGGTACTGCTTGTTATCTACAATGGCGGGAGCATTAGGAAGATGAAAACATTCATGTAGAATTGGAAAAAAAATCCTACAGACCATTGAGACTCGCCATACAAATAAATCACTACGCGTGAGGCCACTGCCGGAGGTCGCGGTGGGCCTTGAGCTTGCATGGCCTGGCCGCGTCGAACCCGGTCGGCCTACAGATCTTGCAATTACATATTACTCCCTCCGTTCAACAATAGATGACTTCCACATATCTATATGGATGTATCTAGACATTTTATGTCTAAATACATCCATATATAGATATGTTGAAGTCATCTATTGTTGAACGGAGGGAGTATTAGATACCGAGTGGAAGAAAATAGCGACCGGCAAGAAGTAATCTCAAATCTGAATTCTTGTAAACCTACTCAACAGTAATATTCCCACGATCAAATCAACCAATGGAAAAGAAATGGTTAAATTAAGATGAAATGGATATTCGCCTTACGCAGTGCATACTCTTCTTGGAAATTAGCATAATAAACAGAAAAACATGTCGGCCTGAACCGCCAAAAACGGAACATACACACATTATGGTATATACAGGAAACGAAACTACCATTGGTCTCCGTGCAACAACGTTACATACAGGAAAGAACAAGCAGCTAAACATATTCAACAAGTAATTTTATTGAACATGTCAGCATAACCAAACTCCTTCTAGTTGTTGCACACTACCAAGTAATTTAGTATGTGTTGTTGCCATCTCGTCTCAGTTTGTTATTCCCTCCGTTCCAAATTAGATGACTCCCACTTAGATGTATCTAGACATATTTTAGTACTAGATACATCTATTTGAGAGTCATCTAATATGGAACGGAGGGAGTAAATAACAACCACATATCACAATACACCTATAGACGATAGACTCAACCGGAGAAAGTCCATTACTTAATAGAACCTATGCATTATATCCATAACCAATAAAGCCAGTAGCTTCCCTGATAAAGCCAAAATAGTGCCATTCACCACAACATACAAGTTCCAGTGAGCAGAGCCACACAGCCCAAGCATACAAGTTAATCAAGATTTTCCTAACCCAATATAAGCAGATCGCTCCCTCAATGGACGGAGCATAGAATAACCACAGCTTGATGGATGTGGTATCACGATCATGCAGAGGGGTGACAAGGGGGGATGCATATACTCACCAAAGCCCATGGAGTCAAAGAAGGCCATTGCTGCCATCAAACGGGAGCGAGGGTGCAGGTTAACTAGTCGAGGCTACTGCTGCCAATTTATGATCATTTTATGAGTTCTTATATACACTCGCATGTATATTGTTTTACATCATATCAAATAAACGGCAAGAGACTTTACAGTCCAACGCTACCAATCTTGTTGCTAAATCATGCATATCAACAACTAAAACAACTAGTATAGTCCCAGTTAATCAACATTGACAATTCGAGTTGTTGGTACAAACACAAACATCCCTACATGATCTAGACCTACATATAATTCTAAGCATCACAAGAGTAGGCAATACTACATACATACATGCATTAGGGAGAGTAAGAAAAGCTAGCTAGCAGAACATGCTTAAGGATTCACACATTCAGCAAAGCAAACTCGCTAGAATCAGGTTTCAGCTAACCAAGGCATCATAGCTAACACAGGCAACATTCAAACATGCTGACATGCGCCAAAAACTCACCTAGCCCATGCAGTCGAATAAGACGAAACCGCTACAGTGAACTCCACGCCATCGCACACAGAAAGCGAGGGCACAAGTAGTCGAAGCAGAGGGCTGACCAGGCCTACAACCGCGTGAGCCGTGTGATGCCGCAGCCAGCACAGCAGCATCACTGCCTGAGCCATAACAACTTGAAGCAACTGCAAGTTCAAACCAGCAAAACGAATTCTATTAAAAACTAGCTAAGATCATGATACCATCTAGGAATAAAATTGAGCTAATCCTAAATATCCACACTTGGCTCGACGAATCACAGTAGAGTGACAGAGACCTTGCAGGCACTAGAGCACCTCCCCACTTGGCGCTCTTGGATGTCTTCCGCCACCTGTTTCCCCTCCACTTGAGCTTCTCCAGCCTCAACACCATTGCTATGGTTGGCATGGGCATCACAGATGGCAGGAGCAGTAGCTTTCTTCATCTTAAGGAACGAAGGTAGATTGGTTGCATATAAACACAAGGATTTGCACAACTCAGGTGAGCAGACAAATAAGTTTCTTTCTTTACAGAAGAAAATACTAATGTCCAAGCATGGGAATCTATGGTAGAGCAGAGCATAGGAGAAAAATAAGGAGGAGAAAATGACCTTTCACGTTGGTCAATGTTTCCCTACTGGTCGACAGGTCGAGCTCGTCGGGGTAGCGAGGATGTCTTCCTCGTCAATGCTCCGGACAGCCGCGCGAGTAGAGGCCCACGACGCTTCTTCTACTGGTTGCTGGTGGAGGCGCGGGATGTGGCATTGGCGATGGCCACCACCAACTGGTGACCAGGGATACCCAGGAGCTACTTGCGGTCGCTGGGCGAGCCCAAGGGAGGAAGCGATGGCGGTGGAGGGTGACCTGCATAACAAAAACAGAAGCTGATGAGATTTAGCCATGAGCTAAAAAGTCCTTTTAGTTTCAACTTATCAATCATCAAGGGGACACATTGCATACTAATGAGGCCATTGCTAGAATATTATAGGTTGCATATGAGAAAGTCAAGCAAACTTCGAACATCATGATAATTTAGATCCCCATATAGTGAATGTTCTTACTAGGAAATAACTCTATTATATCATGCACTTAATACTTTCAAGATTCGATAGCGGTATCTATAAAGGGTTAAAACATGGCAATGTCCTCCCGTTGTCCCTGCCTCCAGGCCGTCCCCGTCCCCCTGCTAGTGTCATTCCGCTTGAAAACAGAGAAAAATAATAATTTTTTGGTGCACTGTCCGACTAGCAAGTTCAAGGGGGGGATAATTCGAGCATTTACATCAGATTACTCTATAATTGACACTAGGAAGTGGCTTGACACGGTTGTATACCTTTAGACTTTCTCATAGCTTCTCTGGCCATAACAGTTACACCTGATGGCATGGAGCGGCGTTCCTCATGATGGAGGAAGTGCTTGTTTGCCTACTGCCAAGCAGCATGACTTCTGTGGCATGTTGGGCGCCATCAGATGGAGCGAGATTGTCATGGTGGCCGGCGGCAACGACAGGTCGGGAAAGACACCGGCAACAACAATTCTGGCTGAGACCACCTCCACCCGTTGTGACTAACAAAACACAAACAAAGGCAGATCATGTTTCCCCATGAGCTAAAAAGTTATTTTAGTTTTCAACTAATCGATCATCAAGGAGATATATCGCAGAAAAAATATAACTAAATGAGGACACTGCCTTATTGTAGGCCACATACAAGAAAGTCAAACCTACTTCTAACATCAGAGTATCGATATCTAGTGCACAACAACAACGCTGGGCAAGAAAATTACAAGCAACCAATCTAAACCCTTATATCGCGTTGGGCAGTTTTCAAGCATAAATAAAAAATCAATGTACACCATATTGACCATTTTTTGTTCCTTATTTTGGCAAGAACATATATGATGCACAACATAGAGCAGATGATGTACCATGTGCAGCACCGAAACATACATAAAAATGTGGTAAGCAACAGGGTTAGTGAGAGAGTGAGGTTACTCGGTCGCCCCGTACTCGATGGTGATGCCGGCGTGGCAGTACATCTTTGTTGCTGGAGGAACTGCTTGTTCGTCCACAGCCAAGGAGAAGGACAACGGTGGCTTGTGGGGCGAGGTCATCATGGTGGCCGACATCAACGACAGGTCAAGGAAGACGCCCAGCAGCGGTGGCAGGTAGCGGCTTTGATCCCTTGGCACAGCTCCTCCGCTCCACTATCTATGCTGCTGCTAGAAAGAGGTCCCCTATCACCACAACAAGCATGATGATGAATAAAACAAGTAGTTCCCAAACAAAATTTCTAGGGAAACCAATTAACAGTTCTGGCATACAAGCAAAATAAAAGCTACTGAAGTGCACAATTTCTTGGTGCGCATTATTTTTGTGATGTGTTTACATAATAGAAGAGAAACGGGATGAGGTGGCTACTGTCCATAGTGCGCATTTTTGCGAGATGTGGCTGGAGGAGAGCCATATCGGGTCCCCTTCCTTCTTGTCCTGGCCCAGCCTGGCTCTCAAAGGCTAAAAATTAATTTATTATTATTACCAACAACAAGGATAGAACTATTGTAGCCTGGGATGGATCCAAACATGAGCATGAGCAAGCACAATGGAAGCATAAGTTTCAGCACTACCATTTGCATATGTACGTGTACGAACCAAATAACAATTAATCATAAAATCATGAAAGATAGGGCGCATCCATCCGTTTGCATGTATGCCAACACAAGTTTTAATTGACTGAGCTAGGTTCTCATCTTTTATAGTTTCTACACTGCTAACACACTCGTTCAAACTAGAAAGAAAGGGAAATTAGCAGAGATACATGGAGGAGAGGTCACAAAAAAAAGGTTGAGCACGTACATCTCATGTACATCCAGTGCCCATGCACACAAAAAGTTTTTATCTAGTGGAACAGTTTGGAGGAGAAGAGAGACCTTGCCGGCAGCAACTGGTTGAGGAGGTGGCCAGCAGTAGCTTGAGAACGTTGCTGACGACATGTGCAGCAGGTCGGAGATGTAGCTGGCAAAAACAGCTTCGGGTGGACGCCCACAATAGCAGCTCAGGCTGAAGACCACCAACAGGCCGTCCTTGCCCCTCCTAATTATGGAGGTCACAAAGCTCCTTATCTGCACTAGCAATAGCATGAGCAAGATCAAAGACTGCCATTAAGAAATAAGGTGGGCATACATAAAAACAGTAATTTGACTACTCATAACTCATAAGAACCTTATAATGCAAGGAAATGCAATAAGTTCTGAGGAAATTAATAGAGGAGATATTACAGGATTCTTGAACAATGTGCAATCTTTACTACAGAAAATTCAATCGTGCCAGTAGTATAGAGAATGCTCATGAACAGAGTTTTTCCGGTTAGAGATGTAAGTCAAATATAAAAGGATTTCAATTGTTCTAAGAACTTGCTACTACTTCTAGAATGCACCCGGAAAATATTCTCTAGTTCAGAAGCTAAACACGTTCTACCATGGATATGATAGGCATGTTCAACCATTCAGCCTTACTTGAATGTGTTCTTCCCCCAACTGCCACACTATAAAGGCTACTAGCGATTATTAACCTAAAACATAAAGCATAAATGACCCATTCAACATTTCTGGATTTGAATGATTGCATGCCAATCTAATGCAGTGGAACAGTCTTTCTGTTCTTATCACATTCCATAGCTAGAACTAGATAAATAAAAACATCCAGCTAAAAACCAAACATGCAGTCTAATAAAATTTCCTAACTACATAGTAGGGCTTTGATCATCACAAAATAACAAACAAAAGCAAATTTTAATCATCTAACCACACAACTAGTCACAAAATAAAAAATTCTAATCTAATGCAGTGAACAGTCTTTCTATTCTTATCACATTCAGATTTACTTCAAGACATTCAGCCATAAATGTAAAAGGAAAACTATTTTCATTGTTGTGATTGTGTAGACACGATAAAAATGAGCACACTTTATATAACAACAGTAGTAACACACTACAACGATTACTTCAAAGAAAGATATAAGGTGTTGACATATGAGTTCTTGCCCTCAAATGGCCTTCAACTTAGTGATGTCATCTATCATCATAACAAAAGGACTAAAAATCTAAAGAGGGTTTGCTTTTAGAGCAACATTCCCAGATCCTAGGCAGAGTTACAGAAAAATCAGCAAAGTCTATCTAGCACACACACAATAACCACAACAACAAACTTTAGTAGCATTTGTAGAAAAAATTGAAGTAATCTTCGAAAAAAATTAAAAACAAGTAATAATAGCACAAATCATGCTTTAGAGGATATCAGTAAGATAACTAAGATAAAATAAAAATCCTAGTTTAATTAAGTAGCAGTAGTTATAGTACAAATCATGCTTTAGAGGTGGTATATCAGATAACCGAGATAAAATATGCTGCATATCCAGTTGTCCAAATACGAAAGCTTGGTAAAAAATTGGACTAGATAGGCCTGACTAAGAGCACACAGTACCAGTGTGAGACATTCTTCTTGTAGCAGCCAATCGTCCTTGTGGGTGAGCATATGGGGGGATCAAACAGCAGCCAATAATCGTTGCAGACAGAGGAGAGCAGCAGGTCATCCTCCTTGTCGCATATTGCACATCCTGCTCCTCCTTCTACCTGAAGACGCAGGCTTTCTGTAGCATCTCGGTGCTGCACAATAAGGTCCATGAACAATATCATTATTTTTCAGTTGTGTTGCAACATTCAAGATAAATAAGGAGGCCGTAGAGAAAAGTTCCACTGAATAATCAGAATAAACACAGTTGCTAGCTAGTTGTTTGCCTAGCAAAGATAATCGGAATCACCACGGTGTCTAGCTAGTTGTTTGGCTAGGAAAAAAGTCGGAATCACAATTGCTCTTGCACAACACAAACATGGTAATCATCCATTAGCTAGGTCGCGATTATGGATAGTAAAGCCCAGATGTATCAGCAGTTAGTAGTTGATACACATATTAGAAGAACTTATTAGTAAAAATACATATAAGTCGTTTCCACATGTACTGTCATGGTTGGTTCTAGGCCAGAGGCATAACAAGATGAACTCAGTCTAGAAGGTCTCACCGGCGGCATCAAGCAGGTCAGAGGAGACGGCCAAGGAGATGCTGCCGTGGAGTATTGGGGTCATGGAGGAGGGAGGTCGCGGCGCGTCGGATCTAGCGAGTGGGAGGTCATTGATCTCCTGCCGCCTGCGTCTTCCCTCCAACGCTGGCGTGCAGCAGCACCTCGTTGCTACAAATGAACAACCAATCGTCGTTCCGGACGGAGGAGAACGGTAGGTTGTCCTCCTAGTCGTATCTTGCGCCGGCTCCTCCTCCTTCTCCCCAAATACGCAGGGGCTATTCCAACAAGCTCCATGGACGTGGTACTATCATTATTTTCAGCTGACATTAAAGATAAATAAGCAGTCAGCAGAGCGTTACGGTGCGTAGTAATCGGAATCACGAGAGTTTCTAGCTAGAACCTATAAATTAATCGGAATCACCTACGTGACTAGAAAGAAGAAACGATCGGAATCACACATGCTAGTCTTCCTCTTGCATAGCACAACAACAATATGATAGTGCAGAAATTATCCACTAGGCCGGTTGCGCATAGGTACAGTAATAAATTGCAGATCTCATCTAGCACAGAGGCTACTGTAGGATATACACGTACGTATGGGTAGAGCTGTAGCTAGTGAATGTATACATAGGTCGTTTGCTCGTACTAGTAAAATCATGGTTGGTTCTGTACGGCTCACATGAGAATCAACTGAATGAAAACCTATAAGATCGTACTAGTATTTCTGATGTACACAAGGCCAGGAGCATAACGCGACGGGGGTCTCACCGGTCGGAGGTGACGGCGCTGTGCCGCTGTGGCGGATTGGCGTCGTGGGGGAGGGAGGACGCGGGGCGGCGGATTTCCCGGGCACCGGCGCCGTCGATCTCCTCCTGCCTGCGTATCCCCTCCGTGGCTGGCATCCGGTCCGGCGCGCAACAGCTCCGGCGACCGGTCCATGGCAATCTTAGACGCTGGCGGCGGAGGGGAGGCGGGGAGAGAGCTAGGGTTGGGAATGGGGATGGAGGAAGGCAGAGAGAAAAGGGGATCTCCGGGAGCGAGGCACGGAGGGGATCGCGGAAGGAAAGTTGGGCCTGGGCCCTGGGCGTGCGTTTCGGTCTGCTTCACCGTTGATTGGGTGAGGAGTACGTGGACGGTTGAGATGGCGATCTGCGGGGAGGTGGGTTCCTGCGGTGTGATTGGCTGGCTGGTCACGACGCCGCACGGATCGATTGAGTAGCGATTCGAAAAATTTCCAAGATCTCGATCGGCTGAGTCGGGAATTATGTTTGCATTAACATTCCGGACAACCACCAACCTCTACGATGGTACAGGTAAAAAAAAACTATAATGTGGTACACAAGTTTCCGAGTCCGATCAATCAGTTGCGTTAAACAGAGACAAAAGAAACATATACTCCCCGATCACTTCATTTGATATGTATATATATATCGTACATGTCCTATCGTCGCCAAAAGAAACTAAACATGTGACTCCATCAACAACCACTCTTTGATCAGCAGCATCCTGCCCGCTCGTCTTCTCGTACCTCTCCAGCCCTCTGTCGTCCTCGTCCAAGACCACCTCATCGTCGCGTTCACATGCTCATTCCGCGACACGTCCATTCACACCAAGCCGTCGTTGCGGGGCTCATCACCATCCGCAACGTCGCCTCCTTTGACAATCCACCGCGCGCCCTCGCTCACCCTCAAGCGCGCAAGGAGGCCGGCAAGAACAGGGGTGGGCGCAGTTCATTGGGGGATTCTTCTATCACCGGCGCGTCATCCTCAACTTCTCCAAGTAGACTGTACTCTCTTACATGCAATATGTACGTGCTTGCTTGAGTCTAGGTGTAAATGAGCTTGTTCCATATATATGATCCATCTTTGCATGCATGGATGCTACGTACGAGCTATACATGGCAACTAGTACGCGTTATTTTTTCAACCACGCCTATATTGACATCTTGTGTCCAAAGGTTCAGCACTTTTAAACTATTAGAGGAGTGATATTAGAGTACCAAACACAACTATATATGAGATTCAAAGTTCCACCAAGTGTGATATTAAGGATGCAATTACCGAGGATGAAGAAAGGTACTTCTAATGAGCATTGTTAAGCATCTACGTACCACTATAACAAATATAGAATCCTAACAATTTGTACACCTCACGTACGGTGTGTATGATTTAACTTGTGTGGCGGTTATACACGGAATTTTACGTCGCTATGACATCCAAAGTGTAGTCCGTCGAACCTACGCCATCAAAAGTGGTCATGAAAATGGTTAGTTCTAGACGACAGGAAAATTTTGCAACTGCGCCAGGATGGTATTTTTCATGTACACTAGGCCGAGACATAAGATGGGTTTGGTCTATGGGGTCACACCAATCGGATGATACGGACGGGGAGTCGGAGCTATGAAGGATTGTCTCGTGGAGGGGGAGGATCGGACGCGGGGGAGTCGGAGCTACCATCTAGTCATACTTGGAAGGACAGCCACCGGCGTGGATCCGGATGGCCTGAAGATCCACGACACCGATCGAAAATGCAACACCACACTTAATTGGATCTCCCCGATGTATCTTGAGCGTCCATCCTATTGGAGATTCGTGCTAGCAGTGTTGACCAACCCCTCCTATGTGAACGCAACCTGCAACTTTGGCTGGCACATGTGCGTAATTTTATCCGTTTAACCTTGTTGAATCATGCGCATAATCAATGGGTAGTTTTGGCAATTCGTTCTGCCATCTGGGGGCCACGCGTCATGCCTTCCTTCTAGATATCAATTTCAACACAGTAGGCAGCCCATGTCATTCTTGAATTAAAGGACCATTTTATAGTTTCCACTAACACGTATTTTTAGATTATTTATGAACATATGTTTTCAGATTATGTACTAGCAAGGACTTCTCCGATTATGTACAAGGTTTTTTCAGTTTATGTGCCAACACGAATTTTTCACGTTATCTAACAAGTTTTTATGCATTACCAATTTGTTTTACATATTTCTTACTAAAATAAGAAAATTACTGCAATAACAAAATTTACAATATTTTTGCTAAAGAAATAAAAAAGAATTCATGCATTAGCAAGAAAATTTACAATAATTTGGCTAAATGCACCAACAAGAATATGATGCATTACGAACAATTCTGGTTCAAAATGAAAATGATGCACCGAAAATAAAAAATGTTGGATCAATGAACTAACAATAATTCCGAATAAAAAGATAATTTATGCAATATCAGGAGAGAAATCTAGATATATGCATTCACAAAAAAAAACTGCTTATATGTACTAGCAATTTGACTGCATATTTTATGTAGTAACAAGGATTTTTCAGTTTTATACTTTAACAATCAATTTTCGGATGCATTCATTAACATAAAAGTTCAATCAATGCATCAAGAAGGAATTCATGAATTGAGAGGGAATTTTTTGTATCATTCAATAAAATGAAAATTATGCAGTAACATAAATTAATGAATCAACAAGATATTTTTGGATCATAACATAAAATTAATTTATTCACAGGAAAGTGATGCATTAACAATACATCATTTGAGATTGCTTGATAAGAACAACTTCAAAAGCTTGAACCATTTTTGGATGGTCAAGGATTTATGGATCAAGGATCCCCACAAATAAAAGCTCAGATTTGTTAAATAAATAACTAAATAAAAGCTCGGATCTTGAACGAATTCGGGTGAACAAAAGAACAACAACAAATTCTGATCTAGAGCCGGATAGATCTTGACAGAGCACATCCTCGTCAAGAGAATAACAAAAAAGGTAGGATGAACAAGAAAATGGTAGGATAAACCTTGATGAGCTCAGATATTGTCCTCCACACTAGGATTCAGGCCCTCCACGACCAAATCCGGGAGGTACAGGGCCGGATATTGTCCTCCCGACGGCATAACTTGTTTCTCCAACCAGTGGCTTCGTCGGATCCATCGGCCGCAGCCGCCTCCCTTCCTCGCTGACACATACCTCTTTGTGGCGGTTAGGAGGGAGGAGGTGGTAGTCGGAGGCGAGGTTGGGGCACCAAGTTCCGGCCGGAGAAGGGGTCATTGGCGAGGAAGGAGGTGGAGGTGGCGCTATGGACATGGAAAGTTAGTACGAGCGTGGAGGAGAGAAAAATGAGTAAATGGGTGTTTTGGGCACAATTAATATATGGGTCTAGCCAGGTGTAATTGGCACGAGGTGGGCTTTGCTAGAGATTACGACCATCAGGAAAGTCAAATCCCTTCGTTCCGTTGCCTAGGCGAAACTAGCCGGCTCGTATCTCCTCTACCATGGACAGACTGGATAGGTCATGGACCTCCAGGTAAGTGTGGAAAATCCGCAGTTGACGTCCCCACGAGGTACTCGCCGGGCTGAGAGAGGCATGAGGGCGTGAGAATGATAGCATGCCCCACCGCCGCCATCCTAGGGAGGGCATTTTTTTTTTGGCCTCCCTTCCGACGATGGCGAGCAGAAGAGTGAAAGGGGAGGGGCGCGCTTGTGGGGTGGCGCCTAGGGTTCCCCGTGCCGCCTCAAGGAGAGACGGTAGGGGGGCGAGACCTAAATTCCCGGAGCTTTCCATGCATGCATACGTAAAGGATCTATTAAGCAAATGCACTAGCTAATCAAGGCCGGTGACTTCCTCCATTTATTTTTACGATGCCATGCACAAGTGTTGTGACGTGTGTGCGCCTAAAACGTAAGGTGATTAACATATAAGACCACATACGTAAGTTAACACAAGCCCACTTAGTGCAAACAACCCACTTAGTGCAAACCTAAAAAAGGACCCGCGTCTCGCGTCGCCCCACCCCCTCCACCCCGCACCACCACCACCACCACGGCGTGGGCAACGGAAACTCCTGGCCCCATCCCTCCCCTCCTCACGGCAGTGGAGTGGGCCGCCGGGTCACCGTGGCGGCGACCGTATTCTTCCTCTCTCACTGTAGCTAGGGCCCGGGCCTTGGCGGGCAAGATAGGCGGTGCCCTCGGCGAGTGGTGCGTCGATGCGACCCTATGGCGGCATGGTGGGAAGCTCGACGAGGATCTCCGACGGACGAGATGATATTCTAGGAGGCGGTTTGGCAGCTCTCATGTTGGCGGGGCCGAGTCATACCAAATCTGGGCCTGCAGCAGGCCAGGCTGGCCTATGGGGGCTAGGAACGGGTCATGACGAGGGGCCCTCCCCTGGAGTAGTGGGTGTTGGTGTTGGCGATGGTGAGCTAGTAAGGTGGGGCCGATGGATACGGCACTGGCGACGACGGCTTTCTTGTTGCAGCGTGGCGGCCGGGACTTCATGGAACCAATTTAGTGCTCGGTCACGCTAGAGGGCCTGGTGTGTTCCTGTTACCTCGTCCGGTCTACCCCTGCCTACGATGGTGAAGGATGGTCTCCTTTGGATGGTCGTGCTGTTGCCACCATCCAGTCTCATCCGTTCCTACCCTCTCCGCCTCGCTAGCTATACGAGCACGAGTCCTCATATACTAGGGCGGTGGCCTCAGAAGGTGAACTTCACGAGCGTCTTGACGGCAGGCGGCGTTGCGGTGGTAATGGACCACCTCTTTGGACCAGGTGGGTGGCAAGGAGTGGTATTTGGGATCTCCTGATGTTGGCGGCAAAGCCTTGGTCAGCGCCCATATTGTGTGTGAGAATCTTAACTCGGGGATTGTTAGTGATCTGAGGTACCATGTGTTAGGAGTTTTTTTTCGAGTGAAATCTCAACTCTCCTTGCGCCAACGACGACGGTGATTCTTGAGGATGTCGTCTCCCTCTTGAGGGCGTCATTATGGCTACCCTCTCCACATTAGGACTCTGGGTGAAAGCCCCAGACCTCGTGGTCTCGATGACGGTGACACTTGAGTGCGTCGTTACCTCCTTGTGGGCTTGGTCATAGAGCTTTGGTTTCCTTAATCTCGACGGCGTCTTCGGTGGCAAACTCGATGCTTTTTTATTTTTCTTGTTTATCTTTGATCTGCTTGTAAGAGGTTTCCCTCGTTACTATGCACCCGCTCGACCGTCGAGCTTTACTTATAAAGCGGAGTGAAAACCTGTTTCAGCGTAAACTTAGCATAACGTCGAGGGAGACTTGGAGTTAGTTCAGCGTAGTTTTATTTTAATTTTGTTTTCCATTCCTATTTTTTTCTTATGGTGCTATGTATATACTAGTCAAGCATATAAAATTACAGGGAACTTATTTTCCTAAGCATAAAATATTAAAAGAAATCAGCCTTACAATATTTAATGAGATTGAATAATCGTCATAAGGAAAATACCGGGATATGGCTATCTGGGGACCGACCGTGGAGGATGCTCTGGACAGTTCTTTGTGACCACTACTCACCAAGGTATAACGTTTCCAAGAGATAAAATAGGCGTCTATGGCTCCAAACAAGCAGTCGTCGCCGCTTTTCGACACTAGCTAGCTCATCCAGTTATCTTCCCACCACGACCCACTAGTCACACTTCGTGCCACCCCAAGCTAGGGCACCACCGGACCATAGCCGCCCTAGCGATCCCGGTCAGACACAAAAAGTCAAAATTCCATGTTGATGCTTGGTTAGTTAAGGACATAGGAGCTAATTTTTTGGCATGGGCCTGCTATTCTTCATGGGCTCGACCACACTAGAGCACAAATCCGGGATGCTAGGCCTAAATTTTTAGATGGACGATGCCAATGGTGGAACTCAACAATGTGGTTGAGACACAACTCACTTGAGATGAGTTGGCTTGGAGCTCTGTTGTCAATGGTGAATATCGGGAGGGGGTAAGATGGTGTGCGAGATGGTGGGACGCCACATCGATAATGGTCTATTATTTTTATGGCATGTTCCTTTGATAATCCTTACACTAGTACAAGTATACCTCTCTTCATGCATATTATTTCATGTCTATTATAATCATTAGTAGGTATATAAAGTGATATATCATATGTGTTAAAAAATTATATTTCATGATAAGAATATACATAATGTTGAAAAATATAAAGTACATTATTGTTTTAGTGGATACTTAATTTTATCGATGAATTTTCACAACCCCGAGTAATTGATTCTTCGGATCTATCAGACCTAGAAGATATAGCCCGTAGACTCCAAATTATGTTTTAAAAACCCATGAAAATACATAGAGGACGAGAAAAACAACAATTGTTTTGTGGCACCGTGAGATGCATGTAAAAGTGACATGTGGCTCACAAGTTTATGTGATTTTTTTTTACTAAATCAAACTGGAGTTGAATTTTTTTGTCGGTCATACGAGATGATTGAATTAGGTGACATTGGCAATTGTAGGAGATGACGAGCGTGGTTATATATCATGGTGAACATTTTCACCATCTATATGACCTCCTCGTTGTCGATGAAGGCAGTATTTTCAAATAGATCGAGGTGAGGACGTGGAAGATGGAGGAGGAGCGCCGTCAAATTTAAACTTTATGCTGGCTCGCCTTTCATTCTATGTTCATGCTAGTCAATCACATGACATAATAGTAATGAAGTATATTTACCTAATCATAAAATATCAAATAATTATTTTATAATATAGTATCGTGTATATAATAACTAATAAACTAAAATTTGGTAAAGGTAACTTATCCGGATATAAATAGTCGACGATCGGCCATGGAGAAGGACCGGCATATTCGGTTACAACCACTGCTCTATGGTCCCATGCTCCTGAGGAAGCATCAGATACCAGGAATGCTACCATCAGCCTTGCATGTGTGTCACCGTCCTAGACTCAAATGTCTTGTCCATGCTGTCGCCACCTCCTTCTAGTCTCGATGAGCGATGACCAGTTGTAAATCAACCCGACAATAGTTGTTAGCCTATCTGGATGAACTGAAGACTGAAGCTGACCGTGATCGTGATCAAGGGTAATGTTGCGCCTGATGTCACCGCCCGTCCCCTGAGGATCCACGATGACATTGTGCACTTCGAGAACTAGGTCTTCAAGGAGTGGCTTAAGAAGGGCTACGTCAACGCACACGACAACCATCACACCAACATTGTCGAGTCGGAAAATGAGGACAAGGCAATGTGGGAGGAGTCGAAGAAGAAACATAACCCTATACCCACGTCCTTGGCCGTGACAGACACATACTCCCTCCGTATCGAAATATAAGATGTTTTAGCATTTCCTAGACATTATGTATCTAGACATGTTTTAGTGTAAGATGCATATGAATCTACACACTAAAACATGTCTAGATACATTATATCTACAAAAATGCTAAAACATCTTATAATTTGATACGGAGAGAGTATTATGCTAGATTTTATGTTTCGTTTGGTCCTGTAAAGGAGGCGGGGAGCTTGCTCTCTCAACTAAAATTAAGAGAGGAAGACTCTAGCTTGAACCCAACCGATAGTTAGATTCTTTCATGTCACATGTATTAGTTCCCAACTAAGTTATTTTGGGCCTCTATATGTGTTATCACCATTGTCACCAGGCACAACTGCATCCCACCCATGGATGCGCCGGCTGCCGAGATCTGCACGAACGCGCCGAGCCTGCACCTACACACCGAAGCTCACCCGAGTCGGACGAAAATAGATCCCGCCGCCACCGTCTACCGCAAGGGCGGTAGGGTTTGCCACCCATGTGGCGTCGAGCTGAGTATATGTATAGACTTACCAATTACAGGCTAACTTTTGTGCCTTGCAGTCATTAATTAGGCTTCTCTGCATTTAAAAACTATTAGAATCTTGATTTAGAAAAGTGGGGAGAATCAAGGGTCTCCAAACACCGGCTGAAAATCCTCAATTGAAGGCGCACGTGACGGTGAATCCAATGCGCCAAAGACTTTCAAGAGCTACAGGGTAACCCCACGGCAGTGGTGAACCCAATGCTGAAAAAGCGCATGCATAAATATGTTTATTATTTGATGATTATATTAAGGTGTCCTCGTTATAGTTTGGGACCAGAATCCCAAAATCTCAGGACCTACCCTGACTCAACTCTAAATGCATTTTTTTTTGCCTTGTGCCTTCTTCTTCAAATGATGAGTTGTTTTTTTTTTTGCAAGGTAATACACTCTCATTTATAAAATAAATATCCGGTTACAAGACACGTAAACACCGACATTACATTACTGAAAGGATAATATAATCCTATGCAAAAGGCCAACGCATGTCTATCTCCTTCGGCACCACCGAAGTGACCACCATGAGAGAAGACAAATCACCTCTTCACCCGAGCTCGATGCGGCTCCATCGCTGATCTGTAGCTTTACGGACCTCAAAAATAGTTTGCAGCAAAACCATTGTTGTTGAACGAATCAGACCGGGGCAACGTGTCCCCGGACACGCCATCGAACTTCAGAACTGACCTCCCCGCACGACTACAATGTCGAAGGAAGAAACCAGAACTGCCAGCCTCCATCCACAAACCCAGCACAAGATGCACCATCTTCCAGCTATTAACTGCGCAGGCAGCGGTCTGCGCGTACTCCCGGATGACAAATCTTCTGTGCTCCACCATGACGTCGGAGACAACCAGGGGCGGACCCAGAGCGAAAATCACCCGGTGTCACTCTTTAAGACACAAATATTTTTTACCAAGAATTACGGGTGTCACACGCTACAAGTAGCTAAAATATATCAAATAAATACATTTTTACCCGGTGTCCCGTGACACCTGGTACTATAACCTGGGTACGCCCCTGGAGACAACGCCGCAGCAACGGGGACAGAACAGAAGGAGAAACACACCTGATGGGATCGCCGCCACCGTCTCGCCGATACCATCCATGAACCCTAACGCCACCGATCTGAAAGATCGGCGAACACACGATGCCATCAACTCCGAAACGCCGCCATGAAGGACGTCGCCAGTGTGGGAGTGGAGTCGAGACAGATTTATTTGTCGAAGCGCCGCTCCCACCACCCCAACGACGCGCCACAACCTACAAAACCAAACCCTAACTACAGAACGGGGGAACGAGGTCCCCTCTCCCTCCTGCCGCCGGAGCAGCAGTCGGAAGGAGAGGGGACCAACGCCGTGGCCGGTGGAGATCGGGGGTAGAAGGTCCTCTCCCTAGTCGCCAAGCTCCTGGCGGCTGCTAGGTTATGAGTTGTTATAACACGTTACACGTACATAGCTGTGCTGGTACCTAGAGAGCTAGTGTATTTAGATAGGCTGCATGGAATGTACGTGGTACACTAGACATGCTACAAAAAGGCGCCGAAGAATTAGCTGAGCGGGAAAATGAAATCTTGGAACAAGACCGCGACGGAAATTTTGGTTTTGGTTTTGGGCCGAGAGAAAATTTTGGTCAAGTGTGAGCGCTGCCCGAGGAAAGGCCGAACCCATCTTTTCTGGCCCAAACCCACAGATCAAACTCGCCGCCGCCTCTCTATCGATCCCCTTTCTCTCTTCCGCAACAACGCCGCCAACCACCCAACCGCCGGTCGATTCCCGTTCCTCCGTATCTCGTCCTCCGGCGAGGGAGCGACCAAGGACAATGGCCGCCGGGCCTCCACGCTTGCTCCTGCACGTGGCCGGCGGGGAACACCAAGGCCGCCCGGAAGATGGAGGCCGCAGGAATGGCGGCGGAGATCCACAGCCGGTGCCCGCCTGCCAGACCCGCTGCCGCCGCCCTCCACCACTGCGACGGCCGAGCACCAGCAGCCGTTCGCAGGGTCGTACGCGCCGTCCTCACGCGGGCACCTGACCTGCCAGGGCTGCTGCCGTTGCCGCTGCCGCCGTCCACCACTCCGACCTGCTGCCAGGTCTCTCCCCTGCTCCTCCTTTTCAAGTTTGCTTCTTTTTTTTTCCCTGTCGAGACAACGTACGCACCATGAATCTATGGATGGAAATCAATGGAAACTTGAATACCTGTTGGTCACCTAGCTAGTAGCCTATTATTCCACCAGTAAATTGGAACTCGACTGTTTTGCCGCTGGGAACTCATACTCTCTTAGAAAATTACTGGTGCATACATGCAGAAACATACCCAGGTATCTTCATGTATATTTCACAGCAACTTCATGCCTCTGTAATGGAAAACTATAGCTCCACCTTTGTATCACGTGAACTGTAGGTCTATATTTACCTAGCTGTTAATCTCAACACGCATATGATAGTGTAGTTGCATCTACAAAATAAGTCTGGTCTAGGCAGAAGTAGATCTTATCTTTGCCAAAGGAATCCACGAGAAGAGATTAATGATCGCAGTGGGTCACCATTAGGGTACCCTCTACCATCTCTAGTTCAACAAAAAATGAACTAATTTTATGATGACATTTTAGAAAACTTAGTTCATTTTATTGAACTAGAGATGGTAGAGGGTACCCTAATGATACCCAAAGTGCCATCACTAGAAGAGATAATCATTGAGCTGATTTTTACCATCAAGTATGTTTGCTTTCATCTATTTTACCATCAAAGCTTTGCAATCCAAGCTCTGATTTCTTTTTTGCTCCAAGACAAGTGTGAGCTCCAACTTTGCTCTCTTTCCTTTAATTGATCACAGAATATCTTGGTGGCACTTGTACATGTACTGAATATGGAGGGTGCGACTGCCAACTATGCTAAAAAAAACTTGTATTTTTTCAGGTTCAAATCACATGTGCGGATGGGCTCGAGGGCGTGAAAGGGCGGAGGAGCCGTGCTGCCGAATGTCAAAGCTTATCGGAGGAGGATGGGCTCAAGAGCGTGAAGCGGGGAGGAGCTGTCATCCACATGTGCCGTGCGATAGCTGCAAATCGACCGCAAGCTGTCTGTGAACAGCAGCACCACTCCTGCCCGAGGCCAGGTTATCACTGCCACCTTCCTCTGTTTCCTTCACTGCATGTCACCATGCATTATTGATTAAAATGCGTCGCTGCTGGGTTATGAATGAATTCAAGATGGCAAGCATCTTATCTGTCTTGCATAAAATTAATAAATATGTTTTGACACTTGTACTTCATCGTTAAATAGTTCGCCTTTACTGAAAAATTGTAAATCTGTCTGTGTGCTTGATCAGTGCATGTGCAGCAAGTGATGAAACTTGTATATTTCGCAGGAACTTCATGTCCCTTTCCTGTAAAACGATAGCTCCACCTATGTATCGCGTAAATTGCAGGTCTATATGTGCCTAGCTGATAAGTGATAACCTCAACACACATCCTAGTGTAGGTGCAGCTACAAAATATTTCTGTTCTAGGCATAAGTAGATGGTACGGATTGTCTTTGCAAAACAATCCCAGGAGAAGAGATAGGTATTGAGATGATTTCTTTTACCATTCAATAAGTTTGGTTTGCTCTATTTTGCCAGCAAATTTTAGCAATCCTAGTTATGTTTTTTTTTTACTCCAAGACAAGTGCGAGCTCTAACTATGCTTACCTTTCCTCTAGTTGATCACATAATATTTTGGTAGCACTTGTACATGCCCTGAATATGGAGGGCCTGAGTTCCAACTATACTAATTTTTTTTTTCAGGTTCAAATCACATTGGAGGAGGATGGACTCGAGGGCATGAAGCAGGGAGGATCCATGCTACCGAACCTTATCCACAAGTGTTGTGTGGTGCCTATGTATCAACCACAATCTCTCCATCAAGAGCAGGGCCGCTCCTGCTAGTGGCTCTTCTCCCAGGCCAGGTTACCACCGTCACACCATCCTCTGTTTGATTGTTTCAGCCGTGTTGTTGTTGTGTTATAAATGAATTGAAGAGTGGCAAGCAATCTTGTCTGGATTGCAAAATAAAATAAAATAATAACTGTATGCTTTCTCAGTGCCGTTGATTCGCTGCATGCATAGGGCTGCTGTTTTTGTCGTTAGATAGTTCGCTTTATTTAATTTTTGTAAATATGTTGTCTGCATGGGAAGTGGACGTATAGAAAGTGCTGAAACTTTTATTTTTCAGAGAAATTTCATGCATCTTTCACGGAAAAGAAAAGCTCCATCAGTATCTTCACATGTTTATCATGTACCTAGCTAATAACCTCTTTCGTCCTATGGGTCAAGTCATAGAGTCTGAAATGATTTGATAGTCTGCCACTGGGATATCTCCTGACATATGTGGATGCATCCATGCAGTGTCTTTTACCCTATGGATCAAGTTCCGACTCGATTTCGCTCGCAGGGAATGATTTCGTGGTTGGTTGTACCATCCTGACTATTGAGTTCCACAACGGCATGCTGCTGGTGTCTGTCGCCTACGACATGACAAGGATTGCCTTGAGCATCAGGATACACGGCGTCGAGGTAATCTCACTCTCCAACCCTGGTCGTTTGCTTTGTAACATGGTTCTGCACATGGTGCATCACGTTCTCGCTCAGTGTGATTAGTTGGTTAGTGAGTAATTCTTTTGTATACGCCTTGAGGTGGGTCATGTCCTTCGTGCCGCAGCGATTTGTGCGTGTTGTGGTTGCCATTGCTTCGTGCCGTAGAATTTATTTAGGCCATCAACTTCTTTAGGAGTTGAGGATTCTGCCATCTTGTTAATGCTTCGGCCAACTTGCTCTATTTTATTATTCCTGACATTGGCTCCATGCTTATTATTTGCCTGATACCAACTTTAATTAGCTTTAATTTTAGCCATATTTGCCTACTAGTTATGCTAGAATTGTAAATCTGGTGTTTCTTGTTCACCTTATTTGCCTACAGTTCACCCTGTTTATGCATGTTTCTGTTGATTGCCATGAAAATTTAAATAAGTTGAGGCCAATGGGAGTTAAAAGCAGAATCTTTCTTGTTCACCCTATTTCATTAATATTCAACTTTTACTATGACATGCAAAGTTGCTTCAGAAAACAACTGTGATATGGAAGACTTGCATCTTCTTGTCTGAATCTATATTCTCAGTAGTGGTAGTGAAGCCTGTGGTTTGTACTGCTGGGCAGTTACTTTTCCTCGTAGCTAAACCGGCAGTTTCATGTATCCTTATTGTGTAGACTAGTGGCCGTCGGCGTTTCGGTCTGGCGTGATTTGTCCATTCTGGCTCTGGCGCTGCTGCTTGTCTGGCAATGGCATCTCGTGCCTCGCCCGTGGTGGGAGGCTCGGCTGCCCCCAGCTTGTACTACCTCCTTGGCTGGTCACTGTGCGGCAACTGTGGTCGTGTTGATGTCTTGGCTTTGGCTACAATTTCCCGCTGGTGAGCCTCCGATTTAACCACCCTTTGATCGCCTATGTGTGCTCCGATTTAACCCTTGAATGACCTTGTGTGGAAGCTTATAGTCACCATGATATTTATTACAGGAGCATGGATGAGCATTGATGATTCTTTGTTTAACCGGATATGGGTTTGTTTTGTTTTAATTGGTGCGCTAGGATGACAACAAGTCATGAGATTTCGATGTCATGCCATGATTACGGACCTCAACTTGCTGTTTTATGGTTCTGAATGCTACTGGTTAGTGTTGTGTGGTGTTCATCTGGTCTTGTTTAGGTAGAATAGCTCGATTATTTGTCGTTGTTCTAGCTCTTGTTGAGAATAGGGTAAGAAGAGATTTTGGCTGGTTATGGACATATTTTCCAGATTATTTGCTAGGTGTGTATAGCTTGACATGGTTATTAGAACCCTGCATGTGTATGCTCTGTGTGGAAGTGTCCCTGTCCGTGCATAAATCGTCAGCTTTGTGTTAATTATCTATATGTCCAGTGAGTAGTTGAATTGTAAAGATGATCTGCACATGTATATTTTATAATCGGAGCATGATCAATACAAGCGTGTGTTGCATCCCATTTTCTAAATCCTGAAGGATTTTTTGTCCATCAATTTGGTGTGGAGCTTTTGTAATTTAGACGAATGATGGGAATGGACCAGACGGTGCTGCCGTGTTTGCTGGTTCCAGCACGTACCAGCATGAGAAAGAGGACGGCGTTGTTGGTAGATAGCCCTGTGTGGAATTGTCCCTCCGTTCACGAATAGATGACTTCCCATTTGTCTACGTATGGATGTATGTGGACACTAATGCAATGCTGTTTGTTTTGTTTCCCAAAAGTTTTGATTATATTGTTGCAAGGAAGTGGACAAGAAGATGCTTAGATATAGGTATCATCTTTAGATACATAATATTGCTAAAGTTGAGGATGCAGGATGTAGCTTGCGTGTTCCCCTCACATGCTACTCTATGTAAATGTTGGTAACTGAATGTATGAAATCTTGTGCTGGTAAAAGAAGAACAGTTGAAGGCGGAGCCTTGTGGCTACTTGCTGCTGCTGGACGACGCTCACTCGCACACATGGAAGAGCTCGAACGCTCTCGCACTAGTATCTGGATGCGCTTGAGCTGTTTATTTCGTCGACAAACATGCATTCATATTCTAAACAAGTGAAAACAATGCGTGAAAATAAAAGGTCCATCTTGGAGTGTGATTCAAAGGTTTGTTAGTAGGAAGATGAGAAGATGATTTACCTCGTGGAAGACCAACATGATTATGAGAATTTTGCGCACACAAAAATTGAATAAAGGAGCGTGCTGCCGAGATTTATGCAGAAGTAGCAATTAAGAGGAACGTAATTTACGGACTGGTTTTAATTACATCCTAATTGCGGAGTACTCCCTCCGTTCCAAAATGTGTTTAGCTTGCTAAAAAGGATTACATTTTGGAACGGAGGGAGTAGTAGATAAAATTAAAATCTGGGCATCAAAACCAGATAATGGTCCTAGGATTTGGTAATTAAGGCTGGCGCGATCCTTGTTCTCGAGCGAGAGAAAGACCCGCTTGTCACGGAGCACGATGGATTAATTTGAGTGGCCGCGTACGGCGTTGCTTTGTTTCTTGGTTGTGAAAGAAATTGAAGTCGAGAGAAATCGTTCAAGCCTTGTGGATGAGCAGGTAATCCCTTAAATCTATGTCTTGTTGCTGCCCCACGACAAGCGTCTCTTAATTTCTTTGTTCCGTGTAAAAGAAAAGAAAATGGCTGTTGAGAGAAGGAAAGAAATAAGAGGCCCGCGGGGACACAGGGGAAAGAATAAAGGAGACCCATATATAATTAAAAGTGGGATGAGCACATCGATCAACGTAGTACAGCCTACTTTGAAATCCACGCGTATCCTTGACTTGGGTCAGCCGATCCAAACGCAGCGAACGGGAAGCACCCGATCCAAATGCAGGAACGCTGTGTGCGTGCATGGAAGGCCATCCGCGAGGCGTGGTGTCTGTCTCTGATTCCATATGGCGCGCGAGGGGAGAGGACAAAAAAAAAAGTCGGAGGGCTGCTGCATCATTCGTTCGCGTCAGTTAGCCAGTATAGTTGGATACGCGTGCGTCCGTTTCGGGTTGAGCAAATCAAGTGGTCTCCTCATATCCGCGTGACTCTATAATATCCTCGCACTTGTTAACTCCTCACTTTTATGGTCGGCGAGGAAGACCTCGGTAGGCTGGAGTACCTCCAGGCCGTCCTCATGGAGGCCCTCCGTCTGCATCCTAGCGTGCCATCGGTGGCTAGGCAGGTGAGCTTTCCGATTCTTAATCCCAAACTAAACTATGACGCAAAGTAGTTATTTCACGGTCAACTATTCACAGCCGTCACATCATGATCCATGCGGTCATCTCGAATCTTCAAGTATGATCGTAACCAATCAAGCTCACGGACTAGATTTTGTTTTTGACAAGGTGATACCGGAGGACCACGTCGTTCTGGACGGTCGGCGTGTTTCGGCCGGGACGACGGTGCAGTTCCCGCTGGACCGTCTGGCGCGGGACAAGACGGTGTGGGACGACCCGGATGAGTTTCGGCCGGAAAGGTTCCTAGCTGGCGGCGGGCGCGACGTCGTGAGCCTTGTGGCGGCTGCAGGAAGCGCCGGCGAGATCAGGATGATGCCGTTTGGCGCCGGCAGGAGGATGTGCCCCGGCATGGGGGTCGCGATGCTCCATCTGGGGTACTTTGTGGCGAACCTCGTGAGGGAGTTCGAGTGGACGGAGGCGGAAGGCGACATGGCCGTCGACCTCGAGCCACATGTCGGGTTCTTGAATGTCATGAAGAGGCCACTACGTGCCCACCTCGCGCCGCGGCGGAAGACTAAATGAGGTGGCCAGTCTTCTCGGGCTCGGGAGACATGGAGTCTCCGCTGAGCGCGGCTCCTAGCCTGATTTTACACCCCAGCGTCGCGTGCTAGCATAATTCGTGCGTTGTTACGGGGAAATGCCATATGATATTGGCCATCTGTTTAATACTCCCTCCGTAAAACATTTCCTAAATTGCACATACCTAAACCTTTTAGCATAAGATACACATTAATCTGTACACTAAAACGTACTCCCTCCGTTCCTGAATGTAAGTCTTATAGTTTTTTTTGAGAAAAGTTCCAAAATATATGGTTTATTACGTTTTACGGATAATATTATCCATCCATAAACGAGTTTAATATGGATTTGACATATTGTGTTCAATTTGTGACCGGTAGGGACTCCCTCTGGCGATTTTTTGTAAGAGAAAATGAGTTTATCATATGCCAAATACCACGTCTTAATATTCGTGCAGAAAACTATAGCCCTTACATTCAGGAACGGAGGGAGTATCTTACATACATGTTGTTTATAAAACACTAAAACATCTTGCTAGAAAACACTAAAACATCTAGCATTTTGATATGGAGAGAGTAGTACGGAAAACACCAATAATTTCTCCAGCCGGCGGGCGACGACACGCTCCTCTCCTCCCCCAGCTCGTCCTCCCTCCCCGGTGGTCATCCCCGTCGCCGCCGCTGGTTAGGCCGACGGGCCCTTCCCAGGTGGCGGCGGCGGCGGTATGTCTCTCCCCGCGCCGGACAGAGTGGAGGCGGGGCTCCCTCCCATGGCGACAGTGCTGCTCAGGCGACGGTTGGCCGGCTCCAGCCGGGAGGTGGCGCGTGAATGGCGACATCCACCGGACTGCGGGGCGGCGTGGTTTGGGGATGGAGGACAGTGGAGTTGCTGGTTGGGCGCCCTACGGCCCAGATCTGGGTCTGCCGGGCCCATCTGGGCCAGGGCAGGCCGGCGTGGCTTACTGTGCGTGTTGCAGGTGGCGGCGACATGGAGAGTGCAGGGGCAGCGGCTGCCGCGGCCGGCCTATTGCAGCGCGTCGGCAAGCTTCACAGGGCCGTTTAGGGCCCGACCGGACCCCTTTTAGGATAGGTGTGCCCCCGTGGGGCATTACAGGCTCGCAACTAGTGTGCTTTGCTGCCGCGTTTGGTCGGCTACCGCCTTTGGTGGTGGAGGTAGTTCCCTCCCGCGTGGCCGCGGTACTGCTGCCCATATGACAAGCCTCTTCGTACCTCCGTCTTGCAGTCCTCGTGGCGTCATCTTTGGAGAGACGACGTTGGCGGCTTTGTGACTGTGGTGGCACATGTTGGTGGAGGGATGGTCTGATGGTTCATGGCTCGTCCTTGCGGGGATCCTATGCTACTGGTCACCCGAGGATGTGGACAAGGTTTTTTCGGGAGAAATTCTTGTCGTTCGTCTGACAACGACGCGGTGCCTCCTCCGGGTGGCATCCTTCCTCCCCGAAGGGCGTTGCGGCTACCCTTCGTCCGCCTCTCTTGTGTGCCGGGGAAAATCCTAGGACTAGTGCGATGGTCCGGGCAGCAGTGTGCTCTAGAACATACATATACCAGGTAGTAATGCCAACATAAAAATTCGTAAGAAGGATTAAGGTGGAATATTTCTTGGTGCATCTATGATGAGCATCACTTATTCTATACCACCTGTAAGAGTGTCTAGAACATACCTATACCAGCTAGTAATACCAACATAAAAATTCCTAAGAAGGATTAAAGTGGAATATTTCTTGGTGCATCTATGATGAGCATCACTTATTCGATACCAAGCATCTTTCAAACTTTCTCACCCTTGTTGCTTAAAAGAACGAACTTCAACTTCAGGAATACTCATTTTAGCAAGATTAAAAGTAGGATAAAAGCAACATCTAGAATAAGAACTATTTTTTGTGTGTTTTTGATAAACAGAAGCAAACAAGACAAAATAAAATAAACTAAGAAAAACAATAACAAAGTAAAGATATTGGAAGTGAGAGACTCCCCTTGCAGAAATCCTCTTCCTCCCCGGCAACGACGCCAGAAATTTAGCTTGATGCACATGTAACAGACATTCGTTGGAGACCCCAAGAGAAAGGTATGAAGAGCACAATAGTAACTTCCCTCAGAAAGAAACCAAGGTTGATAAGGGGATGCCCGATCTTCTCGATGAACTAGTTGATAACCAATGTGATACCACGAACTCTCCTTTGGCTAAACCTTGTTACCAATTGCAACAGCCTTCAACCCTTTCGGATATTCGAGACTCCACACTCTTGCACAAGTAGCCACTGACTACAAGTGGTCATGTTTCTCCTTATTCCCAATGAAACAGTAGAATACACTCAGATTTGCAAGGTAGTAACAATTCAAGGTGAATGCTTATGAGCAATACAATCTAGAAGTTCTAGGGTTTATGTTTTATCGTAGTCTACCCTCTCTAACTCGCAGCTATGTGACTTATATGGGGGGTAGGGGTGTGGCCGCAATGGGCATTGCGCAAGCACACCTAGCCCAAACCCAATAGGACTCGAATTGGTACTTTGGACTCGAACCAAATGATACAAACCGACCCATAGTAGGGTGCGGCCATAGGGACACGCAGGTCACTCCTAAACATGATTGGACTCTCTCCTAGGTGCAGCAACATGGTATTGGGCGCCCCCCCCCCCTCTTGTGCACTTCACTTGTAAACTTGTGGGAAAACATCTCCCTCTTGTTCTTCCTTGTTTTCCACCAAGTGGCATTTGTTTTCCAGCTTATCATGTTTTTTTTTCACCTTGTAACAATTGTTTTCCAGCTCCTCTTCATGTCCATCTCCATCCATGCTTATGTTATCAACAAAACTGAGTATACATATAAGTGCATGGATTTAGGAAGTATAAAGTTCTCATGAAAACAAACATCGTATTCTAATAAGAGAGAATTCACCTGTTGTTCTAATAGTTTAGTTGTTGATCTTGTCACTGGTCCAATTCTCACTTCATCATGTTTCTCTTTAATAGCAACATCTTCAATGGGAGAAAGTGTAGAAGCACTAGGGATGTCCTCATCATCATCCCCTTGAAAAGGCGTCGACCTTGACACATCAAGGTCCTCTCCATGGTATGGTGATAGATCAGCAACATTGAAAGAATTACTCACACCAAACTCATAACTAGGAAGATCAATCTTGTAGGCATTATCATTAATCTTCTGAAGCACTTTATATGGACCAACACCTCGTGGCATCAACTTGGACTTGCGCAATGTGGGAAACCTATCCTTGCAAAAATGCACCCACACCAAATCTCCTAACCGAAATAGTACCTCCTTCCTCTTCTTGTTAACTCTCTCAGCTACATGTCTTCCTGTTTTCTCAATTGCTTGCTTGGTCTTCTCATGGATCTTCCTCACAAAATCAGCACGTTTTGAAGCCTCCATATGGACTCTCTCTTGTATAGGAAGTGGCAGCAAATCAAGTGGTGTTGTTGGTTTGAAACCATACACCACCTCAAACGGGCATAACTGAGTAGTAGAATGTACAACCCTGTTGTATGTAAACTCAACATGTGGCTGTCGCACCCAAGGTTTCTAGAGGATACTCTCCGCACGAACTGGAAGTCAGGTGCTTGGATTATGGGGCATACATGCTCCCACGTCCCAGCTTCCTGGTAGGCCTGCGCTTATGCGCGACAAACAAGCCCTGCTTCCACCGTCGAAGTAAACTATCCGCTAGGAACCTAAAGGCACTACTGTCGACGTACTTCATAATCAAACACGCACGGTACGTCAACAGTTTGGTACGAATGATAACACAGAATGTCTCTAAGACACAAAAGAATGAAATAAGTGCAACTGGCCTTCACTAAGGCAGAAAATATCGAATACAGTCATCCAGGGGACACATGTCCCAACATATCATTCATTACAACAGCGGAAGCAATCAAAG